>JAEMWC010000063.1:1342500-1527500 GCA_016490735.1 Pachyseris speciosa
AACGTGAAATACGTCTGACATAGGGTATCGAATTTCTGGTCAGGTCTGAAATAGGGCAGGGAAAATCGCAAATTTTGGTCAGAAATAGGGTAAGGGTTTCAGGAAGAGAGCCGCACACTAGCCTCCTTCACAGCCGTTGTTTGTCTCGGTCCTATTCTCCCTCCCCACGAACGTCTGCTGAACCGAGCCGAACATTCTATTCCAGGAACTGACCAATCACATCGCGGCTTTTAAATTGGTGGCTAAGTTCCTGTAGCCTCCTTTGCGGCCGTTCTTTGTGTCGATTCTATTCTCTCTCCTGATTGGATACTCAGACACAATGGGAATGGAGTGTCCAGCTCGGATCAGCAGACGTTTGGGGAGTGAGAATAGGACCTACACAAACAACGGCTGCGAAGGAGGCTAGTGTGCGGCCCGCTCCCTGAAACCCTTACCCTATTTCAGACCAAAATTTGCGATTTTCCCTACCCTATTTCAGACCTGACCAGAAATTCGATACCCTATTTTAGACCTATTTCACGTACACCGCTGGCATAAGACAAAAGAGAAGGGCTTTTGTTGATTTCTTATCGCCTAATGATGAAGTAGCTTCTTTTATAAAACATATCCTATTTCAGACCAAAATGGTCACAATTGATACCCTTTTTCAGACCAAAACGGCTAAAAAACCATACCCTTTGGGGTCGCACATACCTATATAGCCCATATAAGGGAGTACACCCACCCCCCGGCCTCAAAACCGTGCAGAAAATTATATGCAGAGCTGTATTGAATTTTTTGTAATTGCTTGGCACTTCTAGAAAGGTACAATATGCTCAAAGATTTACACGAGACTTCACGCTCAGTTTAGATAAAAATCTCAGACTGCCGGGCCGCATTTAGCCTCCATGAAACCGTGCCCGTGAGTTTTAACGTTTTTTAGCTTAAAAGCCACAAAATTTTTCGAAGTGTCCAGAATATGGCGATTTCATAATGTGCTAATATGCCCAAGTTTGCAAAAATGTTCAGCCGCGAAGCCATCTTCCTTTCCATAATCGCTTGGCAATTCCAAACGAAGATATAATACTTTCAGGTAGTCGGAATGAGGCATTTCGCAGAAATTTTATAGAAATTTCTGACTCCCAGGCAGTTTAAGAGAGAATGTCGCTAAGGCTTGAGCAAAATTGGAAATGGTCAAATAAAACCTTCCTTGATACTTTGTTCGTAGTTAGTCGCTGGGATGAAACTACTCACTGTGATATTTGTTTGATTTCTAACAAAAACCTGAGCTGAGCATCGGGCATCGGGGGGGGGGGGGGGGGTTTAGGCCTCAAAAAGCATTTTTGGGGACATTTTGCACCTTGAAAATTGGAGTTTTGTTAGCAAAATATTTCAAAGAGCAACTCTACAGATAAAAATCTGCTTATATCATAGCAAACTTTCATCCTTCCTCTCAAAAAATATGTTATCGGCTTTTCACCTTGCCCCCCTTGGTGACCCCTGTGCCTCGTCATTTTGAAGGGGGAAATGTTTTTTTAAAAAGCTGAAAATAAGGCATCTTTAAACAAACTTTTCTCTTCCTGGTATTTAGATTTTGATCAAGGTTAAGACTGGATGGAAATATTTCATTCTTTTTCAATCGTTTGACGCTAAAAACTCCGCGGGCACTCCATAATTTTTCGCAGGCTAATCAATTTACAATGTATAGGTGGTTTGCACGTTACGTCATCGCCGCCATGCTGGTGGACGTAAACAATACATCTCTCATTAGCTCCTTTTCTTCGTCCACCAACATTTCTTCGTTTCACCATTGTTATCTGTGTCTCTTGAGATTGGCTACAATCTACCTATAACTCAGGCAAATTACGATTTTTCGTACTTTTTATTCACGACTATCTTCCTTTTAAATAATGGTAATAGGACTGAGTGGAGTCCAATTCGGTCTGTAATCATACTCAGACGACCGCGCAGCGGGAGTCCGACTGTTTGTTTATCACGAGTATGATTACAGACCGAATTGGACGACACGAAGTCTTATTACCAATTAATCACAAAGATTACAATTTCCAAGAAAAGAGGAAGAGCCAAGTTATAAAAGGGAAGGAAATTTTGCATTAAAAGACTGACAAAGGAAGCGTAAATTGTTTAATGTCGCTCTCAAATTGACTACGATCAAAATGTATGGTGATTGTAACCAAGGTTGTAATTGGTTGGTTTAAACTACAACTTTGAATGTGATTGGTTGATTTAAAATACTACTTCGAATGTGACTGGCTTATTGAACTGTTCGAAAACAAACTGTCCAATAACAAAGTATCCATTAACAAACTGTCCGATAACAACTTGGCAAGTGAATTAGTGGAAAATAGGAGTTTTTTTAAACCAGCCACAATCGAGGAAATTGTAATTTTTATGATTCATAATAGAATTTTTACGCAAGACGGTTCGATTATTTACTAGAGATTGTATTTATCTAGGTTTGACAGTCAGATATCAAGCAGATTTGCCGTTATTATTTTTCAAAAATCGCATCTTCAAGCAAGCGGTTAGTTTATGCAAATTACTGTCTTTGAGTAAGTGAGCAAGAAAAATGTTTAACTAAAACTGTCCAGCATAGTTAACCTCTCTGAAGGGATCTATAATAGGTAACTTGAATTATACATACCACTAGTAAAGCTATCAGTTCGAGAAACATTTCAGAGTCAACGGGAAATCACACAAAATTCCGTGGTTCCTGAACGTCTCATTCATATGGAGAGAATACATGTCGCCGCGTTCAAACCCGACAGTTCTCATGTTCGATGACAGCTCAAATGGCTCCTTTTACAACGACACTCTATCTAATTTGCTGCACCTACAACTGGTTCGGCAAAAAGCTCCAAACATTATCATTTCTTTTTAGAGTCAGCCGACGGACATCTTGCATCTGCATCTTGGTATTTCATTTAATACCTTCTGGCATTCAGTTCCTACCGGCTGCTTCGTCAACGATGTGGAGAATGGTGTTTAAAGCACTTTTAAACTTCCGGATGTTTAACTTTGAAATCCCTTGCTATAAAATTGCTGGCAAGTTAATTGTCATGTAGTACGTAAGGTGCGAAGTTCCACGATTTTTGCCCACCAAGGGTTCAGTATTCAGAGGACAAAAACGTTCTGCGCAACTTTCTGCGCATCAGCTTTTCGCGGGCTGTTGTTGATCTTTTGAATGAAATCGAACATGTTGTCAGGAGAGCGTTCGCACCTTGCGAAGTGTTGTGTTTTTTTTTCTATCATTTCATTTTTTGCCTGACTAAAGCACATGGGATTGTATACCAACTGATGTTAAGCGAGAGAAGAAATATGCAGTGGAATTAAAAGCTTTGAAATTCCCTAAAAGGCGAGTATTCATGTGTATGTTTGTACGTGAGATCAAGGGAAATAAGATTTTTTCCATCGCTTGACTGTTAAGTTTGTAAACAACTGCTTATTAGTGTAGCGTTCAGTAGCTTTTTCGATAGAGTCAGTTCGTTTTAATAATCGTTTGCTCTTTTTACTTCAACACAACTGAAACGATGTTTTATAAAAAAGGCGATGTAATTCCATAACTAACCTTTCTAATTAAGCTGCTCTCGTAGTGTGCAAAGTCTTAAAAGAACGTTGGGTGATGTGGGAGGACAATGCACTCCTGAATTCATAGCGAAGCAAAAAGCAGAAAAGGCAATAATACGAGCTGGGAATTATTTGGAGGTGTTGGTTACTTAACATATTTTGCCAACGAACAGTTTAATTCTGGCTATACTGCTGAAAATTTTGTGAAATTGTCTGCAACAAAAACAAACTTGAGTATCGATAAACACTCATTGGTGAAATTAAACCGTTTCAAAAATAACTTTCGTACTTTGGCTGTGTGTTAGGACTTAAACTCAGTGTATACGGTTTATGACAGGCTGAAATTCTCTGAAGAAATACAGTAGACAATGCGAAAAGCACCCGATCCCGAGCGAGCGTGTTCAGTGAATACCGGCCACACCGTATAAAATCGATAACATAATCTTTGCGAAATAAATTAAAAATCCGCTCTGGCAAAAAACTAGACACTTTGGCAAACACAGCGTACACAGATTAACTATTTCGCTAGCCACATTTGAGCTCTCGACCTTAGATATTCAGTGGTTTGCTTATATTGCCACAAAATGTGCAAGAGGTTGATCATGACAACAAGACTTTCTGGCACGGTTTGTTTACACGCCGTACGGGAACATTAGGACTATTAGGGATCTTAACTTGTTTAATGCTTGTTTTATTACTTGATTAACACGAGATAAAATCAAACTACAATACTTAAAAGTCTTAAAATATATTTGAAAGGTTATAATTTTGCTCATCGTTGTTTTCATACGTTAAAAGGGATTTCCATGATGTAAAACCTCAATGCAGGCAAATGTCGCCAAGCGTTAATTACTTCACTGCAAGAACGTTAGTTAAATTTTTGCGCAACAATTTAAAAACCCGCTCTGGCAAAAAAACGAGATACTTTGGCAAACTCAGAAAATGAAGACTGACTCTTTCCCTACCTCCAGTTGAGCTCTCGACCTTAGATATTCAGCAGTTTCCTTACATAGCGACATTTTGTTAACCGACCCATGACAATAATGTGCTTCCGAAAGCGATTTCTTTTCATGCCGCGAGAGAAACGAGGACCTCAAAACGACTTTTATAGTTCAAGAATTGTTGAGAAAATCGAAGGACAAAAAGAATATATGTACAGCTAGTTATTTCTCTGGAATATTATTGCTATTGCTATTGCTGTGTACCAGGATGCCTGTAGAGGCCTATCCTGATTTTCGAGATAAAAAAATTAAAAAGCCGCCATTTTTTCAAATTTCTGGCTCTTGCGCTCGCTCGGGGTTCGCGCACGCTTTTAGCGTTTTTCCGCTCTGAAGGTTCAGTATGGTGTTTATGTTTGTGTGCATTTCCGCTGACCAGTTCTTATTGCTCGAACATGCAGGTTGTAACTAACCGAGAACAATTAGAACGAGGAGTCTTTAAACGTGACGCAGAATAGACCAGTCAAGTTGCAATATTCCTAAACACTTGAGGATAAATGATCTATCTAGAAGTTCTCTTTTCAGGCATTCGTATTCGCTCAATTCAGAGTCTATATTCTGCAAATAATCAGGAATTATAAAATATTTGAGATAGTACGCGCCCACTCATTGGTCAATAGGTGTGTTAAGATGAGAGTATGTAAACATGGTTGTGACGTCACGCTGTTTGTGTTTCCCGGTACAATTTGAAAACATTTCAAAGCTTTCGCAAGACTCATAAAGTCTTCGGTCCGTTAGCTCCTTTCGTACAACAAGCGACTTGTCGGTGGAGCTTTAAGAACGAGGCATACATGTGTTTAGTCTGTTTGTTTCGCCGTGCATTTCCTTCGGTCCGTTAGTTCCTTTCGTACAACGAGGGACTTGTCGGCAAGCTTTAAGAACTTGGCGTACTTGTGTTAAGTCTGTTTGTTTCGCCGTGCATTTCCTTCACATCGGTCCGTTTCTTTCTTTCTTTCGTACAACGAGGGACTTGTCGGCTAGCTTTAAGAACGAGGCATACATGTGTTTAGTCTGTTTGTTTTGCCCTAGATTTCCTACAACGGGAGCTTTACGGCTAGCTTTGAGAACGTCAGGCATACATGGTTTAGCCTGTAGTATACAATTAACGGTCTGTATACGAACCGACTTATCCTTTGACGATCTGTACAGTCCGTACGGATCGTGAAGCTCTCCAGACCGGCCCCCACAGATGCGCATATAATTAACGGTCTGTATACGGACCGACTTATCCTTTGACGACCTGTGCACTCCGTACGGATCGTGAAGCTCTCACCGGCCCCCACAGATGCGCATATGATTAATGGACCGTCTATGGACCGACTTATCCTTTGACAGTCTGTACAGACCGTACGGATCGTTTGACAGACTGTATCAGTTTGTGTATATTGGACATGAGTGTGTTTGTTTGTTTGTTTTTTCTTTTACAGAAAGTTTTCCATCATAATTTGTAAACTTCACAAACCTGTAGTTAAGAGGGTAGCAAAGGGTTTATACGTGACACGTGATGGGTAAAAATTGGTGCGTGAAACGTGAAAGGAACTAAAAGAGATACGTGATTCTTTGGAGTTATGCGGGACTCGTGAATTGATATATTTTAGTTTCGTGAAAATGTCAAAATTTCCTATTGCATCATTTAGAAAACCATCGGGACCGTCTGAAATTAACAGACTGAGAATAACAGACTTTCAGACGGACCCAACGGTCAAGCATTGTGAAGCACTTTAGGTACCACACCCCCGAAAGGTCAACATGACAGAGCGATTGTTAAGGGATCTTGAAACATTTCAGGATTAATTTTTCATTTATTACCACATCTGCTTGAGCCGGTGACTTTCCATTCGGTAAGAAAAGTTCTGGATTATAAGTTATTTTGTGATTCTCACTGTCTAGCGACATTTCCATCCATTTCTTGCCATGTTGTCAGTTCTTTTACAATCATTTACGGATCGTTCACTCAGTCCAACTAGACCGGAAAGTTGTCTTGGCGAGATCAAAGGCTGTTAGTTTGTGTAATACGAAGTTTCAGTTTCCTCTTGTAGGGGGAAAAGAAATAAAAAGTCACTGAAATCAGTACTTGCATCTGCGCGCAGCTCTTGAAAAGTCTGCCTTCAAGAGTGAAACTGACCAACATTGTTGCCCATTTCTAGAGTGAACTGAGAAAATTAGACTTTTAACTTTTTGCGCATTTTATCCCACCAGTATTCTATTAGGTTTTCTGATTTTATTGTTTATTGAAGAGATGATTCTTTGTGTCGATGTTTAAGATTTTTAACTTTGTAACGTACGTAAATTTTTATATTTTAGGAATACACGTACGTATTTTGAACGAGCTTGTATAGCTCCTTGACGTTAAGTGTTTAAATAAAGTATTGTATTATATTATAACATAGGTTTTTTAAATATACAGCTAAATTTAAACTGGAAAGCGCATTGATAACTGTTGATCTTTTTCGCATATTTTCTCTAACTAACGCAAAAGTTGACTTGAATTTACAGCAATTAAAACACATAGCAGGCTTCGATTTGCCCCTCAGAATACTGAAAATCGCATCAGTCCGAGGACTAAAATTTCAAAATTTCCCGGGGGAGCATGCCCCCGGACCCCCCTAGATACTCTCGCTTCGGCGGTAGTTTATTCCAGCCGGCTTCCTGGTCCTAGACCCATCCTGCCTTAGGGGAGTCACTATCGCCTCAGTAAACCTCTCTGTACTGAAATTAAAAGAACGTGAAAAGCCTGTCGTCAGCAACGGATGGGATTTCACCCTAATGACAGAATCAATACCATCGTGTTGCGTAACCAGTCTGCCTCATTGCCTGATGAAACGCGAGAAGTGACAGTCGAAACTAGTTACTATTATTGCATCTGCGGCGATGAACAACTTCCACATATGACTCTGGTCGCTTGGCTCCTTGTTTCTGACGCAAGACAAGGTGAAAGCTGGGGTTTACGGTCATTTCAATTCGTGACTCGTGAAAGTTTGTAAAACGTATACGAGTTGCGGGAATATTCTTAAAATTCGTGCGTCGTAAAACTTTGCTACCCTCAGTTAAGAGATACGGCATGCATTTACGATATTTCACAATTTAGAGGATTTACCTTGTACAAATACTTTCGTCTACCTTTCCAACTGCCATTGTCTAAAAATGTTCAAAGTCCATTTTTTGTATTTTGTAGAAGATGGAAGGGTTTCATCAGCTAAAAGCTGCTCCTCAGATAAACTTTTAAGCGAAAGAAATTCCGCAATCATGTGTCAGCTACAGTAAATGACTGCCGACGCGAAACAAACAACTCTCACAAAATGTATGCAGGCAAAGAGTTGTATGGGAAAGAAAGAATGTATGGGCTGTTCTCGTTAAAACAATTGGTTCTAATCATAAAGAGAATACATTTGCTATATTGCGTTGTATTTTTATGCGTGTTTGAGAAGCCGTATCAAAAACTCTTGCTTCGTCTTTCGTCAGGGTTTCCAAACACCTCGAAACAATAAAAGCACTCCGCCTTCGGCGTCGTGCTTTCATCCGTTTCTCGGTGTTTGAAGCCCCTGATGAAACACCAGCACTCGTTTTTGATAGATTACTTCATCTTTTGGCTCAGAGAAGGTTTCTTGCAGAAGTTAAAACAAAAAATGCTCCTTCTTTTTAGCTGATTTTTTTAGCCCTCTGACTTTTAAGGTTAATAATTTACAATTACGGGATGTCATTGAAGTTATTGAAAAGTAGCAGATGAAAAAAAAAGAGGTTTTTTTAAAAGACACAGACAAAAAAAAAACACTCACACAAATATTAAATGGACTAATGGTATTTCTTATCCCTTTTTATTTTCCACGCCTTGCCAAAAGGCACTTTACTTCGTGGAGTCAACTGATGTTCATTAATACCAGACAGATAGGCATTGCAAAGTTTGAAACGAGCTTGGTAAAATACCTTATTTTTGCCATAACTTTCTAAAGGTGCAATAATTGGATGTAAGCTCTTCTGACGATATTCTGAAAGGGAGTCATCACTTGTTACAGAAGTACCGAGTTCGGCCGCAATTGTTGAAATTAATTCCAACAATTTCTTATAGTCACGTTGCTCCGGCACTCCGCCGAATTTCTACATTTTACTTTCTTGTGTATTGTTCGAGAGAGTTGTGCTCTAGTTACAGATCAACTAAATTTCCTTGTAGTTTTTGGATGTAGAATTTTTGCTGGTCGTCAGACGGCAGACTGAGTTTTAAGGCTTTCAATGAAGTAGTCAGAGAGGCAGTTTGTTGGTCATTCCGTTGCATTGAGTCTTTAAAAAAGTGCCTCAATATCCTTCCTCAGGGTAGCATTTTCCGCTAGAATCTTTCCAACTTTTGTTTGGACATCTAACAAGACGCACCACATTTCATCTGGCCCCTTTTATTGGCTAGTGACATGAGTATTCTCGTCTCCTTCTTCTAACGGCGTGGTTGATTCGGCCGCCATAAACCTCGTGATAGAAGAACGTTTAGAGAAAGGAGAGCTACACGTCCTACCCCCGGGAGAGCTTGCTCGCAGGCTATACCATTAACCACTATTCATACATGACCTCTTGACGTTGGAGCTTTAACGGGGAATTACACTCCCATCAAAAGGCACGTCTAGCCCAGTCCTCTCCGAGAAATTTTATTTAAAAAAGAAAGAAAAAGAAAAGAACAAAAACAACACCCTAGGTTAGATTTGAATAACCTATTCATACACTTAGGTTTACAGGTTTTTCGTGTTTTTTTTTTTCGCAACAAAGGCCATGGACAGGTAACGAAAATCAATGACAGATTGCTAACCGGTGTGTATTTAGTAATCCTGTCTATTCTACTCCGTAGTCTCTTTGGGGAAACTAGAGTCCTTTATTGTGGATGGTTTTCCGGGATCACTTGTCATAAAAATAGTGTGTTTAAAAAGATAATAATAAATAACCTGGAACTCTGGCTTAGCATGTAGCTCGACTTCCGCAGTCCCTCGAATTTATCATACATGAAAGCACACAGATGTTGTCTACACCTTATTAAAAGGTGACGCCAAAACTTTAAGAGATTGTCTGGTGATAGTAACATTAATTCCTCTGTCAAAACAGATTTAGGAACGACAGGAAGGAATAGCTTTCCTTTAATTCCACTGACGTAAAAGAACTGGACAGGACTGCTTTTCAGGTTGCGAGAACATCGCTTTCACTCCCCACTCCCCTTCCTTAATTCCGCGCCAATTTGTTGTAAGAGTGGAGGTTCCCTTAAGTCCAACAAATTTTGGCCCATTCTTTTGGGACATATTCCGGATATTCGAAAATCGCAATGCCTGAAATATCAGATAGAAAAAAAGTCAATAGGATCAAATGTATTTACTTTGGCCATTTCGATATTTTTCATTGCCGCGCAACAGCATGCTAGAATACTCAGAAAATGCCCCCCCCCCCCCCCCCCCAAAAAAAGAAACAAACAAAAAACAGGCCCTTTGTGCGTAAAGCAAGGTGACCCATTTTAAATAAATTGGCCATAGCCTCCATAAACGTTGAGATAAGGCTGAAGACGCCCAGATTTTTAGCCGTCTGACACAAGTTAGCCATTTTGCAAATAAACTCAGTGTTTTCTCAACTGATGAAGAAGTCAATGTTTATATTTAATCTAGTAGCCAATCAAGAATGTTGCTCGTGTCTGTCTAGTTTTTCTTTGAAAGGATGAGCAATTTACAACATTAGATTCAAAAGAATAATCTAAATAGGCCAATGTATAGTACATCTGCCTTTTTATAT
The DNA here is from genome assembly GCA_016490735.1 of Pachyseris speciosa. Lineage (NCBI taxonomy): Eukaryota > Metazoa > Cnidaria > Anthozoa > Scleractinia > Pachyseridae > Pachyseris > Pachyseris speciosa. Next base: position 1,352,817 of record JAEMWC010000063.1, read on the forward strand.
CATATTACTCGAATTAAGCTGAAGAAAATTAGCTGATAAGCACGACACGTTTGAGCCCGCGAACTTGTCTCAATGAGGACTTGATTGTATCCCCTACGGTCTTACTAGCGAAGTCAGTGAACTGTACCGTGTCGATGTTACATTAGAAAACCGGTCTCTTTCAGGTTACTCCATACGTTCTCTTAATTAATGGCGTGGAGGTAACAGTTTTCGATACACCCGGATTGGCAGATGGAACAGGCAACGAAGAAGAATATATCCGCAAAATCAAAGAGAAAGTAATCCATTTTGACGCCTTTATCTTCTGCACTGAGAGGAACACCTAAAGATTCCTTAAAGACGACATTAACGCGATCGATAAGCTGACAAATACCTTTGGTCATCGGCTATGGAAGCGCGCAGTTGTTGTGTTGACGTTTGCCAATGAGGTTCATCCTCCACGGAGCAAGAGAGACGTTACTTTGCAAGAGTATTTTGAAGAACGCAAGCGACTTTTCAAGAAGAAGATACAAGATGTGGGTGAAGATGTTGTGATCATTATACCATTTGTTGCAACTGGAGATTCAAGTGAGACAGAACTACCAGGTATCAGCAATTGGCTGACAACCTTTTGGGTTGTAACCTTCAAACGCCTGAACAGAAGTGCAAAACTCGCATTTATTCAAGCAAACGTCGATCGCCTTAATTTTCCAGCATCTGATCAACAGCAGCAGCGCAACGATCGGCCACACAATCTTGCTGAAGGAGATAATCTACGACGACCGATGCGGCGAAGAAGCTTTTAAGGGTTTGATCATGATCAAGGGGACCAAGAACATGACAGCAACCACAGCATGACAGAAGCCACAGCAACCATTTCTGAAATGAAACTAACACCAAAGAGGAGAGAAAGAAGAAATGATGCTCCCACTATTGACCTGGAGGAGCCTTCTACCATAGAGACGATAATGAACGTTTTTGACAGTGAAGATACCAAAGAGGCTACAAAGGTGATTCCTAAAAGGGTTCAACCAGGATCTAGCCTCCCACGCAGTCGTTTTTAGGGGACTCGTATTTCACCTCCTGCCCACTAACGCCTGCTTACCCGAAGCCAACATTCCTTTCCCATTGCTTGGCTCGTGGGCGTCCTAGGCAATCACGATCGAGCAACTGGCAAGCGCTGACAAGTAAAATTATTGAACCTAATGCGTGTTTCTTTCTCTCGCGAATTTGAAAACGTATCAAAGCGCTGGAGCCGATTTGTTTTTGAGTAATACGATGTGTTACGAGAGACCTTTAAAACTAGTAAACGCGAATAAGAATTTAGACGCGACCGCTTTACAGATCTGAAGCATTTATCAGTCCATCAAACGTAGAGTAAACCGGCATGAAATTATCACACATGGCACAACAACAAAGCTGGATCTCTCATGGTCCTGCATTAAATCAGATGAAATTCGCCCACACAACGACCCCAAAAAGTCCTGGAGAAGCGGTCAAAGGTTATCAAACACCGGTGACAAAGACTGTACCAATTCGTCTGCTTTATTTCTTCAGTTCACGCGAAGCGGACGGTAAAATTATGTAGCTTGCTGCCTCGCCGCTCGTTCGATCCATTGCGGTCTACCGATGGCAAAGTCTCCTTCCTCCAAATTACTCAGACTAACCGACGATACGCCAATACTTCTTAAATAACTGACTTGGCCCTTCATCAAATTCAGCAGTTGATAGGCATTCAAAGAGGAATTCTGAACGCAGAGTACACGGTAATCAGAGCTCGCTCAAGCTTGAACTATAATTCCCGCGAGGCCAAGGTCAACCTTCCAGAATTTAGTAGGTAAAATTTGATTGGCCAAGCGGCGGGAAAGGAATGTTGGCTTCGGGTAAGCAGGCGTTTGTGGAGAGGAGGTGAAATACGAGTCCCCTAAAAACGACTGCGTGGGAGGCTAACCAGGATCTGGCCTCGTCTTTAAAGCTATATTCAAGATGATTATAAAATTATTGAAACAAAAATATCGAGCGTCTGTGCCATAGAAAGTGGTAAGAACAACTTGAGAGAGGGTGAACGTGGGCAGGAAGAAGACTAAGAGGCTTAATTGGAGATCAGGCATTGACTGTTGACTACAGCCATACATGACATTGAACCATATCATTATTATTCTAGCAGCGCAGAAAGATTGATCCTAGAACTAATGAGGTTCCCCTTAACGACAAAAATACTGTAGTCTCCATCGATTGAAGCTCCTTTAATCTTGTTGGTAAAAGTAGCCCTCTATTGTAGAATGAAACTAAATCATTAACCAATGCCTAACCCAGTTCAAGATTCTTTTCCAGGACAATGTTTAATAGTGACTACTCGGGTAAGATGATTTAGTATTATCTGCACATGTCAAGTTGAGTTTATTGATTGGTTTTAATTTTATACCCGAGAGAGGTGATTGGTGAGTGGTGTATCCTACGGAATGAGGTCGGGCTTTGAGTTTTAAAGCGTAAGTTTCCATGATATTAATAATTAGTTTCTTTCATGTTGTTTTTTTTTTTCTTGACGAGTTTTTGTCATTGCCTAGGTGTAGCCGTTATTACGTGATCCTAGTACACTCCCCGAAAACTGCATGTTAACTCGGTTGGCTTTGTTCTGGGAACTGCCATTATTCGTATATTCTTTATCACAGTTTGCCTATATTGTATAACTTGTTTTAATCGAGAACTGCCCAACTGGTCTGTTATATAAATGATCAATACCTTTCCTATTACATAGTTACATTTCATTGTGGTTGTTACAGTTTTAGTACGTTTTCGAAGGTTATAGTCTATGTCGCTAGTTTCATAGCCATGTCGCAATTTCGTTCACGTCAATTTAGAAATGTTGCTTGTTTTGCCAGTTTGCACATCAATTTACTAAAACATATGTTTAGTTTTTAAAGTGCAAATGAAGCGGAAATTTTTTATTAGCTTGTTCGAAAGAGCTTTCAAAATGATGAAGAACGGCGTTTATTTTATTGTGATAGCACTCTTGGCTGCCGAGTTATTCAAGATTTTGATTTATGCAAATTAGAGGACTTGTGACATCACAAGGTGGACACAAAATGGAGTAAAATCACAAAATATGAAATATCTGTGCAAATACTAAGTCTACAGGGTTGAAATTTTGCAGGGTTGATGTGCTGCCAGAACTACACATTGTGATAGTGGTGATGATGTCACCATAGCAACATACTCGTTACCAGACTTTCTAAAGGATAAAATCAGAGTTTCCCTTCCCAAGAATTGCTATTTGTTCTTGATGTTCATTCAGTGGGTACGAGCAAATATGGACATAACACAGCACAAGTATAAGAAAGTGTGTTAGACTCTGGAGCAATAAATAAGGTATTTCTCATTTGGGAAGGTAGAGGTCTGGTAACAAGTATGTTGCTATGGTGACATCATAACCACTATCATAATGTGTAGTTCTGGCAGCACATCAACCCTGCAAAATTTCAACCCTGTAGACTTAGTATTTGCACAGATATTCCATATTTTGTGATTTTACTCCATTTTGTGTCCACCTTGTGACGTCATCTATAAATTTTTAAAACAAAACATTTCTTAACATCTTAGAGCAATACCTAAGGACAGGTCTGTTTCCCCGTTCAACTGTAGGCTACTTAGTTATGGCTTAGAGCCACTAGAAATTGGTGGAGAAGCCTGGTGAATGCTATTTTGAATCAGTATCCGACATCAGATATATAGTGATTCAGATCAACACTTCATAATGAATGCAATTTCAGTTATATAAAGCCTTCGATGAGACAGTTGGAAATAAGAAATTGTGTATCCTCTGGATATATGTATGCCTCAAAAAAATTATGAAAGAAAGATACATGGAAATCAATAAAAATATTTAGATGATATGCAAGATGATATGCAAAAAACTTCTTGCTGACATTGAGCTCATCAATCAATGCACCTACAGTGTTTTCAAAAAGAAATCCAGCTGCTCTTCTGGCCAGCCAAGTGCAAGACTAAGCAACTTGATAATAAAATATTGGGCATTTGGTTGATATCACTATCAAGGTAATTAACTATGTAATATGAGGATTTAAGGTAATGATTCACCAAGCAAAAGTGCTGGAAATCCGTGTTAGCCATCTTAACTTGATTTTCTATTTTGCAAGAAAGGTAAGGACTAGTCTCACATTTCTCCATGTACATTTGAAATTGCACAACATAATTCATCAAACATCAAAAATCCCATTAAACATTAGTGCCAAATGTCATCCAAACATACTACAAGATTGGTGTGACCAGCTATGAATAAAATTAATTGAAAGACTGCATGCAGGAGAAGGAAATCCAAAGGATGTGTACATTGATGAGAAAGAGCTTACTTTAAGTTTAATTTTAAGTTTAAAGTTTAATAATTCCTTTTCATGAGAATACATCTAAGTTGATACAAAAAAAAGTGCATGACTGGAGAATAATTGGGAGAAAGTAAATTCCCATACAAAGAATATTATCTAATACAGTAATAGCCCACGTATAAGATCCTGGGTTTTAAGAACCTGTTAGGCTAAAATTTTCATTTTAAGCCCCCTCCACATAAGAACCTATTAAGGCTAAAATTTTAAGTTAGGTTTTTATCAGTGGGGTTGCTGTAAAAGTGCAAGGGTAGAAACTGCTGAATGAGTTTCTTTGTTATGTTTTGTTAAGGACATATATTGTACCTGCACTGAACTGCCTATAGGCATTTCTCTATGGTACAAATAAATGATTTATACTGTATTATGAGATGATATTTATCATATATATAGTATATTCAGATAAAATTCATATGAAAATATAGGAACCTATTTTAAGAACCTTGGTAGCCTAAATTTGCTTTAAGTACCATTTATATAAAAACCTATTTAGGATAAATTGGAAAATTCAGGTTCTTATACGTGGGCTATTACTGTATTACACATTCTAAAAACAAAGAGGTGAAATTTAAACGTGGCCCAAAGCTAACCTAATCAAATTAATTCGAATACTTGTCTCTTACAAGTCACCCCTGCTTTGAGATTGACACTAAAAATAAAGAAGTAAAATTGAAATACAATCCAAAGCTAACCTAATTAAATTACATATTTGTCACTCACAAGCTACATCTGATTTAAAATTGACACAAATAATGTAATAGATAGGACTTAAAACTGCTTAAAGAGGGTGCATGTTCGATGGCACACCGTTCTAGTCTGGTATGTAGCGATTACAAAAAGAAAAGCTGAAGGCCAATATATATATTTAGCCAGGCCAAGCCTAGAATCGGATGGCTTTATTTGGGCCAGTTTAATCTGTGTCCAAAACAATTGAGCAGCAGCAGGGAAAACAAAGAGTTTTCGATAGAAAACGTTTGCAACAAAAAGACAGACATTCGTGAGTCCTAACTACTTTCAGATGAAAGCGTAATGGAATTCAAAGCGGATAAAAAAAATACACTACAAGCGAACAAAGTACGATGCGAGTGTTTTGCTCGAAGAAGGAGAAGGTGGAGAAATTAAACAAGACTAGCTTGTAATAAAAATAGCTTGTACTGATTAATCTAGAAAAATCGGTATTCATTTTGATATAAATGCCCGTAGAAAAGACAATAAAGGGTAAAAACTGATCGTTGAGAGCAGTCAACAGGAATTGACCGCGGTTCAGAAACAACAGACATAAGTATCACAAGAAAACAAAGCACAATACGAATAATATTTCTTCGAAGATTCTTGGAAAAGGTGGAGAAATTAGACAAGTAACAAAAATTGCTTAGCAATTTTGACATAAATGTCCGTAGAAAAGCCAAAAAAGAGGTCCACACCTGATCGTTCAGAGCAGTTAACAGGAATCACTGAGGCAGCAATCACTCGGAACGCGACAGAGCTGAATAATAGCGCCATTTCCCACAAAATCTTTCCTTGGCTGACACAAAACGCTAAAGAGCTTTGATAGTTTTACTGGTACTTCTGTCTTCCGAAGAACCTTCTCCAATTAATGATTCTCAGTGGCAAAGCATCATCAAGTTAACGAAGAAAGCGCTTGCCAAACAACACCAACATTTCTCTCGCAGACCCGTTCACTATAAAAATTATCAAAGCCAGCCCAGCCAGTCAACCCATTTCGTTTTTTTTTTTTAAACATCCAAACGCTGATTCTCACCGGTTCAAACAAATTAAGAAGACATGTTTATAGACGGCGAAACTTAATAGTGTTGTTTACAGGCCGCTTTCGACGAAGATCTCTAAAACGTTTTTCAAATGACGAGTGAAGCGCGCTGGTCTTTGACATTTTTGACAGCATTTTGACAACTTTATGACAGATTTTGAGACGTGCACATGCACATGCATTTGATCGGCTTGCTTGAGTTTCCGCCTTTAATGCTTAATTTTACGAGGACTCATTGTGATTACGTGTTATTAAGATAAGGGCAAAAGTTTCTTAACGCTGTTGAGGTACCAAGGTCGAAAAACAGTCAGCCAAGCCGAGTAAAAACACTCGTTCGCTTGCAAAGAAAACAACGTAACAAAACAAACAAACAATTCAACTACTTCTTTGCGTCCAAAACGAGTAATATGATTGTTATTTATATCCATTCGAGAGAAAGAGACAAGTTTCATTCCTGAACAAAAGTAACAACGATTAAACCAAATGTTAAGCTTCTATTTATTTAATTTACCTCACTGTCCTGCGCTGTGTTGTAGAGGTTTCTACCACTTGAAAATACGTAAGCTTCAGTAAAGTAAAAACAAGCATCCGCAAAAATAGCAAACGGTTTGTCCAAAGAAAGAGCTTCTTCCACAGAGTTTGAGCTACTCATTCCTCCCATTAATACCGGTGAACTGTTAAGTGACTTTTCTTGGTGAGATGCAGGATGCCGCGGTGAAGTGAAAGCCCTTGAAGCGTTGAATTATACTGTTTTCAACCGCACAATCGATACAAGTTTGAAGCTTTTCCTGAGAAAAATCTGTCGTCCTTCCTTTCATCAATTGAAAATTCACCTTCCGGAGTATCTTTTGACAAGTTCTTGATTTTTATGCTTTTTACGCAAAAGACAACTTCGATCGAAGATGAAGTTGTTTTCCTCAAAATAAAGAAACCAATTGGAGGGCCCGGTTGTTCGAAAGTCGATTAACCCTAATCCAAGATTAAAACTTAACCAAGGAGTTTTTTTCTGTATCCACAAACATTGGTCAACGCTGATATTCTGCATAATTTTAGATTTGAAGGGCGTCAATCCTAAAAAACCAAAAGCAGCAAAAGAAACTTTCATCCTAAAGTTAGAAACTGCAACCAAAGTTTACGCTAATCCTGGATTAAGTTAATCGGCTTTCGTACAACTGGGCCCTGAATGTGAAATTACGAGCCGCAGAAAGCGCGCGAAAAATTTAAAAGCCTCGATTTGGTTTGGGTGTCCCACACCTGACTTGAGCCTGCGATCCAATCGAAAGCAAGTACCTGGTCAGCGGTCAACTTAAAAAAAACAGCTGACCAGCAAAGGGGCATTTTGTCTGCGCATGCGTCAGATGAGATGGAATAAACAACTTCGTCCGCCATTTTGTTGTCTCGAGCTCATTGTCAAAAGTTTTGACCCGACGCCTACAAGTGGATTCCATAGAAAGAAATGAACGAGAACGTCATGTATACATATAGCACTATCACCGTGACCCGTTAAGGTATTTGTGGCTCAATTCGATCTCCAGATTTTATTGATCAAAGTTCCGCTGTGGAAGGAAAAAGGCGCCAAGTCAAGGGATTTTACCAAGGGATCACTCCACATCACGAAGCTCTTGTATCTTAAAACGATCGTGAGATATACGCCTCTGTTTAGACGAAATGTTTTTGCTTAGACTTGATTTTGCTTCAACTTCGATGGCAATTTGCTCAAACTTTTGACCGTCCCCCAGAATCAAATTACCATAGTCAACGTTGGCTTTTCGTTCTCTTTTCAGTGACATGGAATTCCAGACTTAAAAAATTGTTCCGCTCCCGTGATTATTATTTTGCGCCGGGAAGATTCAGCAGTGTTTGCGAACAGCGAACTGATGCATATTTGCAAGTCATGGTCTCGGAGATCTTTGGTCGATTGCTGATCAAGTCTGCGACACGAAGTGATTAGCTACATACAAATATCACTATTACAATTTTACTTGATTATGCTTTCAGTTCCGCGTAAGTTTTGTATTGTTTTTGCCTTGTTTGGCGTCAATGCTTTTTTTCCTCTTAAAGTGCTAACTCAGCAAAAAACTTCACTGTAACTTTCTTCTTTCATCGTCCCCCAAAATTTTTATACCATGAGTGTATGTCATATTTTCTTTATTTTGACTCTACGTGGTTTATTTACGCCAAAAAATAGTTCGCGCTTTACTTTAGTCCTTCAAAAGGCCGAAGTTTTCGGTCGAAAAACATGGCGTCTAGCGTGTTGCTCACGAGTACTGATCGAAGACCCGGTATGCACGGTGTGATGCACATATTACTCTACATTCGTTTACTTTTTTGTACCCGCTAAAATACTCGCAACTCCACTTTCTTGGGAAGCGAAGTTTTATGGTTATAAAGTTATGCAAGTTTTCTCGGAATATTATCATAAAACTTTGGGACAGTAAAAGAGGTCTTCCACCAGCTGATTTTCAACGGAGTTTTGAAAATTGAGGAAATTTTATATTTTGGATTAGCGAACGGCGAAAAATGGCCTTTTCGGATAAATCTGATGTAAGCTTGATGTGAGCTTGTGTTAAAGATTATTTATTTATGGTAAAGTAATACTCTTTTATGCTGTACAGACCTGTACAGTTTTCTGATCTAGAGGAATGCTCAGAAGTGAGCCGATATACTAGCCCTAAATATACAACTGTTGTACCCAAACATTTAAATTAAATGTATTGGTACCTGTATATCTAAGCCGTTAGGCCGAGTTTGTGCAGGTACAATGCAAAACTGTAAAATCAAAACAAACTGTTCTCTCGAAATAATACTACAATATAACAAGCTTGAAGATTTGCCTTAGCCTAAAGAGTATGACATGAGCATACACTGGAGGAAAAGATGTTGATGCTTAATTTAGATATAAGCCAGACCATAAAGATTGATAGTGTTGCTTTTCTATTTATAAATTAAGGGTTCTAAAATAAATTATACCATAATTTCACTGGAAGATCAATGGATAAATTCAAAACACTTGACTGTCATTCTACCGAAATACTCTTGTATTATGTTCATCTTTATGCACATATCATCAGTGTTCAGTGATGATCAGATGGAATGCAACCATGTATTAACTTTTGACTATCAGAATTTGTTAATAAAAATACAATTTCATACAAACTAATTCTCCACAAGACTGATGATGGATACTGTTTTGTAGACAATTTGTATAAAAGGAATGAACTAACAATAATTATGTTCTCATATATTTTACAGATATACAGAGAAGACCAATTGCTGTGATAACAAGCAGAGGGGCATTTTGTCTGCACATGTTCTGTAATCCCGTTTTCATGAGGATAACCACTGGAACATTGGAAACAAGATGGCGGCTTACAAAAAGCCGTCTTCTAGCTTGCGGCTCTCAAAGTTTCCCTTCTTGAAGCTGTATTTTTATGTGCAAAAGAAGTTTACACAGTGCAGGAAGAAAGCTCCAGCCAAATCCATGTGAACCGAAAATTACATCGAGGAATGAAATATGCGTTTTTGATGCAATGTTGAATTTTGGCGATGACAAAAAAGATGAGTTTGGTAAGTTTGTCAACAGTCAAATTCAGATCGAGTAAGATGCTTATTTGAGAAGTAAAATTTTGGAACATCTGAGAGGGGCTCCGAAGAGCTCTTCAAGAGTACAGCCTGAATACAGAAACATTGAGTGGCCTATCATGCGGATCGTCTCGAGGAAGTACAAACAATGAAGTTAATTGTACATTCTTTGAATGCCAAACTAGGGTTGAGCTTTAACTAATCAAGATTAACTGATTGTATAATAAAGTCATAAGCGTATTTGTCCTACAGTCATTTGAACGTGTGAGATTGCTTTGTTCTGAGAATGTCACATTTTTGTGGAAAAAAAAAACAAAACAAAACAAGAAGCAAGTAAACAAGAAGCTTACCTGGGTTTTTAAGAAAATATAGTTGTGTTACGGCAAAAACGTGCAGCGCGTTTATCTTCAGTTGAACGTCTTTTTGCACAAATCTATGTACACCGCCTAGGACATGAGTTTCTCGCACATGGACCAAAAGGATACAGAAATTGGGGGGGGGGGGGGGTCAGTCTGAAAAGACTACAAATGAGTTGCTAATAAAGTCATGCTCTCAACACATTTGTCATTTAGAGGTACAGTACAAACCACAGTATGTAGCTAGCCATCTTCTGCTTCAACTAGTTGCACAGACTTTTCAAATTAATTGCACTGCCTTGAGTGGATTGGAATTGTTTGAAGGAAGGGAGATAAAGAATCAGTTTAAATGTCATACACACTCTCCTATCCAGCTTCCCTCCCCAAATCTTTTATACTGGCTCGACAATAACCAGCAATAATGGATGTCAAATGACTCACTACCTGTAGCAGTTCCTCCCTTGTGTACAAAAATAAAGAAAGAAGCACAAATTAAAAATAAATCCAGACAGATTGCAAAGACTATTTGTATTTTTCAAACTTTATTGTGCCTGACTGCTTTACAGGAACATTTGTTAATGTTGTTTGGTGAGTGAATTACAAGGCCATAGACTTGATAATGCAAAACATGACCTTAAGGAAGCATATGACACAGTGCTTGGAGCAGGTCTGGGTATTTGTATGAGAAAGTTAACGATTTTCAGGCCTGTTAATTTTGCTGCTGCAGCAAAATAATCAGGTAGTGCCCGATGGGAGTTCTTCAGCTGCAATCTCAGTGTCAACATTACTCTCTCAAACTGCAGATGATATGCATATTCACATTCAAAGTGAGTCCGCAGAACGATTTTTGCGTATTATTACTGAAATTTTCGACGTTTTATGGTTCATTTGCAATTGCAGGTTGCTTTTTGCCGGCTGTGCACGATTTGTTTGTTGCGTTGGCTAAAAAAATCCATCACAATGTTGGATGAGGATGTTTAATCACTTTTTGATTGTTAAATTTGTTTTCGAACTGAACAAACATACGCGTCGTCAGATGTATTTTTTTCTTGTAATGTTTAAAAATGTTTTGAGGTTTTTGAACCGCGGTCAATTCCTGTTGACTGCTCTAAAACATAAAATATTGGCGCAAGGAAAGCCATGCGAAGTTGCTCAATACCAGTAAAAAAAATAATAATCGTGTAGCTACTCTTTTACGTTTGGCTAAATCTCATGATATATTAGGCTTGTCAACACTTGTCTCCAACTGTTAACTGACAGAGACCTAACCTAATAAGCAAAAACAAAGGAAAGCAACTACGGATCGAGTCACCAAAGCAAAGGAAGTCATATTTGGAATATCCATACATACTAGGTACGTAGTATTTCGTTGTAAAGGATAGGATAGGATAGGATAGGATAGGATAGGATAGGATAGGATAGGATAACTATATTTAGACACGGTATTTCCATCAGCTAAATTAATTATTATCAACTAACTGTCTATCTACCTAATTACAATTACAAAAGAATAAAAATTTAAAACAACAAAGGCTGCTTTTCTTAAGTAGAGGCCGAGTTTAAAATTTTACTTGAACTACATAAACCGACTCAGTTTATTCTTATTGATTATGCGAGTTGCATGACCCATAGGCCGCTATTGATTAAACGTCTAACTGTACAAAACATTGAAAGAAACTGAAAATAATTGAGATGTTGAAAACGTAAGCAGCGTGCACATACAACATTTTCGGATAAGAATTAACCTTTAAATCTTCTTTTTTTTTGCAACTTCTCAGTTTCGAAAATGAAAACCCAAACGAAACCGGAAAGAGAATACCAAGGTCGCGTTAAATTCAGAAGGCATTCAGTATTCCCAAAAGAACTTGAATGTATATTAAATATTTCCAAAATAACCTCACTGTAAAGCATAAACACAGATAAAAGCTGACCCCTGGTGGTCTTGATCGCGTTTGTGAAAGACTTGTACAACCGTCGTTTATCATGACATAGTTGCGACCCTTCCACAGTGGTTATTAACACGGGAATATTTTACATTTTCTAACATCACTCGAGGTGACATTCTAAAACCCACTAGGCTCTTCATCGAATTATTATGATGCAATTCAAATTTCCGGAACTCGAAAATTCGAGCCAACTGATGTCACTGATCGGTGCAGATTCGAATCAATCGGGATACCCTCGACGATCAAATGTTTGATCTCCACGTCAGTTATTTAACGAAACGTGATCTTGTGACAAACAGGCTTTTCTCGCTGTTTATGTCCCAGGGAACTGTCCCGTCCTTGTCTGAGGTGGTCAAAGACGAGCTCCACGTAGGCTACAACTATTGCGTAGCTTTCTTGTTGCGAGCTCAGTAAGCCGGGCGCTGCACTAAGAAGACGACCACATTCAGGGTAAGACATCTCGGAATACTGAGACGTTATAGCGAGGTATGTAGTGTAAGGGACACTATGTTGTAGTCATAACAAGCTGAGCTGTGTCAGTAATCTAACACTGCTCCTTTAGGATTTTATTGCTTGTTTTCTGGCATACTGACATAAGTGTGCATAAAAGTGGCTCCTGAGCTTAATTAACCCTTTGTATCCCAAAGACGCATATTTGCGTAAAATATACCGCTTTTGCTTTTATGATTTATTTCTTGTTTAGATTTTGTCACAAAGACATAATAATGTGTAAATAGCACTAAATGATGCTTTTTGCAATTATCAAATCCAAAAAGCCGACAACAATACCCGAATTCCGCTGCATGGCACAGTTTTTTTGGCAGCATAGCCCAAAATGCTAGTCTTTTGACCAAAGAACAACACCAAAAATTACACATTTTCTTGGTCAACCTTTTAATAAAAAACATTGCCCAAAAATCAAAATTCTACATTTACAGCAAACCTTAAAGCCAGACCTTGGCATCTGGAGGGAAATTTTCCTCTCACTTCTTCCACAAGCCACGCCTTAGCCATTTTATTGGAGCCAATCTCGCGTATCTCAAGTTGTCTTGTTCACGCCCCAAAAGAATTCTGGAAAAGTCAACTATTCCAGGAACATAGAACCCTTCCATTTCCTATTTCCAATTTTTTTTGTAAGTGTCGGGCCACCCAGTACTACCAGGAAAATATGACCTCGATTGAGCTTTTTACCAGTCAAAACTAGCCCAAATTGCCTTGGTAGGCCCTGGAATCCTTCCACAAAGTTAGCAGAGAGACAGCTTCGGCCATCCACCGCCATATTGGCTACGAAGCAGATTTAGCGTCTTATTCAGCAAGAAACCGTCTCTCACCTCTGGCTTCTTTCAAAGGCTTGCCTTTACCCACATTCCAGCTTAAGGATGCCAGCCTGGGGGCCTTTGTGGAGGAAAATGGCTCGAAAAAACCTCATAAAGCGGCAAATTTACCACAATCAAGCTTGTTGACTCGGTAAACGAACAACAGCCGCTAATGTGCGTGACGTCACACCTTTAGAGTGAGCCCACAGTGACACAAGCCCGCTGTTATTTCCATCGCAACTTCTTAAATGGAGAAGATTAGTCCTCTAGACTAATTATCACTTAAAATTTACTTTAAAAAAATGCAACAAATTGGTACTCAAAGGGTTAAAGGAACATTTTGCATCAAGTGACCTGGGTATTTGACACCACCAGCAAAAGGCAATGGCCATCCTTAACTCAAACCTAGGGTTATTGTTAAGGTTGTGGCTGGGCTTAGGATTAGGGTTAGGTTTAGAGGTATGGTTAGGGCTAGCTTGGGGCTATTGTTAGGGTATAACAGCCTTTCTCTCCCTTGTTTTAACTCTCCATCAAGTTTCTCTGCATCTTTGACACTTGCTTCCACGTTTCGGTCACACTTTTTCATATTGTCCTTCGGTTATGTTACAATACTTAGGAATACCACTGGAAGAGTTGTTATAGAATTCAACTTTTTGGGACAGCTTCTCAGGCCGTACATGGACATCCCATCGAAATGACTGTTGTTCTCTGAGATAACTTGCATGCTTATATAAATTTCCACTTATAGACAAGTGAATGTCTTCAATTACACTATTATAAAATTTCATCCTGTTTGTCTTGGGCGTTGGTACAAATAATTTTCCCAAGGCTTCTTTTCTTACACATTCTTTGATGTTGAAAGCTGCAGCTTTATATTAGTTTATTTAGTATTAAATGGAACATTTAAGTCTGTCAGTGTGTGTTTGGAGGGGGGGGGCATATTTTTCCTTCTGATCAAGTGGGGGGATTCGTAAAAAATCTGTTGTGCTTTGGGGGATCTGAAAATATTGCACTGTCTAAAAAAAAATCCTCTGCCCCCACCCCTGTAGTATACATAATGAAGGCAGCCTAAGAGTCCTGCACACCACTTGGATCAACAATGTGAAAAGCGTCCAATGAGGTGATCAATAAAGAAAAGTTTTAATTTTAACCTCGGTAAGGGATGAAAAAGATGGAATTTTTATCATGATATCCAGGACTCAGTGTTTTCTTTTAGCCCTTATGTGGGTTGCCCAATAAAAGCTGTTTGAGAGAACAAAGACACCGTAGCAGGTAAGTTGTGACATTCTCGCCTTTTGTTAGAATTGGCGAGATTACGTTGTATGAACAAAAATAATCAGTGGATATTCTAGTAACTAGCACTTGGCAACCGGAATAATTCAGAAACTGCACACTCTCGTTAAATGGTGAAACAAATCGCAACATCATAATAATTGTAAAGCAAGTCTTTAGGCTAGTTTTTGTCACATTTTCTGGAAGCTGAACCATTATCTTGTTTTCTTCTTATGTCCTGGATTTATCTTCAATCCAAGAAATTAATAAGAAGTGAAATTTGTTAGAAAAGTATTTTTAACAATGGATTAGTAAAGTTTTTTAATAGTTCGTAACTTAACAATCTTGCACTGATTATTTATTGTTTTTGTAAACAGAGGATGAATTGTTAAATACAATTATTATTACTATTATTATGACTATTAAATAATGATAATGACAATGATAATGACAATGACAATGACAATGACAATGATAACAAGACAAGACAAGGAAGTGCTCAGATGACTCTAAAACCGCCGACCGGTTAGCTTAGTGGTAGAGCATCGGACTACCGTGCGGGAGGTCGCGGGTTCAAACCCCGGCCGGACCAACACTCAACACTCGGGGTCTTTAAATAAGTGAGGAGAAAGTGCTGCCTTTGCAATGACATCTGCAAATGATTAGACTTTCTAGTCTTCTCGGATAAGGACGATAAACCGTAGGCCCCGTCTCACAACTCTTCATAATTGATTCTGTGGGACGTTAAAGAACCCACGCACTGTTCGAAAAGAGTAGGGGACGTAGTCCCCGGTGTGGTGGTCTACCTCTACTAGAATGTGGTTATGGGGGAGGGATTTGCAGTTACGGGCCTACAGAAATTGGCACAAGCTGTTGTAGTGTCCCTGGCAGGTCTCTGGCGAAGACTATAAATCATAAATCAAATCAAATCACTCTATGAAATACTCCAGACCACCCAAGAGCAGATGTTGAGCGCATATACTGCCAAGACGTTTCGGTGGCCGGGGCCTGATTAGTCTGGAAGAGTGTGTACGGAAGAGATGGGGCTGGCATATTACATCCAGAACAATGAAGAACCATTGCTCAAAACAGTGTATATATTAACATGTGGGAGTCTTAAAAAAAAAAGAACATGTGGAAGACCCTAAGTATATTAAAAGGACACAAAGACAAGAGAACATCGAAAGGTGGCGATCTAAACCCCTGCATGGCCTGCTACTACGCCAGACAGATCAAATAAGGGATGGTTAAGGTCATGGGACTGGATAAAGAAAGGAGATCTAAAGAAGAAAACTGAGGGACTTATCATGACGGCTCAAGATCAAGCACTCAGTCCACTCAAAACAAATGCGGTGAAGACAACAATTGAGAAGCAAGATGTGTCACCACTATGCAGAATGTGTGGAAAAAAGGACAAAACAGTAAATCACCTAATTTGTGAGTGCAGCAACATGGCCCAGACATACAATACCTCCTTAGACACAATAACGTTGCAAGGATAATTCATTAGGAACTTTAAAAAATCATGGAATGGATGCGGTAGAAAAGTGGTACAAACATAAACCAGAAAATGTTAGCGAAACGGAGATGTCAAGCTACTCTTTAATATACAGACAGATAGAGAGATACAGGCACAGGGGGACATTACTAAACCACGAAACAGCGAAACGAAACACCGAAACAGCTATTTTTTCCTACTTTTTTCTCAAACACCGAAACAGCTATTTTTTCCCACTTTGATGGTGAATAAAATAGACAGGCCAAACACGACTCCCATTGGTCCTTTGGTGTTACCGTTGACCTTCAAAGTTTGGCTCTTACGAGTATATCTTACTCTAACATTCGAGGATCTCTTTTTCTCCCAGCCAGCAGTGTGAACTCCATTAGCCAAACTGCATGGTGCGTTTTAATTAACCCTTTTCCGTTTCCGTTAAACGTTAGCCTACATAGCAGACTTTTTGGTGGACGAACGGTCGTTTAAAGACCGCCATTTTGAAAGCAATCCAAGGCGGTTTACCTAAAATTTAGAATCCGGAATCCGGAATACAGAATCCAGAATCCGGAATCTGGATTCCGGAATCCGGAATCTAGAAACTGGAATTAATAATTAATAAGAGGGTTAAAAGAACTGAATAATAATAATAATAATAATAATAATAATAATAATAATGACTTTATTAACAGCATTTCCACTAGGTGGCTCTTCATCCGTTAATATTTAACTTAAGTTAATTACAGTTAAAACAAACCTAGGAAAAACTCTGTTAATATTTACAGTGATAAATGATAACAAAAAATTGCCTAAAAATAATAAATAAATAAATAAATAATAATAATAATGATAATAATAATAAATAAATAAATAAAATTAAGAATAGTATATGTACAATTTATAATTGTGTCACTGTTTAAAGTTCCGCACACGAAAGATGTCTCTTCACACTACGACAAAAGGAGTTATACTCAGTTATGTTTCTAATAGCTACAGGGAGCTTATTAAAAGTAGTTGCTGCCGAGTGCTGAAAAGTTCCCGACTCTCTCGGAATAGAAAGGACAGGCGCAATCGAAGATCTTAAGCTATAAGCACTGACCATGAAGACGATAGATGTCTTACAGGAGGAGGTAGGTGACAGGAGTGAAGTCTTAGTCTGGGACTTGGTTTGTTCTTTCCAGTTGAGTCGATGTGGAGGGATATAAGGATAACTATTAAGAAAGACCGTATGCAGGATCATTAAATGCAACTTAAAGAGCTGATCCGCGAGATTTTACACTAGTTTAACCTTAAGAAACAAACAGGTCCATGCAGTGCAGCCCTCGCTGCAAAAACGGAGGGAGAAGCATTGCTATTGGGAAGAAAATCTTTCTTGGAGCAGATTAACCACGTTTATCGCCTACAGTAAAAGTAGGCCTGACCGAGTCCTCAGTTGTTGTAGATATCCTTAACCAATCAGAAGTGGAGAGCACCGGATTTTGGGTGCTCAAGGTTCCGATATAAAAGTTTCAAGGTATATTGGGCACCATACTGACTGAGGGTGAAAATGTTGTAAGCAAACGAAAGCGCTAAAACAGTCCTCACCCAGGCCCATAGCTATCATTTCCAGGTGGGGCATTTTTTTTTTGGAATATGTACTGTCGCGGCCGGATGGCAAGACTGGCACACTCGATTACTCGAAACTCAACACGCACTTTTAAGACAAACACTCACATGTTTTAAACATGGCCGCCCGCTCCGAACCCACAATGCCTCGCGACTTAATTGGACACTACAGAATAAATATTTTTTGTTTTCTTTTTTTCTTCAATTAATCTCTCGGATTATATTTATTTCGTATTAGTTTCTTTTTTTCTGTATATTTAAAGTTTTTTTTTAAAGTGATCTTTCTTCGTCTTTTGGAGATGTTCCGGAATGTACCGGGATGTTCCGGAATGTCCCATGTTCCTCGTTTTATCGACGGCCACTCGACAACCTGAAATGTACGCGCCGATACAGTTCCCAAACATTCCAGCATGGAGCAACAGACAATGACCAATCAGGCGTAAGCGTTCCCACTCGCAATTAAGTCAAGATATGCAAAGTGATTTTTCACTGCTCTTTGGTCACGAAGCGTAAGAAGAAATCAATAACAAAACATTGAAAACGGAAAAAAAGTTGCTCGAAATCAAAAAAGGTTGATCGAAAATCGAAAGTTGTTCAAAAAGTTGCCGTCAACTTGTGGACAGGCCTAACACTATTCATCGACAAAAAGAATAAGAAAAGGTGCTTTTAATTAAAATGATTTGAATTTAAAATGTTCAACATGCACAAAACATTGATTAGTATCGTTGTGGTGTGATTGAAAGCTGTGTGCTTTAAAGGAATCAGGCGGTTTATTAAAAGCAAAACCAAAGAATTAAAATGCTGCCCTAGAATAAACCTCATGGGCTTGATTGCTGCAAAACTCAGGCTCAGGCAGTCATCATATAATTTGTTGACCATATTATTACCCAAGCGACGTCAACCTTTGTCAAAATTTTCTACCAAACTTCTTTACATTCCGTATTCCGGATTTCATATTTCGTATTCCGGATTCCGGAAACCGCCTTCCGCATTCCGCATTCCGCATTCCGGATTCCTCATTCCGCATTCCAGATTCGACATTCCGGATTCCCGATTCCGGATTCCGGATTCCGGATTCCATGTTTTAGGTAAACCCATCCAGGGAGAGAACTGGGGACGGTCAGTGTAAGACATGGATTGCGGACTGCGGACCGGGACTGCGGACTGGGAATAAAACGCGGACTAAGTACAAAACATTGTACAAAAAGCACGGAGCAACGAAATGTATTACTGCACTCAAATTCTCTAACTGTAGGAAAGGTGCTTACAATTGCTGTAAATAATTTACCAGAGTACACAGAAAACCTACCTATTTTGACCTCGAGCTCTTCATGATAGGAAAAATGGCGACGCTTGTCGGTTATAATGTCATGTACGGTGATTGTGTTGTACCATTTTGGCACGGAAAATACTTTTTTTAAAAACGCTCAGAATTGTCTGATCGAGAATCCACTTTATTTGATTTATGTTCGCAAATACGGATTTGGACTTTCTCCCAAAAAAGGAAACGCACCGGTATTTTCCTGTTTTATCCTCTCGGTGGCCAGTTGCAGTCGAACGAGCACACATTTCCATTTACAGCATTTATATCTAGATTTGTGACCACAGGCTTCCCAAGCTCAAAATTCGATTTGCGTCAGCTTGTTTATATGGAGAATTGTATGGGAAATTCGCCGGTTTGTAAAAAAAATTGTAAATAATTATCTAATTTGAAATAAAGTTTTCCTACCTCAAATGTGTCGCGTACTTGTCTCTTGTGCCGATTTTGAAGCCGTTCTGACGCCGTTTAGTGAAGTTTTTCGAAATCGTTGTCTCTCTTTCTTTTAGAAAAATCGTTGTCTCTCGAAATCGTTGTCTCTCCTTCTTTTAGAAGGAGAGACTCCCTCGATATAGTGTTAAACTCGTGGAGTAAAGTACAATTTCAGGATAAAATCTCTACTCTTATACTTTCTCTAGTGAATTTTTTCGAAATCGTTGTCTCTCCTTTTAGAAAAATCGTTGTCTCTCGAAATCGTTGTCTCTCCTTCTAAAAGAAGGAGAGACAACGATTTCGTTCACTAAACGGCGTCAGAATGGCTTCCAAAATGGCGGTCTTTAAACGACCTTTCGTACACCAAAAAGCCAAAACGTCTGCTATACAGGCTAACGTTTAACGGAAAGGGGTTAATGAAAACGCACCATGCAGTCTGGCTAATGGAGTTCACACTGCTGGCTGGGAGAAAAAGAGATCCTCGAATGTTAGAGTAAGATATACTCGTAAGAGCCAAACTTTGAAGGTCAACGGTAACACCAAAGGACCAATGGGAGTCGTGTTTGGCCTGTCTATTTTATTCACCATCAAAGTGGTAAAAAAAAGCTGTTTCGGTGTTTGAGAAAAATGTAGGAAAAATAGTTGTTTCGGTGTTTCGTTTCGCTGTTTCGTGGTTTAGTAATGTCCCTCAAATATGGGTGTATAAAGGTGTGACTTGGCCTTTTTCCAGTTCTTAAGATATTTGCATTGTGCAATTGAGGCATTGAAGATAGAGCAAAGAGGAAAACATATGACTGATGCAGATTCTTTAATAAGTCGCGGAGTAATGTGGTCATATCCACTTGATTTGTTTACTTTGATTTCTTTCAGAAGTTGCTCTACGTAGATGGTGCTAATTAGTGAGAAACCAAAATCTGTACGTTCCATGTTATTTTCCAAAATGGCTCGGACACTGGGGTGATCTTAAAAGTCGCAAGTGCTGTCCACGGGCTCGGCAATACCACTCGCTACTTTTACAAAATAATTGTTAAAAATACTAGCTATTTGCTTTTTGTCAGTGATCATCTTATTTCCTTCTTGCCAATTACCAGGGGATACCAGAGTCAAAGAGAAAGAAATGGAGAAAGTAGAGAAATATTAGGACCTGAGACGGGAGCTAGGCAGGCATGGAATATCAAGGCGATTGTTGTCCCTGTGGTGATTGGCGTACTGGGGATTGTATCTGGAAATCTAGCCAGTCATCTGAAGACGGCTAAGGTGACAACAAAGATAGAGCTCCTGCAGAAGGCAGCGTTACTGGGAACAGCAAGACTACTAAGAAAAGTATTCGAGGCCTGAGGCTGATAGGTTGTAGCTTGCCCTCGAGCACATAAACAGTGCCAGCAAAAAGACCAAGCTGAGAGACATGAACAACAACAACAACAACAACAATAACAATAATAATAATAATAATAATAATAGTAATAATAATAAATGGAGTACAATTGCCAAACCGATGAGACATTGCCTGATGTCCTGCGCAAGTACGGAAGCACTTGCTTTTCTTGCATCTGACATTTGCCCATTCGCCACATACACATCTCCCATAATACACTTTGTTTGTAATAATGCATAAGCATTGTGTCGTCGTAGACGCTGTTTACTCGTATTCACAGCATCACTTTAAACATGACTTTATTCAAACATAGAGACAAGTAAAACATTTTACAAACAGAGATAAATAAAAGTGATCAAAGAAAGCGGCAAAGTACACAGAAAAAGAAAAACCGAAAAAGCAGCGAAATGTGAAACGTGTCGACAGACTGGGAAAAGGCGCTCGGCAAACTAACTTTACATCGGGAGAGGTAACTTTACAAACAACTGCACTGGTACGTTCACGATATGCAAATAAAAACTGTCGAGTACGAAAACAATTTAAGCTAAACACAAGGATAAACAAAGAAGACGTAGAAGAGAACAATAGAGACTAATGAACAAAACGAAGGAAAGGAAAACTAGTGTAATCAACGAATACGGAAAACAGCCAAAAATAGAAAATAATAAACAATGAACATTTTTCGCGCCTACACATTGTTTTCGATTTTCTTGGGACGATTGTTAGTTTTAAAGGGACTATGTCAGTTGTGGCACATGCGCAGTAGGGACCGGCTGGCACTAATTTGCATAAAGCTCATCACAGCAGTCTCGCTCGCCCGGACGCCTGCCATTGTTTCCTACATGCCAACAACACGTTCATACAACGCGGAAAAAAGAATTGAAGTGCCTGTTTTTCGAAATCATGGAAACTGACGTTGCTGTCGTCGAAAGCGAGTTTAGCGTGGCGAGATTACCCCGTTAATTCGTGTTGTATGTTGTCTGACGTGAATACTGCTATGATTTTCTCTTCGGATCGATGGCATCATCTGATGACAGTGACTTACTTTTGTTTTCCTTTGGGTTTTAGGCCGGTCCTTGCAACTGCAAGAATCTTTGTTCTCGAAGAACTACCTCAAATACCAATGGTTGCCCCTGTAAAACTGCAAAGTGCATTGCACCAATTTATGTACTTGTGGCACAAAGAAAAAGTGATGTCAAAACAAACCGGTAAGCTTGAATGTCTCATCAAATGCAAAGCATAGAAGAAGATGCGCCGCGAACTTGGAATCGGGGGAACAACCGCACTTTAATTTCGCCGAGACCCAAGAAGAAAAAAGTAAACAATCCAGCCAAATCTTGTGATTTCCTCGTTCCCAAACTTTGCGTCTGATGGCGTTGCTGTCGTAAATTCTCTTTCGTTCGCTGCCAGCACGACGACCGCCGCTAGTAGACATCACAACGCCATGAAAATAATTCTTCCAAAGCCAAATCTTAAAAAAATATTGCCACAAACACCATCTGTATTTACTCAAGACTGATTGTGAGCAAAAACTTCCTCAATTTTCCTCAAGATTAACGCGATTCAAACAGATGAAATCGACTACTTGGAACCTTCGACAGGATTTGAAAAAGTTAGGCCAACGTTTTCAAAAGTTTTCTGACCAACTCGCGCATGCGCGTTGGCTGATATAGTCCCTTTAAGAGAAATTGAAAACAATGGTTATACAAAATTTGGGGTGGCAAGCAAAGTGTGTTATGGGAAATGTGGAAGTGGCAAATTTGCACGCGAGCACACGAAAGAAACGACAATCAGTTCCTAATTTTCTGTTCATTTTCGACCATTTCTCGACCATTTCTCGACCATTTCCCTTTTTTCACATTCACGCCCAGTCCCCTCGCCATTGTCTCAGCTTCCCGGTAAGAGCTGAAATGGCGTCAAATTGATTTTGGGAGCGCGTGTATGTATCTGCAACTACTAGTCCTCCAAGGCTGCAAGATTTACTATTCAGTATTTTACCCAAAGCAGTGGAATATCAGACAGAAAACCTTATTACGGAAGGAAAGAAAGGGGAGGTAAATGTGCGATTATTGTCAAACAACCAGACCATATAAAGCTACCTAATAAGCTTATTGTTCTGTTAATTAATTGGCTCTGGAAGCGTGATCAGAAATTTCTGAAATTTGCCCATCTGTTGACTGAGGCGTTTGCAACTTCTGAATCACTCTCCAACTGAGATTTCTATATTCTCTGTTAAAGGTTTCAGTGAGAAATTGGTTTGAAAATGGAGCCGATGGCTTCTTATGCAATCCATTTTGAAGCGGTTGCTATTTTAGACTAGACATGATTTGAAAACCATTTTCACGGTTGTTCTATTCAGCGGGAAACAGCAAATTTGCCATGCATATCCGAACGAAAACTGGAATCAGTTTTTGTCTTACTTTCCCAAGCAAAATAGCCAGTTTGCAAAGTGTTGCTTATTGCTTTAAAATGGTTGAAAAATTCGAGAATGCAGAGAAAATACTTTACATATATTGAGGTACATGTACTCGAAGGGTTTTAACTTCCTCAATAAAAGTCATTTACTCAAATGGAAAAGATGATTTCTACTGGCAATCACCAAACTGTGTTTCATTCGGGAGAGTTGAAAACACTGACCCCCGCTCCGTGGACTACCTACTGACCCCTACTCCGTGGACTACCCCACGGAGTACTCCACGGACTACCCTATGGACTACTCCGCAGACTACCCCTCTTATGGTAAAGCAAAAATTACTTTTAGGCTGAAAAAAAGATACAAGATTGAAGAGACGTACTTGCGTAAGTCGCTATCTTGGTTACCGCCTTTTACTAAAAGTCCGGAATCGGAAATCCAGAATCCTGAATCCGGAATCCGGAAAATCAGAAAGAGCTCAGATTGAGGACAATATTTGAAACCAAATGTTTCTGCAAATGATCAAACTCTACTACCATCACTGTGTTTCGCCTATATACTCGGCTAGCGCCATCTTATATGAAACGCATAATTCAGCTACTAGGCAAGTTGTTTGGCTATACAATAATGTAAATCAAAGTAAGATGTTTATAATTTTTACCTTTCATTTTCTCTGTAACATTCGCAAGTTGATTGCCTTGTGATCAAACTTCCTCGTACTTCGAACAAGCTAGGAGCGAGAGATGTATTCGAGTGGTAGCGTTTTGATCGAATTTGATCGTAAGTTACATAACCCGCCTCGATTAGCTTTGCTACATGCGGGTTGTTTATTTTTCTAAATACTAATCTTTAAATTATTGACGTAAAGGTATGATGATTGTAATGTTTGTGAAGAGAACAGCAAGCGCGATATAGCCACAGCAGGTATTTAATCTGAGCTCACTGAAATCATTCTCCTAGCACTGCACACTCTGCGACCTAATTCATCAAAACCAGTATATCGGATATCTTATTGATGATTGATAAATGAATGACGCTCATCAGAAAACTATTAATCAAATGAAAATAGAAATCACGCAAACATTAAATTGATGACAGACACAAAGCTTCATGGGGAGATTTCATCGAGTACCACCGGAACAGTCGTCCACAAGTTCAGTGCCAGTAAATGATCAAAAAGGTGCTCGAAAGTTTGCTAAACGTTGCTCGAAAATTGGTTGACGTTTTCAAAAAGTTGCTTCTTTTGCAAAAAGGTTGCTCATTATTGAAACAAGTAAGAATACTTAGTTTCGCTTTTTAAGGTAAATTTATTCGTTTCTGCTTATATACGAATGACAGGTTGTCAACTATTCAACCAACTACTTTTAGCGGCACAAAATGTGCATCCGAATGCATGACTTTTAGCGTTCACTACTGTATTCAGTATCAACACTATGTTTGATAACTGAGGGTCGTATTTGGAACATGAAAACAATAATTAAAAAAAAAAACATCATAAGCACAAAGAATTGAAATGGCACTAAAATAAATAATGCATGAAATTAATAAGAGGAATAAAAGAACCGAAGAAGACGATAGATGTCTTACAGGAGGAGGTAGGTGACAGGAGTGGAGTCTTAGTCTGGAACTTGGTTTGTTCCTTCCTTTTGAGTCCAGATTCCGGATTCCGGACTCCAAATTCAGGATTCCAGCTTTTAGGTAAACCCACCAAGTAAAATGGCGGTAACCAAGGTGGCGACTGACCCAAGTACGTCTTTTGTATCTTTTTTTTCAGCCTAAAAGTAATTTTTGCTTTACCATAAGAGGGGTAGTCCGCGGGGTAGTCCGTAGGGTAGTCCGTGGAGTACTCCGTGGGGTAGTCCACGGAGTGGGGGTCAGTGGGTAGTCCACGGAGCGGGGGTCAGTGTTTTCAACTCTCCCGTTTCATTCCATTAATGAAGAAAATTAATCGGCAACATCACTGTGGAAGTTATTTCAGCAGTTATGCCACCACACCAGTTATATTACATTTTAGTTTGTTTTCCCCCTGTCAGGTGTCCTTTCTTACTGTCCCAGGACGTTCCATGAACACTTAGCCAGACTTACAGTTTCAGCCAATGTGCTGATCAAATCAAAATTTCAACCTCTCTACACCTCCTCCCTGAGTAACCTTCCTCATAAATTCCAGATAGGTGTGTGCAGCAAATGGTCTTAAACCCTGACCCTATTTAAGAATGAAGTAAACAAAAATTGATACCCTATTTAAGGCCCAAACCTGAAAAAAAAATGTCACTGTTAGCAGGCTTATGGGGGATGATTCAAATGACTACTAACTGCCAGAGAAAAACACCAAATTTCATTTAGCTGGGTTAATTTACAAACTGCTATTACACAATTTAGGCACCCAGGAACATGATGCCAACACTGGGAACATGATGCCAACATGGGTAAAAATGATACCCTATTTAAGGATTGAGAGTCTCAAAAACCATATCCTATCCTGCGGCACATACCTATATGGCCCAAATGTGGCAGTATTCCCACATATTCCCACAGATTCCCCCCCCCCCCTCCTTGTCCTTGCTCTTTCCCCCTTGCCCCCAGACACAAAAATGGCATCCAAAAACCTGTTTAGAGATTTGGCATCTCTTAGGGAAAATGGCCAGCACTGTGTAGTTCCAGAAAATATGCTGTCAATTTGCAAGCACAAAAAGGATTTCACTAAGGACCCCCTCCAACCCTCCCCCCCCCCCCCTTCCCCCTCTCCCCAACTTCCCTGTATTTTTCATTTTTATTAAGCAACCAATAACCCCCACTCCACCCCTTTGGATTTTCCACAATCGTTATAAACATCCCCAAATCCCTCTGGAAAAAAATGCAGAATGATTTTCACTAGGGCAAATATCGACATCATAAGGATACAGTGGTGTCACTTCATCATGTTCCTTTTCCTCCTGGCCCCTGGTGTTCGTAGAGCAGATGACAGAGAGCTTAAGTAACAAGGATGGAAATGGTAACAAGAACACCACTAAACAAAGGTTTAATGAGCAAAAACAATCGCTCTGCGTGTGCATTAAATACTTTTTGGTACATTTCTTTGCCGTCACCACTGCCAAGCAACAATGTAAAATGACCAAATTCAAGGTTCTGTGTAGAATGTGAGTGAATAACAGCAATTTTTCTTTACTTTAATGCTGGTCATATTAATTCAGTTCGAGGGTAGTTCGCTCAAATTTTACAAGTTGGAAAAATTGTTGATGAGGTACGATAATGGGAAGCTATATAATTATGAAGTTTCATTTTCATTGCCGTTGCCGTCCTCCATGCTTAAACTCCCTAATGTTATCCACTGGGGAAGTCACTAAGTGGATAAACTTGTAGCCACTTATCTACTGGATAAAGCTATCTGCTATTTGAACTGATAAACCAATGCAAGTAATAATTATTTGTTTACTTAAATATTCAATATGTTACTATAGAAAATGGACAAATCCATCATGAGTTCTAAAATATTGCTTTTTAGAGAAATCAATACTTCTCAATCAATGCTTGATCTTACCATTTCATTTTTAGGAAGAAAAATGGTCGCCAGTTCTCAGTAGGGGTCTCCAAGATAACTGATTTAGGATCTTTCTATAACAGGAGTATCATAGCTGTTTTTTAAGTCATGACTGTGAAAGGCATGGTGATAGCCTCATCAAATTGATATGGAAGTGCATCCAGAGAAACTCAAAACTTTTCCATTGCCATGGCAACATCTTGAACAAGGTTTAGCTGGGAAACCAATTGCATGACAAAACTAAACTTAACCTAATTATGTATATAGGTGTATCTGTTGTAGTTCAATTTTATCCTTGGTTTAATTTTTATTTTCCTTTATTCTTGTGTATGGTAATGTATTGCATTGAGTACAAAACAAAGAAAAATAAAATTGAACCAAGGGTAACATTGAACCAAAACATATCTGTATAACTTTATCTACAGATTATTGCATTCTGAAGGCTTTGATTTTCTTGTTGTTACAGTATTAGTGAGCCCTGCTGCTTCCAGTTATCTTGTTCCTTTCCATTTGACTTATTTGTACATGTGTTTTTGGTTAAGTTTAAGAGTTGTAAAGTATCTACCAGGATTAAACTAGAGTGTTCTGACCTGACTTTGTAACTCATAGGGAAACCAAGCTTCAATGTAAGAGATTAATAAGTAAATAACTTTGTTTAATGAGGGTGACACTTAACAGTCTATGACTGACAAACCTGTGGCCCTCAAAATTCCGGATTGAATTGGAATTTGGAAATGTTGGGTTTTGAGGAGAGGGGAAAACTGGAGTACCCAGTGAAAACCTCTCTGAACAGAGTAGAGAACCAACAACAAACTCAACCCACATATGATGCCAAGTCCAGGAATTGAACCCAGTCACATAGTTGCGAGGCAAGTGCTCTCACCACTACGCCATCCCTGCTCCCCTGAGATTGAATTTTTTTTTTTTGGGGGGGGGGGGGGGCTTTGTTTAGACAGTTAATTCAAATTATAAATGCTTACAAAATAGTAAATGGATGGATCTGAACTTAATTTATTTTTTATGTGTAGTTCTATAACTCTGCAAAAGGGCTAATTAGCTCCAGACCTCTCTAAATTTGCTCTAGTTTGGCCTACAGTTTGGTCATGGTGTCAGAAATTAAGTTCTGCACTTGAGTGTGTTGTGATTTCATATTTAACCCCCAGCCGGTTAACTCAGTTGTTGAGTGACCTATCAAGCCCTGTGACTGTAGTAACTGAGTAGTGTGAGACTTGAGCTGCACTTTACTCATGTTAAAATAAAAAAAATGGTACATGTAACTACACCTACATGGAGTTTACTTGTTCTGGTTTGTATTCTGATGTTTGTGTTATTGGCATGTGGATATTCGGATTAACCTCTATCCTGTATCAGTCTTTACTGAGGCACTCTGTATTATGCTGTTCAAATCTATCTAGTTTACTGGCCTTGAGTGTCACCATTCCAGTGAAAGAAAAAGCTATTGAACAGTACTTGTTGATTTCTGGGGCTTCATGTTTGTCTTTGCAGGTTAATACTGAGGTCATTATTGCAATCATGTCAGTACAAGTGTTTGAACAAACGGGTCAGAGTTCTACCGGCTACAGCAGAAAACTGAATGTTACTCTTCTTGGTAGTGAGTGGACTTCATCAGCTGGTGGTTTGTCCACTTTAAACAGAGAGCTTGCCATACACCTGTCACGACATCCTGAAGTACAAGTCTCCCTTCTGGTGCCGGAGGGTGCTTGTACATATGAAGACAAAAAAGAGGCACGTAGCTTTGGGATAACTGTTGTTGATGCTAAGAAACGGCCAGGCTATGAACCTCTTGACTGGTTGAGCTTCCCTCCTCAAGATCTCAGAGTGGATGTTGTTGTTGGCCATGGTGTGAAGCTTGGACGGCAAGGACAAGTCATAAGAGATAATACTAGTCGTTTTCCCAGCCCTGACCCTGACTGTAAGTGGGTCCAGGTGGTGCATACCGCTCCAGAAGACCTGAGCAAGTACAAAGGCTATCCTGATCCCATTTCAAAAGGTGAAAGGAAACATGAGCTTGAAGTTGACCTCTGCAAACTAGCCGACCTTGTTGTGCCTGTTGGACCCAGACTGGAAGAGACTTACTCTTCCTATTTACAGCGATGCAAGAGGGATTCTTTCTGTGTCATTCCAGGACTTTTTAACCGTGAATTTGGAGACTTAGAACAATCTCCCAATGAGAATACCGAATTCAAGGTGTTGTTATGTGGTCGTGGTGATAAGGAGGACTTTGAGCTTAAGGGATACAACATTGCCATTAAAGCGTTCACTGATCAACGGCTCCATAGGAAACCTTACCATCTTATCTTCGTGGGTGTCCCTGACGGAAAGCAGGGAGAAGTGAGAGAAAGTCTTCTTCAATGTGGAATTGCTGAGGAGCAGCTGACTGTGCGAAAGTTTGTACAAAGCAGGGAAAGGATGAAGGATCTACTGTGTGAAGTCAATCTTGCCATCATGCCTTCCCGATCTGAGGGATTTGGTTTGGTTGCGCTTGAAGCCTTGTCAGCTGGCTTACCCATCCTAGTGAACAGTAAGTCAGGGTTTGCAAGAGCATTAGAGAACGTTCCCTTAGGCGAGTCATGCATAGTGGACTCAGATGAACCTGCTAAATGGGCAGAAGCAATTGAAGGCGTCCGTGGTAGACACAGAGTGCGGCTTGAAGAGATCAATATTCTGAGAACATCTTATCATGAGAGGTACAGTTGGGAGGATCAATGTGAAAAGTTTGTGGAGAAGCTGTGGACAATAGTTCATGGTACGTATTATTTCATTGGTTGTCCTTGTCACTCTTTTAATACATATGTATTAGCCAAGCCTAAAAGCGGAGCTCCACGATTGTTGGTTTTATTGGCAGCGAGCAACTTCGCATGACTTTTCTTGGGCCAATGTTTTGTCCAAAAACATGAAGAGCAAGAGGGAAAACGAAGAGTTTTACGATCCAGATAAACTATTTTGATAGTAAACGTTTGAAAAAATGAACAAACAAACGTTACTGAGTCCAAACTACCTTTAGATGAAAGCGTAAAGGAATTCGCCGCGGGTCAAAAGCAAAACATTGCAAGAAAACAAAGTACAATGCTTGTGTTTCTTCGAAGATTCTTGGAGAAGGTGGATAAATTAGGCAAGTAACGAAGAGTCTTGGAGAAGGCCGAGAGAAACAAAAAAAACACATCTCGTAGTATGTTAGAAAAATTGCTAAGCAATTTTGACATAAATGTCCGTAGAAAACACAAGAGTCCAAACCTGATAGTTTAGAGCAGTCAACGGGAATTGACCGAGGTTCAGAAACCACGAAAACAACAAAACATTGCATGAAAACAAAGAACGATACTTATGTTTCTTCGAAGATTCCTTGAGAAGGTAGAGAAATTAGACAAATAACAAACATATCTTGTAGTATTAAGCTAGAAAGATTGCCAAGTATGTTTCTTCGAAGATTCTTGGAGAATTGCTAAGGTGAAGAAATTAGACAACTAGCATATCTCTTAGTAAAGTAAAAAAATTGTTAAATACTTTTGACATAAGACTTAAATGTCCGAAGAAATAACAAAATTTAAGGAGAACTGACGTGGTAGTTTAGTCAGTCAGCAATCACTCGGAACAAGAGCTGCACAATAGCGCCATTTCACACAAAATGGTTGCTTGGCTAAGCAGACAAAAGAAAAAGCGAAAGTGCTTTGATGTCTTCCGAGGAAGCTTCTTCAATTAATGATTCTCAATGGCAAAACATCATCCAGTTATAACGAAGAAAGCACTTGCGAAACCACACTAGCTTTTCCCTCGCAGACCCGTCCACTACAAAATTATCAAAGCCAGCCAGCCAGCAAACCCGTTTAGCTATTTTTAACATCCAAACGCTGATTCTTACCGGTTCAAACAAATTAAGACGACAAGTTAGACTACAAAACGTAGTTGTTTACAGTCCCCTTGGGACGAAGATCTCTAAGACTTTTTCAAATGAAGCGTATAGCGCGCTTAATTAAGTTTATGACTTTTTGACAGCTTTTTGACAACTTTCTGTCAGATTTTGAAACATGCACGTGCATTTGATCGGCTTTTTTTTCAATCGAGTTAATTAAAGATTTTAAAAAACAATTTCCCTCGGATACACGTACACAGCCAGCCAAAACGTCCAATGGCTGAATCTTACAGGTTAAATATGTCCGTGATAACCATTACGAATATAGCACCCTCTAAACAATTTCCCTCGGATACACGTACACAGCCAGCCAAAACGTCCAATGGCTGAATCTTACTGGTTAAATAGGTCCGTGATAACCATTACGAATATAGCACCCTCTAAACGTCACCAATTCACATTCAGTTGTACCGGATAGTTCCTGTAGTTCCTGTAGTACTTGTAGTTCCTGTAGTACCTGTAGTTCCTGTAGTACCTGTAGTTCCTATAGTTCTTGTAGTACCCGTAGTCCTTGTAGTTGCTGTAGTTGCTGTAGTTCTTGTAGTTCCTGTAGTTCCTGTAGTTCTTGTAGTTCCTGTAGTTACTGTAGTTCTTGCAGTTCCTGTAGTTCCTGTAGTTCTTGTAGTTCCTGTAGTTCTTGTAGTTCTTGTAGTTCCTGTAGTTCCTGTAATTCTTGTAGTTCCTGTAGTTACTGTAGTTCTTGCAGTTCCTGTAGTTCCTGTAGTTCTTGTAGTTCCTGTAGTTCTTGTAGTTCTTGTAGTTCCTGTAGTTCCTGTAGTTCTTGTAGTTCCTGTAGTTACTGTAGTTCTTGCAGTTCCTGTAGTTCCTGTAGTTCTTGTAGTTCCTGTAGTTCTTGTAGTTCTTGTAGTTCCTGTAGTTCCTGTAGTTATTGCAGTTCCTGTAGTTACTGTAGTTCTTGTAGTTCCTGTAGTTCTTGTAGTTCTTGTAGTTCTTGTAGTTCCTGTAGTTACTGTAGTTCTTGCAGTTCCTGTAGTTCCTGTAGTTCTTGTAGTTCCTGTAGTTACTGTAGTTCTTGCAGTTCCTGTAGTTCCTGTAGTTCTTGTAGTTCCTGTAGTTCTTGTAGTTCTTGTAGTTTCTGTAGTTCCTGTAGTTATTGCAGTTCCTGTAGTTATTGCAGTTCCTGTAGTTACTGTAGTTCTTGTAGTTCCTGTAGTTCCTGTAGTTATTGCAGTTCCTGTAGTTACTGTAGTTCTTGTAGTTCCTGTAGTTCTTGTAGTTCTTGTAGTTCCTGTAGTTCCTGTAGTTCTTGTAGTTCCTGTAGTTCCTGTAGTTCTTGTAGTTCCTGTAGTTACTGTAGTTCTTGTAGTTCCTGTAGTTCCTGTAGTTATTGCAGTTCCTGTAGTTACTGTAGTTCTTGTAGTTCCTGTAGTTCCTGTAGTTCTTGCAGTTCCTGTAGTTACTGTAGTTCTTGTAGTTCGTGTAGTTCCTGTAGTTCTTGTAGTTCGTGTAGTTCCTGTAGTTATTGTAGTTTCTGTATTACCTGTAGTTCTTGTAGTACCCGTAGTCCTTGTAGTTGCTGTAGTTCCTGTAGTTCTTGTAGTTCCTGTAGTTCTGTAGTTCCTGTAGTTGGTGTAGTTCGTTTAGTACTTTCAGTTCTTGTGGTTCCTGTAGTTCGTGTAGTTCCTGCAGTTGCTGTAGTTCCTGTAGTTCGTGTAGTTCCTGCAGTTGTTGTAGTTCCTGTAGTTCTTGTAGTTCGTATGGTTCTTGTAGTTCCTGTAGTTCGGCGTTTCTGGTATTAGCACATGCCAATTTAACATGAGACCACCCTCATAACAAAGATCGTGTAGTAAAGTCCGTGAAACAAGAAAAAAAAACACATATACAAAAACTGGATAAACTACAGGAGCTACTGCAACTAAAAACCTAAAAAACTACAAGAACTACAATAACTAGTAGAATTACAGGAACTACAGGAACTACATAACTACAGGAACTACAGGAACTACCAGAACTACAGGTACTACAAGGTAAGTACTAGAGGAACAACAGGAACTACAGGTACTACAAGTGCTACAGTTTCTACAAGAAATACACGACCTACAGGAACTGCAATAACTACTGGAACTACAAGAACTACACGAACTACAGTACTACAAGAACTAAAGGAACTACAGTTACTATACAAACTACAAGCGCTACCAGTACTACAAGAACTACAGGAACTTCACCACTTACAGGTACAGGCTGAAGAACCACTGCAACTTAATGTGAATTGGTGACGCTTTGAGGGTGCTATATTCGTGACGGTTATCACAAATAAACAATGAAAAACCTGTAGTACCTGTAGTTCCTGTAGTACCTGTAGTTCCTATAGTTCTTGTAGTACCCGTAGTCCTTGTAGTTGCTGTAGTTGCTGTAGTTCTTGTAGTTCCTGTAGTTCCTGTAGTTCTTGTAGTTCCTGTAGTTACTGTAGTTCTTGCAGTTCCTGTAGTTCCTGTAGTTCTTGTAGTTCCTGTAGTTCTTGTAGTTCTTGTAGTTCCTGTAGTTCCTGTAGTTCTTGTAGTTCCTGTAGTTACTGTAGTTCTTGCAGTTCCTGTAGTTCCTGTAGTTCTTGTAGTTCCTGTAGTTCTTGTAGTTCTTGTAGTTCCTGTAGTTCCTGTAGTTCTTGTAGTTCCTGTAGTTACTGTAGTTCTTGCAGTTCCTGTAGTTCCTGTAGTTCCTGTAGTTCCTGTAGTTCTTGTAGTTCTTGTAGTTCCTGTAGTTCCTGTAGTTATTGCAGTTCCTGTAGTTACTGTAGTTCTTGTAGTTCTTGTAGTTCCTGTAGTTCCTGTAGTTCCTGTAGTTCCTGTAGTTCTTGTAGTTCTTGTAGTTCCTGTAGTTCCTGTAGTTCTTGTAGTTCCTGTAGTTACTGTAGTTCTTGTAGTTCCTGTAGTTCTTGTAGTTCTTGTAGTTCTTGTAGTTCCTGTAGTTACTGTAGTTCTTGCAGTTCCTGTAGTTCCTGTAGTTCTTGTAGTTCCTGTAGTTACTGTAGTTCTTGCAGTTCCTGTAGTTCCTGTAGTTCTTGTAGTTCTTGTAGTTCCTGTAGTTCCTGTAGTTACTGTAGTTCTTGCAGTTCCTGTAGTTCCTGTAGTTCTTGTAGTTCCTGTAGTTCTTGTAGTTCTTGTAGTTCCTGTAGTTCCTGTAGTTATTGCAGTTCCTGTAGTTACTGTAGTTCTTGTAGTTCCTGTAGTTATTGCAGTTCCTGTAGTTACTGTAGTTCTTGTAGTTCCTGTAGTTCCTGTAGTTATTGCAGTTCCTGTAGTTACTGTAGTTCTTGTAGTTCCTGTAGTTCTTGTAGTTCTTGTAGTTCCTGTAGTTCCTGTAGTTCTTGTAGTTCCTGTAGTTCTTGTAGTTCCTGTAGTTACTGTAGTTCTTGTAGTTCCTGTAGTTCCTGTAGTTATTGC
Organism: Pachyseris speciosa; assembly: GCA_016490735.1. Lineage (NCBI taxonomy): Eukaryota > Metazoa > Cnidaria > Anthozoa > Scleractinia > Pachyseridae > Pachyseris > Pachyseris speciosa. The sequence goes on from JAEMWC010000063.1 coordinate 1,386,944, forward strand.
AGTTCCTGTAGTTACTGTAGTTCTTGTAGTTCCTGTAGTTCCTGTAGTTCTTGCAGTTCCTGTAGTTACTGTAGTTCTTGTAGTTCGTGTAGTTCGTGTAGTTCTTGTAGTTCGTGTAGTTCCTGTAGTTATTGTAGTTTCTGTATTACCTGTAGTTCTTGTAGTACCCGTAGTCCTTGTAGTTGCTGTAGTTCCTGTAGTTCTTGTAGTTCCTGTAGTTCTGTAGTTCCTGTAGTTGGTGTAGTTCGTTTAGTACTTTCAGTTCTTGTGGTTCCTGTAGTTCGTGTAGTTCCTGCAGTTGCTGTAGTTCCTGTAGTTCGTGTAGTTCCTGCAGTTGTTGTAGTTCCTGTAGTTCTTGTAGTTCGTATGGTTCTTGTAGTTCCTGTAGTTCGGCGTTTCTGGTATTAGCACATGCCAATTTAACATGAGACCACCCTCATAACAAAGATCGTGTAGTAAAGTCCGTGAAACAAGAGAAAAAAAACACATATACAAAAACTGGATAAACTACAGGAGCTACTGCAACTAAAAACCTAAAAAACTACAAGAACTACAATAACTAGTAGAATTACAGGAACTACATAACTACAGGAACTACAGGAACTACCAGAACTACAGGTACTACAAGGTAAGTACTAGAGGAACAACAGGAACTACAGGTACTACAAGTGCTACAGTTTCTACAAGAAATACACGACCTACAGGAACTGCAATAACTACTGGAACTACAAGAACTACACGAACTACAGTACTACAAGAACTAAAGGAACTACAGTTACTATACAAACTACAAGCGCTACCAGTACTACAAGAACTACAGGAACTTCACCACTTACAGGTACAGGCTGAAGAACCACTGCAACTTAATGTGAATTGGTGACGCTTTGAGGGTGCTATATTCGTGACGGTTATCACAAATAAACAATGAAAAACTCGAGAATTAATCAAAGTGAGATGTTAAAACGTGGGTTGTTTACAGTCTTAGGACGACGATTTCTACCTTTTTCAATGAAGCGTGAAGTGCGCTAGTTTTAATTTTGACAACTTTATGTCAGATTTTGAGACTGCACATTCATTTGATCGGCTTTTTCTCCTACAGTTTGAATTTTTGAATTCAGTAACATTGAAACATTGAGCTTTTAAAATACAATGGCGAAAGCGCTAAGAGATCAGTTTCTTTCCTTGTTGTCTTTAGTCTGTTTTCCTATGGTTTCTTGTTAGAATGCGCAAAAAAGAACAGGGTTATCGCGAGTGTAACTTTTCACTTGGCATACATGGAGGGGCGGACGTACGTACGGACGATCGTACGGTGATCCAAACTATATTTTCTCGCACAGATGGGGCGCTTTCCATTGAACAAAAATTACCGGTACAAATTTTCGGAATTTTCGATGACTCGAATGGAACGCGTCCGACCACGTCCCAGAATTCGAGGTCACGTGCATTGACATGCTGGAGGTGCTTCCTATTGCTTTTTCGCTTGTCCACGTGAACTTGCGCTCTGTAGGGAGACTAAAGCCGACATCTATCGCGAATGGAACACGAAATTTTCGATAATTCTGGAAATTCCATCAAAGAGGGTTCACTCAAAACGCATTCCTAAATTTTCGAAAACTTTTCCCGGAACTTACCCGTTCCATTCAATTTCGGACCGGAAATCTCGAAAATTTTAGTTGAGTGGAAAGCGCCCATGGGTTACCATATTTTCTTAACCATGATGCTCCGCGCTCTGCTATAAACCTTAACTGCTGATTTTTTTAGGTCAATATACACCTCGTAGCTGTAATTAGCACCAAATGGTAAACCCAGTTAGTTCCGGTGTTAATTGCCTCTCACTTTTGAGCCTGCATTTACAAAGGGGCACTGTCACGTAATTTGGATAAACCCAAACATGTATTTGCAACAATAGAACGTTAAAAACATTTTGCAGAATTCTTAGAAAGTTTTTAATATTTACATTAAAGGCTGTTTGCGGTTGTCTATGGCCACGCGGATGACGAAGAGAAAATGAATTGCAACTTGAAAAAATGAAGCTGTGAATGATCATCGCAGTTATGAACACTACTCAAGCGGTAGTGAAAATAAAGCCAGAAAAAGTTCAGGCTTTTAGGGGAGTCGAATCCACGACCTCTGTGATACCGGTGCATCGCTCTACCAACTGAGCTAACAAGCCAACTGGGAGCTGGTCATTTTGTTGGTTCGTAGTATGCACGTGAGTGATGAATATGTGAGAGTGAATGTGACAATATTAATGAAGTACGTATACCCAGTTGATTATTGTTATTCCGCGGACTTATCACATTGCGGGCTCGGAAGAGTGACGCTTCAAATATGTTCTCGGTTTCTCGGTGTTGTAAGCCATGTGCGACACGATGTTGTTATTAAAGGGATTTGTTGAGTTTTACCCGGTGTTTCAAGCATTGAAGATCACCACAGTGAATATATGGAAATCATATATTTGAACTGCGGATTAAAGAATGAAGCTGTGAATGATCATCGTAGTTGGCTTGTTAGCTCAGTTGGTAGAGCGCTGCACCGGTATCTCAGATATCGTAAGTTCGACTCCCCTGCATGCCGGGATTTTTTCAGGCTTTATTTTCACTACTGCTTAAGTAGTGTTCATAGCTGCGATGATCAGTCACAGCTAGAAAACTAAGCAATTTGTCCTAAAAGTTGTTTATTTCTATGTCCTAGTGATATATTGTGAATGGGTAACTTCTAGTTCTTTTCCTCTGACGGAAAGCGGGGTACCTTGGAATAATGCTGAAGGTAACTGTGACTTGTAATATTGGATGTCTAAGTATCCAACAGCATTATTATTGCAGTATATGCCACTGGGTTTTGCTAATGCCCCAATATAATAGCAACTAATTTTTTTCATACCCTGACTAGTACTTCTCTAAGAGATGTTGCTAAAACGTGAAATTATTATCTAATCAGTTTTTTTTACAGGACCTTTTGCTAGCAGTGTGGCAATACGAAGTGCACAGACCGTTGTGCAACAGGAGTCAGCTGCAGCTTCACCAGATAGAGATTTTTCAGGGCAAAAACCTTCCTCTAGCGAAGAAGAAAAGAAAGGGTCTGGAACTAACAAGAAAGACGAATCACCAGGTGAACAGTCTCTCGAAACGGCAGTAAGAAAGAGAAAGGTCTCAGGATCCAGTTTTGACCTAGGTGCGAGACTAGGTACTTTTCCTTTGTCAATATTGCTATTTACAGTTTTTGTTTTGTCTGGGTAATGTAGTTCCCTCCCTACTCAAAACATGACATTTCCTTAGAAGTGGATAATGTGATAGGAGCTTTATTTCATTTTTAAGAATCTTTCTTGATTTCCAGACCGTCTTATCAGCCTTATAATCAGCGCCGATGCCGATTATCTAGATGATGAACAAAAGGAAGCGTTGTATGGAATTTTAGCACATAACGGGCAAACGTATGTGAAGTATCGCAAACTTTCTGGAGAGGTAATAGAACAGGGAGTAGACTTTTTTGAGTTTCTATCAAACACTTACAAAGTGAACCTTTCACATTTCGTCAAGAGTTCTTTGGAAATTATAATGCACTGCCCCACGCTAGAAAGTCTTGAACATCTGTGGAGTGACTATCTTTCTGGTCACCTCAACGAAGTTGCTGAGAGGCTCCTGGTGACCGACGAAATCAAGAGAAAACTCAACCTCGAGACGGTGAGATTAAAGACAACCATAGAAAAGGAAAACTACTTGATGTGCAAGACGTTTCTCATGGAAATGTCAAGTAAGTATACGGTAGCATCAAAATAGTTTTCATACATCTGGAATCTAGAGCGTAGTTTAAGCCTTTCGAGCTAAGGGGCATTTGATGCTACTTATGAAAAGTCCAGTGAGGATATGGAAGGTCCAGACTATTGAGGATCTAGCCAAAACCTACAGATAACGGTCAAGTACGTGTCCAAAGCAGTCAAAGAAAATAGATGGTTTTCACGTGACGTCATAAAAAAATAAAATTCAAAAGTAAACAGACTTTTGCATTTTTTTTTCTTCATCGCGTAAAAGACACTTTAGAAATGTATCTGCTTATATGTTTTCAGCTCGGTAGCTTGCTTTGTTTTGAAAATAGAGCAGTTTGAATTTTAGAGTTTTTCACAGTGCGTGACATAAAGATTTCTGCTCACAAGCATGTCACTTACCTGAAAACATCGATTCACCTCATGTTTTTGAGGTTTGAAAGGCCAACATGGTAAGAAAAGCGTCTATGTGAATGTTTGAAAGAAAGAACAAAGCAATTAGACAGCTAAAGTAAGAAATACTGAAATGTTTTAACTTGTTTCCGGCCGCCATCTTGGTGTTCCTCAGAGGTACACTAAGATGGCGTTTCCATACAAAACACTATAATTTTGAGAGGTACATTTTACCGAATAACTCGAATACGGGATATCGCACGACCCTGAGACTTTGGCATGTTGTTTTATTATTACTCTTCTATAATATCACAATTTCTTAACTTTATCCATTGAATGGTTGATGATTTTTTTTTTTCACTTGCGTGACTGAAAACAATCTATGGTTACGGGCTTTTGATAGTTATAAAAAGCATGGCAAAAAGAATGCTTTGATGTCATTTTTTCTTAAGTTTAAAATGTTGGTCTTCAAGTTTCTTTTTGGCCAAGTGGAGTGTTTTAGTCAAAATTTGACCCTGAAAAATAGTAATGATTGGCTATTGAAGAAGTAGATCATTACAGGCCTGTAGCCACAAAGAGAAACAAACTTGCATAGGAAACAAAATTTAATTTACTTAAAAATTTAATTTATTTAAAGACGATGTACAGTTCGTCCCAGAAAAACGGCTGCGGAGGAGACTAAAGTACACTAAGCCATAGATCTCGCATTTTGTGGCCGAGTGTCGTACAATGTGTCCCTGAAGTTTATGCACGTTTCTTCATTTTCCATTGTGTTTATGGTTTCTTTGTCAACACATGTATGTATTCATTGCATTCATATTTATTCGAAATACTCAGTAAAAGCGCGAGATCTGACCACTGTCAAGGCAAACATGAGTACGTTTGACTGTGACAATTTATAGGCTTGGAAAACAAACACTCACCTACACTTAGTTTGAGTTTCGAGTAAATTATTATATTTGACGCAATTTTAAATTTTCGGCGGCAAACTGAAAATTACAATCAGGGCTGTCATTAAGGGCCGGGGGGATTTTTCCCGTCCAATTTTGATTATTCTGGACTAGATCCCCGGCTACTTTCATAGAAAGACAGAATATTGACTATATGTCAAAAGCTGGATTCCCCGACTACTTTTTGCACATCCCCGTCTATATAAAAAATACATGCTGCACTTTTTAGTTCAACAGTTGACGTACGGACGTATTCCTACTCTTGCAGATGTCTTGAAAATGTCAGAACAACTGAATACATTTCATCACCAGCGAATCATCGCTTGTGTTAATAGTTACTTTTGCATGTATCCAGGGGCAGCAGGCAGCACTCATTTACCATCCCAAGAAACTAAACCAGATGAGGCAGAGGCCGCAGGAGGATCTAGGACAAGTTCAGATAACCAGCAAGTAAGACATTTTATATGTTGGTTAATTTCACAGCAGGGTCAATAAAAAAAACCGTCTCAGCAGTTAAATTGCATGCTATCGCGTTGTCTGAAATCTCCGCTATTTCATACGTGTGTCATTATAAACTGATATCACCAAATAAACATAAAAAGTGTCTATAACAGCACTTCGGAAATGAGCATGTGCATTGTCATCGATGTAATGGTCAATATACTTATCGTGTTAGTACCAGGTTATAAAGAGCTGTTTTAACCCTTTTATCTTTTTAATATTTATGTTTATTTTTGTGATGTATGTTTGTGGAATACACTAGTACTTCGGTCCTCATGTCCTTTTCTGGGCTCTCCCCACTGCATCTCTATTTCTTCTTCCTTTAATGTGACTGTTGCATTTTATGCATTTCATGTTGTAATTTTATTTAACTTATTCAAAAAGCGGAATACCAGAATACAAAGAGCACTAGGAAACCTATGAAAATGATGCAACTATTACTGGATTTTCCCAGCTGATGCACCCTGGTCCCTTAACGTGATTTGAAAAGATGAATCCACAGAACCTAGTACCCGAATCAATCTGAAGAACAATAATTTGACTTTGGTTTCTGTGGAATCCCTCAGTGGATCCCAGGATAGCCTGCCCGTGTCAATTCTAAACAGCATGCATGCCGATCCCTCTATGGATAGACACGTTCATACTAAGCATATTCCAAATCTTAAGAGTCGCAAGGCATGGTCACTTGTCTTTTCCATGGTTTATTTCCTCCGGGTGTTTTGAGTATCGATGTAGTCAACGCACCCTGTAGGATGGTGCTTGATATTGAATAATAGGAAAATGCTGTCAACGCAGAGGTCCTTGCCCAGTTTCAACCTCCATCTGCTCATGGTTCCCCATGAGGAGAGTAGCGAGGTCAGGAAATATGCAAGACGGAGCCCACGGTTTTCGAAGGATGCTGTTGTTATGGAAAATATTGGAAAATATGTAAAAAGTCAAAACATAAAAGTCTACGGTTAAATACTATAGCAAAGTAAGTTTGTAATATCTTTCGCACACCAGAGTCATCCTTGAGCTTACTCTTGCTTTGACTTCTCTTTGTACTTGTATATACTCTCACTTAAAGCTTGAAAATAGGTAATATCACAATGCCCGTTAGCTCTCAGTTATCCTTCGGAGTCTGATTATACTGTGAGGATGATCGCCGCTTTTAGGACAGAACCGCATAACTTGAATTCCAAGTGTTTTCGTTTTGTTTTTCTTTTTGGTTAAATTCCTGTATGTCAATGTCCCCATAGCTGGAAGGTTTGGGAGATGGAGTGGATCAGTGGATTTTTTTTAGGATTTCAAATTCCCTTTTGTATGTTTATGAAACAGCCGTCCAGAAGTTCTCTTCACAAGGCTGCCATCGATGGACGATATGAGGCTGTCAAAATGCTTCTTGAAAGAGGTGCAGATGTGGACGAAAGAGATCAGGTTTCACTTTTCTTCAGTTTATTTGTACTAGACATGATCTTATTATTTCTTTATCTGTTTATTGTTTTATATCCCACTTCATATATTCGCGTATGAATGCTGCGTGTACGAGGTCGGACCTTTTCTAAGCGCCAAGTTCTCTTATGGTGCAAATGTTACTGACACTGTTACTGACTTTTCCGAGTGTCCTTGGTGCCGACTAAGCCCTCTCGTTCAAGGCTTTCAAATCTGAAAGGTGGAATCAACTTCCTGTTACTTACTTTTTTTTTTCATTTTTACCTAGTTTTCTCTAACACCGCTTCACCTTGCCTGCTGGTATGGACAAACGTCCGTTGTCAGGCTGTTGTTAGAACATGGTGCAGACGCTAACGCTGTAGACAGGGTGAGTCGCTGAGACAAGTAAACTGTGACTCCTTGCTTGGAGTTTACAAAAGTAAAAAAAAGTAATAATTATACAACCATGCAAAGCTAAACATACATATTATTGTCGGATACAGCAAGAGTTATGACCGTTAAATGACCTACTCGCTAAACTTGATTAAACAGATGAGTAGAACACCAATAAACGAACCCTCTGTACAACGGTGTTTTGTCACAAATTACACCGTTTAATATGACGTTCTTACTGCATACTTGTCTCTGCATGATATGAAAAAGCCCTAATATAAGGACATCTGAATTTTTTTGAAATATCGTGTCTTGTGTCACTTACACTTACTTTTGGCCACTCAATGTGTACGATCTCTCACTGATAGCCGATCACCTTCACTACCTTCTGGGCGCATAAAGTGGCGCATGTTAGAAATGTCCGCACGTGTTACAATTGTTGAAGTAGGTTGGCGTTCCATTCTTCCTAATTCTTTTTTTCTTTCAGTTTCAACGTACATCTTTGCAGAACGCTGAAGGTAACAATCATCAATCCATAGGGCAGTTGCTCCTTGAGAACAATGCAAGTCCAAGCGAGACCCCGCTTCACATCGCAGTCCAGGTGAATAGTGAACACCTCGTAAAGCTTTTGGTTGATAACAAGGCGGACGTGAATATTCAAAACGGTAGAGGAGATACTGCACTTCACAAGTCTGCTCGGGCAGGATTTTTCAATATTTCGCAGTCATTAATTATGCTAGGATGCAGCGTCAACTTGCGAGGCTACTTCGACGAGACCCCGCTTCACATCGCAGTAGAGAAAAATAGTGAACCTCTCGTCAAGCTCTTGCTCGAAAACAAGGCGGACGTGAATGTTCAAGACAGTAGTGGTGATACAGCACTTCACAACTCTGTTCGTGCAGGATTTTTCAATATTTCGCCGTTACTAATTGAGCTAGGATGCAGCGTCAACCTGCGTGGCTACTTTGGCGAGACTCCACTTCACATCGCAGTGGAGAAAAATAGTGAACCCCTCGTCAAGCTCTTGCTCGAAAATAAGGCGGACGTGAACATTCAAGACGGTAGAAGAGAAACAGCACTTCACAAATCTGTTCGTAGAGGATTTTTCAATATTTCGCAGTTATTAACTGAGTTAGGATGCAGCGTGAACCTTCAGGGCTACTTCGACAAGACCCCACTTCACATTGCAGTCGAGAAACATAGTGAGCCTCTTGTCAAACTCTTGCTTCAAAACAAGGCGGACGTGAATATTCAAGACAGCAGTGGTGATACAGCACTTCACAACTCTGCTCGCGGAGAATTTGTAAACATTTCGCAATTACTAGTTGAATCAGGATGCAGCGTCAACCTGAAAGGCTTCTACAGGAAAGTCCCAATTCATATCGCAGTCGAAAAAAATAATGAATCTCTCGTCAAGCTGTTGCTTAAAAGCAAGGCCGACGTGAATATTCAAGACCCTGGTGGAGATACAGCACTTCACAAGTCTGCTCGTGGAGGGTTTGTAAGCATTTCGCGGTTACTAATTGATGTAGGATGCAAGATTAACCTTCGAAACAACAAAGACAAAACCCCACTTATTATTGCGGTCAAGAGAAATCATGGAAGTTTAGTCAAGATGTTACTTGAAAACAATGCAGAGGGTCATGTACAAGAAACTGAAGGATGTGGACGAGTGTAAACATTTGTTCACGACTGGTGTCATGGTGCTGTAGAGGAACGACGCATAGACACTGAGATGAATGTAGATAATCCACTTCCACGTCATTATCAACTGGTGTTCTCATGCAAATGGTAAAGAACCACAGTTACAGTTTAGTGGAGTCTACACGCTAGCGGTCCTCATTCAGAAACCTGCAGTACAAATTGGAACCTGATGAAACTTACTCATGGATACGAAACACTGTTTGGACAATTGATCATTTTAAACGTATAATCGAAAGAAAAAGCAAGTCATTTAAGGTGGCTCAAAATGGTTTCGTTATTTTTAAACACCAACTCTTTGATGGATCGATACTCCCACAATTTTTTATTTGTTTTCTTGAACATGGTATCAAAACGTTTCCCAATTATTTCTCAACAATTTGCGATCAATTTTTTTACATATAAGGTTACCATAGCAACAGTACGGCCTCTTTGAAACACCCTAAATTTTGGCTTTATTTGCCTATAACTAAAAAACGAGTCCGGTGACCCCCAATTTTTATTATTGAATTGCAATTTGCACATGAAGATTCATCTTTCTGCAAAGTCTTAAAGAAATCTGTACATGGGGTTCAGAGCCACCTTAATTTTTTTATTTAATTAAAGTGGCTCTGAACCCCATGTAAATTTTTTAAAACTTTGCATAATGATGAATCTTCATGTGCTGGTTGCAATTCAATGATAAAAATCGGAGGTCACCGGAAAGAAAGCTGATCAAATGCATGTGCATGCCTCATAATCTGACAGAAAGTTGTCGAAAAGCGCGCTTCACGCTTCACTGAAAAAGTTAGAAATCTTCGTCCAAAGACTAATCAACGAAGTTTCGCCGTCTAACTTTGATTAAATCTCGAGTTTTTTTTTTTTGTTTGAACCAGTAAGAATCTGCGTTTGGGTTATCAAAACAACAAAATGGGTTTGCCGGCGTACGGGTCTGCGAAAGAAAAGCTCCTGTGGTTTGGCAAGCCCTGTCTTCGTTATCATATAAACTGGATAATGTTTTGACGCTGGACATGGGAAGTAATGTATCAGTCAATTCCAAGAGCGCCTATTCCCCCCCCCCCCCCGGCATACCCCAGGTATTTGATCCGAAATTTGTCCCGCACGGTGGGCATTTGACTTTCGGCTAAACGTTGGTCGGCGGTCGCCAGCTAAAGGGTTTCGCGCGCAAATATTAGGGACTTTAAGCATCGACGACGGGAACGGCAACGGCAACGGCGACGGAAAAGCCGAGAAAATACTGGGGAGAGGACGCGGTTGTGGAGTGAAATTGGAAGCAGTTAAGCAGCCGCCGAAGACGCCAACTTCTCTCGAAATATTCCTTCGCGTTCAGCCATTTTAATGATGGTATGACCGATGTAGATTTTTTACTGTTGTACAAACTGAATACGTCAACAAATCAGTGCTGCAGAACGACAAGCGTTTATCGGAGATTAGATATCACATCTTTAGCCGAGGTAATGTAATAAAATAAAATAAAAATAAAAAAATCACCAATATATTACCTAGAAGTAGCGACTAGATTAACCTGAACTCAATTGAAATGTTCTGCATCGAAGGCCGGGATTTGCGAGAAACGCTTTAGCGGTACGAGCATGCATGTCAATTTCCATATCTTTACATCTAGGAATTTGAACTGAAAACTACGATATGATAGAGAATTTTGGACGTTAATTTTGAGCAACACTGATGACTAGTTATTTTTCTCGGCCAGGTTTAGTATAAATTAACAGCTCGAGTATGTCTTATTTCGAATGCGAAAAAGTAATGTTAGAGAGAACTGTCGATAAACAGTGTGAGACTCGCAAATCATTTCTAATTTCGGAGGCATCGGCGCTAGCTTTTTGTTTTGAAACAGCCGACTGATGAAATTTTTTAAGCTTATAGTTTGGGGAAGAAAATCAGGCAACAACTCAATGATTCAATTCCTTGGTAAAACTTAAGGTATCAATCCATATTAAAATTATCAATTTGGGGGCAAAAATTGAGCTAAAATATGAGAAATGCTACTCACGTTTTCACTCAACGCCAAACTAAGCTTTCTCACGTCGGGCCCCGAAGCAGAACGTCAAAATATTTCGCGCCAGACATGCGCAATAAGACATTTGGGTTTTCCCTCAGAGTCTCACGTCTCCGTTGCCGTTCCCGTTGTCGATGCTTAAAGTCCCTATTCATTCATTCACCACGGGAGCCGCTTCGCTCCCTTCACTTCAACATTCCGCGTAGGTTTTGCGTTGTTTACTAAATATACAGTTGATATGCCTTATTCAAAGTTTGGAGTGCCAGCAAAAGAGATCGGAAAAGAGTTTTGGCGCACAATTTTTCGGATTTGGTTTGAAAAAGGTGAGCGATTTTAGAATAAAATATTCATTATGAGCGGGGAGCGTGCCAAAATGCTTCATGCAACGAGTGATTTGCTATAGATTTACACTTGATTTGCCTTTTTTGAGGTCCTAACAGTGGGGCATTTGACCGTCAAAACTGAAAACACAGCGGGGCATTTGATCCAAATTTTTCAAAATAGTCAAATGCCCAGGTGCCCACTTTTTGAATTGACTGATACATAACAGTAAAACTATCAAGGCACTTAAGGGTTTTTTGTCCGCTTAGCCAAGCAACGATTTTGTGTGAAATGACGCTATTATGCAGCTCTGCGTTCTGAGTGATTGCTGACTGACTAAACTACCAGGCTCGTACTGCTTTTCTCTTTTCTACAGACATTTAAGTTTATGTCAAAATCAATAATAATATGAGATATGTTTGTTACTTGTCTAATTTCTCCACCTTCTCTAAGAATCGTCGAAGAAACATAGGTATCGTACTTTGTTCTGTTTGTTGTCTTGAAATGTTTTATTGTTTTGTGGCTACTTTGCATATCGCACACATTTTTGACGTAAACGTTGAGACTTTGTGAAAGGATAAATAGATACAAATGGTCTGCTGAGCAGCAACAAAATCGATAGTCGTAGAAACAATACTTTCAACGGCGATTTCAAAACTGTACACGATGATGACGGATGCACCGTCGAAACATGTCTTGAAAATTAAAGGCTTTAATTTTCAAGACATGTTTCGACGGTGCATCCGTCATCATCGGTGTACAGTTTTGAAATCGCCGTTGAATTTACAAAGCGCGTGAAATTACAAGGTTTGTTATATACCTGTTAAATAGATACTTGCTTTGCATATCGCCCATATTTTTGTAAAAGGATAAATAGAAACGTGCCTCGCCTCATAAAGTTAGAAGAGAAGGCAACCAGAATTGTAAGTAGCTTTAGTGATTTTTTTGCACCTTTTGCTATTCTTGTAGTTAGTATCTGTAAAATATTGTAACGTATAATCTTTTCTTTCCTTTGTAGTTTGACAACATAAAATATAAAGAACTTAACCGTTCATTCAATAAACTATTTGTCCAAAAATCTGTTTGGTCGACGTCTCTTCCGAAGGGATACGCATATATGCAATTCAGTGGCTTTTCCTTTGACGCGCGGTCTATTCTTGTTGACTGCTCTATACTATCAGGTACCTACTCCTTTTTGTCTTTTCTACAGACATGTCAAAATTGTTTAGCAACATTTCTAGCCTACTACGAGCTATGTTTGTTACTTCTCTAATTTTACTATCTTCTCCAAAAAATCTTCGAAGAAACATACGCATCGGTCTTTGTTTTCTTGCAAGTATTTTCACTCAATAACGTTTCTTATTTTAAACGTTTGCTATAAAATAGTTGCAAGATGCCAGTAAAAACTCCAATCGTGGAATGCGGCTTTTAGGACCTTTTCATTCATTAGAAGTATCATAAAAATAAGTATTAACTAACCACCACGATAAGTGTGCAAATTAATGTACTTTGGTAATAATGAGAATTAAAGGCATGATGCAATAGTTATATGTTTACAGCCAAATTTGTTGTATCGCGCTGCGCGTTTTCGACAAAACATTGGGTTTTTCTGTTCCGCCAATCATCTGGGTGGTGGCGGGGTTATGGCAATCACAACACAACGCGTTTTGATTGGGCTATTTGCTTAACCCCGCCCCCAATCAGATGATTGGCGGAACAGAAAAACCCAAAATCAGGGGCGATACAACAAATTTGGCTGTAACATATTTGTCATTTTATGATCCTATCTTTCTGAGTAGGTAGCCGGCTTCATCCAAACCTTGATCCTGAATACTAAACTGTATCAAGTCGTGCTTGGCATCAACATTAACGAAGTGCTTGTGAAGGAGGTACATTTGTGCAACTTGAGGTGACAATACCGCAAGCAGATCTGCGAGATCGTTTATAGCTAGAAAATGCAAAGTTAGCCGTTTCATGTTTAACTGTAAGTTTAAGTTTCTGAAATAATGTTTATGTACGTCTGGGGCGATCTGATTGATGACTTACCAGAAAGTTATCATCTCACATCAGAGCGAAGTGTATGGTGGAAAAGTGCTTCTTTTAACTGAACCTTACATCGTATTTTGATAAAACCTAAAAGAAAGCAGCAGGCAGAGTTAACCTTTTAAGATCAATTCACCCATCCATCGATCAAAAATGCGCGGAGACAACACCATCATTCTACCTATTTTCACATACTGTGGTTCACTTGGTATTGGTTGGTCAGACACCCGAAAAAGTCTGATAAAGAAGTATAGCTTCAGCATTTTTTATCTTATAGTCCTAGTCTTTTACCATTTTATCTTGTGGTCATAGTTTTTAAGCTTTCTACCGTATCCTATTTTTATCTTTTAGTTGTTTATTTTACAGGACCCCATTTATAACAGTGTTGTTATACACTGATGGGTTTTATATCCTGTTAGAATATTCGCTATTTTATTAATTATTATTATTATTAATATTATTAAGAGATTTTCCACGAAAAAACAAACACGTTATTTGCCGGCCAAGGTCACTCCGTATCGGGAACAACTGTGCCCTCGGACCTCGCAAATCAGTTGTGATAATAATCTCAAACTGACAAACATTGACTTTCCTCCCAGTCGTTTCACTGTTTCATAGGGTCTAAATTTTCTGTCTCATAACCCATGGCGCAGTGGTGAGAGCACTCGCCTTCCACCAATGTTGCCCGGGTTCGATTCCCGGATTCGACGTCGTATGTGGGTTGTGTTTGCTTGTTGGTTCTCTTCTCTGCTCCGAGAGGTTTTTCTCCGGGTACTCCGGTTTCCCCTCATCCTCGGAGACCCAGGGGCAGATAGTCGGGACGGGACAAAGATTCGGGACGAGCGAAAGTTTACAAAACAGTCGGGAGAGCCCCTGGGAACATTTCCTTATCGGACTCGTTCCAGAAGCTATTGAAATCCAGCTCCGTGATTGGGCGGAAATTTTCTGGCAAGGAATTTTTTTCTGCCCAATCGGCGATCAGCTTATATATTGCACTCCTTTCGTGACTCCTTACACCAACAAGTAAGCGGTCAATCTGCTGTCGACCATATTTTTAGTGGTTCCACTTGTCTCGTTCGTTCGACAGATTTATCCTACGAGGAACATTTTGGCGGCAAGGGACCCACAAAACCCAGAAATCCACAAATTAAAATTGAACTCAAGCAACAATTACTTGTAAGGAACTAGAAAAATCAAGATGAAGACCGACCGCAGGCATCCTAAACTCCACGCGAACACCAGCATGTAACTCGGTCTCTTTCTCTGGTTTGGATCATTGTTGTTTGCTTTGGGCTTTTTTCTCTGGTTTACGTACGGGCAGTGGGCCACTCCTGAAACTCTTCGGGGCGATGAAATTTCTGTTGCACGGGCCAGACAAGTTTGCCGATCGCGCGAGAAGCACGCAGCTCGGCGGTTTGATATTTTGCTCACGAAATCGAACCTTGCAATCACCCTTCTCAGCTCAATTTCGAGAGAGACCACGAAAAGACCTTAGAGAAAGTGTACAGTTCCACTCTGATCTATTGCAATGTTTTGATTTCATATTTTTGACTGGTATCTGCTGGCCAATATGCTTTACTTCCCAAGGTGTGCATAAAAATATGCAGATTGCCTTGCAGTATTGATGATTGCTAATTGTGTTGCACTGTACATGCAAGACGCACGGTAATTTGCACAAGCTTTACATGAACTCTTTTACCACAGTGGTGCTGAGCTCAGTTAAAAAGTTAATTTAAGTTGTAAAAACATGTTTTAGAGTGGGCTTTTGCAAAACCTTGCCGGAAACATTTACATTATGTTGACTGTGCTGCATCTTTTAGGTTGCAAAGTTTCAGATAAAGTTCTTTACAAGTTGATACAGGATGTTTAGTGTCTTGTTTGCACTCTTGTCTTTATAAACGCCAAGTGTATCCATAATATAACAATTATTAAATTCCATTTTTGCATGATACAGTTGTAGTTGCTGTGACTGCTAAGCCAATGGTACACCAGGAAAGGACTTGAATTCTCCCATGAGACCACACCAATTTTGGAATGGGTTCTTCCTGTCACTGCCCTTTTCCTTGACAATTTTTAAAACATGAGAGAATGCTTTCAGTTACTTAAGGAACAATGTTTTCAGTTCCTCACATAGTGTAAATGTGTTTGTGCTGAAAGACTCTCGATAACCACCTATTCAGTGACAAATCATTCTGAACTATACAGTTCACTGTGTCAAACAGTTAGGCTGATACAATGATATGGCTAAGTATATATTTAAATTATTATAATTACATATAGTATAGTTAAATTATTTTAAGGTAGGTTTCAAATTAAAGAACACTACACACAAACCAAACCCATCACCTGAATACAATTAAAAAAATATGTTAACATGGTCACTCAAACAAGAAAATTTAGTAGCTTCTCAGTAAGATATCCCCTTTTAGATAAAGTGGAAACACAAAAAAACAATAAAATAAGAATAAAATAAAACTAGAAGGGATTGTTATTTCATTTATTTTTTGTTTGTTCAGAAGTTTTCTTGATAGTGAGATGTAACTTTAAATCAAGTTTCCAATGTCATCTGTTTGGATATTGTAGTGATTATTTGTCACAAGCCTTATGGACTCAGAGTTGTTATTAGGTTTTAGAGTAGCTGACTGGAATATAACAGAAGTTGGCATTTTTTATGAGAATTTAAACAGCCTTCAAAAAATGTTGGAAACTTTTCATTGAAAAGCAGGTGGCTCAAAATTTAAAGAAGCCACTTTTTAGCCAGCTGCCAGCACTTCAGGAGAAGCCTACCTTGTACTAAATGAAATTTCCAATGAGTATACCAAAGATGAAATTATACCCTCAGTTTCAGAGGGGGTACAAAAAAATTTTAAATTATTCTTAAAATTTAATTGTCCATCTGTTATCTGCTGGTCTTTCACTTTGCTTTTCTACAGTGGCCCAAAAGGGTCTATCACAAATCAATTTACCAAAACAAAAATCAGTTTCCCATGAACACGAAACAGTTTCTCAAAACACAAACAATTTCCCAAAACACAAGTCAGTCTTAAACACAAGCCCTGTAATGCTACAAAAGGTATCAGGTCAATACCGTACCCCAATTACCATGCAAAACATCTGCCACAAATCTGCTAAGGTCTCAAAAATTATGCTAACTCTACCAATAGTAAGGAAAACATTAAGTGTCTACTCCTAAGAGTGATGATTTTTGTAAAATGTTTTCATCTTAACATAATACATGCCATTTTCCATTCCTTTCCCTCCAAAACACTGGAGTAGTTCCTATTCGAGTCTTATATCTATAGCCAAGGTAATCACCTATTTCAAAACCATAATCTGAACTCACGTCAACGTCAAAATGGCATCTGTATGCAAGAGAATGTCAGAATATTGGGAAACTCGTTTGGATTTGATAAATTGGTTTGTGATTTCGGCCTCCGCACTTTTCCACACAAAAGCAGCTTTCCAGCCCAATGACCTTAGATACATACATTACTTTATTTATCCTCGGATTTTAGAGTAGCTAGTGCAGCTAACATCTCCGAGCATTTAACCATTAGATAAGAGATAGACCACCACACCAGGAACTACGTCCCCTAATCTTTTCCACTTAACCTGGTCTTTCATGATTGTCATAATATAAGTGGATGGAGAGACAACCACGACTACGGATAAATTATTTTCAACTGGATTTTCTCAGGCCATTTCAAGGTCTCTCTCGAAATTAAGCTCGGCTGAGCTGAGACGCGACTTTGAGTCCATCGTAAGCAGTGGACGGTTCGATTTCGTGAGCAAAACAAAATTCAACGGCTGCGTTTCACTCGCCCGATCGGTAAACTTGCCTGGCCTGTGCAACAGAAATTCCATCGCCCCGATAAGTTTCAGGAGCGGCCAACTGCCTGTCAGTACACACGAGAAAAACAAAAGCTCATACCAAACAACAACAATTGTGGCCGAGTTGTCAACAATTCTTCGTATGAAGTTTACGATACCTGCGATCGGTCTTCACCATGATTTTTCTAGTTCCTTACAAGTGATTTTTGCTTGAGTAGAAGTTGAATTTGTCGATATCTGAGTTTTGTGGGCCCATTTCCACCACAATTTTCCTTGAAGTGCCGATATAGCGATGGAAAATATGGCTGACAGCAGATTGGACGTTTGATGCTCGGTATAAGAAGTCACGAAAGGTGTGCGATATCTAAGCTGATCGCCGATTGGGCAGAAAAAAATTCCTTGCCAGAAAGTTTCCGCCCAATCAGAAAACTGTATTTCAATGGCTTCTGGAACTAGTCCGATAAAACTGTCCGATAAAGAAATGTTCCCAGGGGCTCTCCTGTCCGTCTTGTAAACTTTCGCTCGTCCTGAATCTTCGTCCCAACCCTACTCTCTGCCCCTGGGTCTCCGAGGATGGTTTCCCCTCTCCTCAAAACCAACACTTCCAAATTCCAATTCGCTCCGGAATGCTCGAACGTTTAATACATGAGCCCCAGGCTCGGGAGATTGGGCAACCACTCCTCACGCTATGGAGCTTAAATAATTAATAAATTGATTTGATTTGATTTGAAGAGGTAAGGAAACAGCTTTTATACAAAAATTATTATTACTTATTATTACATGATGATGATTTTGTTTATTTGTCGCGCTACTGATCTCGAAAAATATTCACACAAGGAAAAATATCGCTGTTCGGTGACGTAATTTTCATGACATTATTTACGGGCAATATAGATCATTCCCTGATGGCTTAAAGTCCTTTGCTAATTTACAACTGCCCATCGCGTAGAATTCCCGATCCAGTGCGGTCAAAAAAAAATTTCCCGTCCGGGTGGAGGTCAGTTTTTTGCCGTTTTTCACCGTGACATCACTAAATGAAGCATACATGAAGTAAAAGACAATACATGGAGTCTTACATGATATAATAACCTTGAAAAACAAAAAAGATGGCGACTCGACCCGTGAAAAATTGTTTACAACGTTACAACAAGTTTTCTGAAAGTTTTCTTCGCGCGGACCTCCCCTGACGGGCCCAGGCTAAATGCAAAGGAAAACAAAAAAAACAGTTTTTATCATATTCCTCGGATTGAAAGGCTGTGATGGCTTTGAAGGTATACGATAGACATCAGCATTTCCACTGGTACCCTTCGGATTCTCAGCTAACTTTGGCCTTAATCCTTCGATGAAAGACCTCGAAGGTGCTTTTCCACTGTTTCCATACTGAAATGGCGAGATTGAGCTTGATTTTTAGCGGAAAAAAACAGAGCGATCCGATAACCTGGTGTTTATCTAAGGTAAGATCTTGAATATGATGTTTCTCGTCACCTCAATTCCGGTGATACCTTTTTAGAAATCGCTACGAACCAAACGCAAAAACAGGCAAAGATCCACTCAAAGTCGTTAAAATCTTACAATTCCGCCATATTTTAGAGATCACCACATGGCTCAAATGCGGCTTTAGTCTATTAAAGCCCCGGATGTGACCGGGAATTCTACGCGACGCACCACATGCAAAGTTAGGAGGCTCCTTATAACATCTGAGATGTGTGAGGCTCTAGAGTGGGCTTGAAATAACTTTAGGGAATAGCACTCTAGGCGTACATTCGGAGTGTCCGAAACGCTGCGAATGTTCGTATGATCGGAAGATGTGAATAACATCAGATTAATCAAGAAGCCAGTCCGTAAGGCAACTATGTTTCCGCCAAGGGTGTGTTTTAAACATACGATGACTGTGCCTGAGGTTGTAACGAAGTAAAGCATCAGAAGATCTAAAAAACAACAATACATATAGCAATACTTAGAAAACAAAACGGAAACAGATATGGGCGATGGGAAAGATCCAGTGCCACAATATAACTGAAGTACACAAAATAACAAGGCGAATAATCCACCCAAAACCGCTAAAACAATTGTAACGACATGTACTCTAAAAGAAGTGCAAATTAAAAAAAAAAAAAAATCCAGAAAGGTACTTATGGACCACCCTTGAGTTTCCTTTACAGTGGTTGTTTTTGTTAGCTTGTGGTATTTGGGTGAAGCATTTTCGACGTCTTATTTGCCTTTCTCTTTCTGTCTTTCTTTTATTTCGTTTCTCTTGGTTCGCACGTACGTTTAACTGGTAACTCAGGAATTGGTTATGGCTAATCTTAACGCTTCCAGATTCGATATATACATGTTATATAAGGATTCGTGACTACTGAGGTCCCTGGGGTTATATCCACTGTGTTTTGGACCACCTTTGCCTTGTCTTGAGTAGTTATTTATATTCATTTGTGTTTACTTAATTAGTCATTTTTACGGTGATTTAGTTTTTTACGTTGCTCCTATTGCACCTTTAAAACAACTGCCTCTCTCATCTTAATTTTCCGGGTGATAACTTTCTCTTGATCTTTTCGTCTTCTTCCTGGATGAAAATCAAACTAAAAATGCGCCTATTCAGTGAAGGACATTGGAATATCAATGTCTTTAAGAGCATAAGTAGACCACTTAACGTTTGTGGTAGTCAAGTCATATAGTTGTTTCTGATGAACGGCACTTGACAAAATCCATCGACTAGTGGATGTCAAGCATAGTTGTGGTGGTGACATCCAATTACTCAGTCTCAATATGCTGACTAATTTCACCTTGCAACTTTAAACAAACTGAAGTCGTGAATTGCTATCCTAGTCTCGATTAGAGTCAAAAATTTCGTGTAACAATCTACCCAAAATTGAGAGAAGAAACAAGGGATACGAAAACATTTAAACGATAACAAATGATACGAAGATCTTAGTGTACTGAAATATGTGCAGAACGTACTGAAAAGTGTAAAGAATGTTGGGGAGGGGAGGGGGAAGCGGGTGAGAGGGCAGAAACGCAATTACGCCTTTTAGCTAGAGCATGACGCAAACTGCTCACTGATTATGCAAGGTCGCAATGTTAAAACAAAGTTATAAATACATAAGAACTTTGTGCGTAACATCTTCTAAATAGCTTCAGTGGATTCTTAATTTTTCTCATTCTTCACATTTTCACGGTGAAACGTTTTCTACTTGCTCCTTTTTTTCTCGTTGGAATCTGACGAAAAGCAATTATTGGGGTATACTTGCTTTGTATGGTATGGGCAAACAAATCTATTTGTTCTGTAACAAGTCTATCTTTGCAAGCCTGGTAGAAAAGATAATGCACTCGCAGTGTGTGAAGAACTGGTTTTAATTCTGAAATTTCTCCTTCAATGTTCTTCACAGTTACAAAGTTGAAGACGACTCGATAGTAATTATATTAGCCGATTACAACTGACTATCACAAGATGGAAGGCAAAAAATTGCCTTGTTGGTGAGGAGTACGTATGATAATCTGTTTCAGTTGTGTGACGAATTTCTGAAACAAAAATCATTTTGCTTCCTAGTGAGTTACGAACATCACGTTTGTTTTTTAAAACAATAACAATATAATTAAATTCTAAACACGTTTTACAAGGTGACCACATACAAAAATTAAGGTCAAAAGCAGCCGGACGGAGACACTTACCAATACAGGTCTTGTGCTATTTCAGTCACATCACAAACAACCTAATTAGAAGACTCTTTGAGGACCAACACCATCTATAGTTTCTTTTTGAACAAGGAAACGTGTCGTTTCTGTGATCCTCATAAAGGTGAGTAGCTGTTCGTTTTGTCTACTTTAAAAGTCATCATTATGTAGTTATGACAAGAGCCGGACAGGTTTTCGCGGTTGAAACGCAGTGTCTGAAGAGATTCATTGCGCAATCCCTTTGACAAGCTCTGTGGAGGCCACCTTGGTAAAATTATTGTAACGGAACGTTTTGCTTTGTCAAATCGTC
The DNA here is from genome assembly GCA_016490735.1 of Pachyseris speciosa. Classification (NCBI taxonomy): domain Eukaryota; kingdom Metazoa; phylum Cnidaria; class Anthozoa; order Scleractinia; family Pachyseridae; genus Pachyseris; species Pachyseris speciosa. The sequence continues at coordinate 1,408,249 of JAEMWC010000063.1, forward strand.
ACATCGGAGAGGATTCAAATTCACTAGTAGTATCTTTGTACAACTGGATCGAATGTTGTTTAAAAAAAATTAAGAGCTTCATTTAAATTTACGTGCCCACAGAAACGGTTGAATTAGAAAAAAATGACCGCAACAAATCGTGGCAAACGAAAGCAGCTTTTCTTCCAGACCCATCGCTATCAGGACAAACACTGATTTCTTTTCTAAAGTTCTCAAGCCATGAAAATAAGTCAGTAATTGAAACGACACTTAACGAAAATTACGAAATCTAGTGTAGCCTAGTTTTATGAGAAGGTGTAGCGCTAATCACATAGGACACTTGTCTCGACCAGCAAGGTGAAAGTTAAGTATTCCAAGACTGACTAAGTATGTGTTTTTGTTCAGTACACACCCTCTGTACACCCCTGCCATGCCTGCTGTACTCCCTTCGTTATATGTAGCATAGCTCCCCCACATACTGCTTCTCAGTTACCGGTATGTGCGGACAAACATTCACGCATGTAATAACGTTCAATAAGTTTTTAATCCTTTACAAAAGAATAAACCCGTTCTCCTCCGAAAAGACTTTTCAAACGCTCACTTGCATTTCTGTTTGCCATGAACGCATATTTCATGGCCTGTAGCATCGTATCGGCTCTCCAAGATGACCCAGTTTATATCAGATTTTCCGCTGCAACACAGTGAAAGTCTATTAGCGAAGTTCCGGAGTCGTTCTTGCGTGTTTCATAGCTGGCTGCGCTTTTGTGGCTTTCAACGATGCCCACAGGGCAACTATACAATCACGTTTATTTATAATATTGCCTTCCGTGCGAACTTGGTGTCATGCCGGTTAACCTCTCTTGTCTACGAGCGCAAGGTTTCGAAACTAGAAATACATAGTAAAATTCTTTCTGCAAAGTAACGGTTAAAAACGAGCAACAGCTCAGGGAGGTTTTGCTCAACCACTTGGCCGGAGAGTATCCACACTTCAAAAGTGCTAATATGTCGCAATATGAATATGTAGGTTGGAAGTTTTAATTGACCCGGCTGGAACAAAACACATGTGTTGAGCTAAATACAAACTTCCCAAAAATAGCTTGAGGTTTGTGGCAAACTGCTTCTTTCTTGTGGTAAATGTTTATGAACCATGCAACGCATTTTAATTATGAACAGTAATAGCCCTGATTGTTTACTTTTATATATCATTAGTGTGAAATTTTTGTGCAGCTCTGCAGGACCAGGCTAATCGTCTGAACGAAATAAGGATTAAAATACCACTGATCCAGGACCAGGTGGTCATCCAGGTTTTTTCGCAATTTCGACTGCTATTCAAAAGAAAAATAACCTCTAGACATAGTCTGTTGGGTTGTCTCATTCAGTTTTTTAACTGAAATTGTAGAGCATCCGGTCTTAGAAAGTCGGCTGTAGGTTAGGGTTCATATGCATCAAAGTTTTCGATGGACCACCTAAAGCTTAAAACCTAAACAGCTTCTCTGCCCTATTTTAACACCTCATCTATAAATCGTGCTTGTTTTCAGTAGGGAAAAAAACACAGCTTTAATTCGAAGTGGCTAGAAGGCCGTACCCGCCGGTTCTGCACATAACTCAGTATCAAAGACTACCTCCTCTCTTGCCCCTACCGCCTGGTACAACTTGCTCTTCGTAAATTGGTCAAGCAATTAAGAAACGTACAAACATAATGCCGTCAAAGAAAAAAATAAGATAAAAAACATTAATTAACGACTTTTCCCAATGGGAAAATAGTAGAGCTCATTACTCTATATAATATATTTTAACTAATCGATTAATAATATACGCTGATTGATTATACGTAGTTAGCGTAATAGCTAATTGGACATTGCTTTATTCACCACACAGGAAGAACAGCTAATTAGGAATGCTGTCGACATGTATGGGCGAACTGATACCAAAATAATCGATACCCTATCTGCGATGTTTTGGAACAATAATCGAAATTCGTAAGGGTAGCACCTGCCTCGATACCCTTTCACACTCCTTTACTGAACTTGTGAACTTGTTTTTGGTCAATACTACTACTAATCGATTAATGGTGAACACTGATTGATAATACGTAGTTAGAATAATAGCTAATTGCACAGTGCTTTATTCACCACACAGGAACAACAGCTAATTAAGAGTGGTGTCAACATGTAAGGGCGCCGGACTGATACACAAAATACTCCATTTGCCTAAGTGCGACTTGGTTTCTTTGTAGAAGTCAAAGTTTTCGTTAACTTGGATAACAAAAGGTATTTTTTTAATCAATCAAAACTAAACATGCAATGTATAAAACACTTTTTTTCTAACAACCCAGATAAAGTGACTGAATATAAAAAGTATGCTAATAAACTTAAATGGCTTAAAAATATAAGTAAAAAATTATTTCTGTCAACATTTTGATTTGTGTAAACATAATCTGAAAGCTTCTTGGAAACTAATCGGTATGCTAATCAAGTGGAATTCAAAGGCACAAACTCCCATATCAGAAATTATACGTGACAATAGAGCCTATACCGATAAGGCTGAGATTGCAGACCAATTTAATAAACATTTTGTTAATGCATAGTTAATAGAGGCAGATGGTTTTGAAACCTAGCAAAGTTCTTTGTTTTATGTTTTTGTTTGCTATTTTGTGGGTTGACCCTGCACAAATAACAATAGGTGGTTACGCGTGTTCATGCAACTAACCAATAGAAACATTGCGATTATGTAATTCATGCATAGTACATGAGTGCAAAACAAAAGATGTGCAGGTTCATGGACCTTTCAACATAAATCTTGCCTCTTTGTTTTGCTCCTTTGATGTTTACCGAGCTTCATAACCATTTTCCTGTATTAAGTATGGTTAATGTGGGTCCAAATCTGGCGAAAGAAATTGAGAGCTGTGACGGAAGCCCCACACAGTTCATTAAACCAACCCCATCAGCTAGCGTTGTTATGTCTGCTGTTACTGAAACCCAGGTGTACTCTCTATCTAAAGGTTTAAAAGACCATAAATCATCCCTGTATATTCCTAATAAGCTGATTAAGGCAGCTGGCGAGCCATTGTCAAAACCCCTTACGTACATTTATAAGCTCAATTGAAACAGGTGTTGTGCCTGACTTATTAAAAATGTCTCAGGTTACTCCAGTGTTCAAACGTGGAGATGCGACCAACCCTAGCAATTATTGGCCTATAGCATCTCTTTCACCATTTAGCCTGAGCATTAGCTATGCCATGCTGATGAGGCCTAACAAGGCCGAAACCGCTGTCCATGGCTGCTAATGCTTGGGCTCAATCTTTGCTTTGGTAGATTTAAGGGGTAATTCCCGCTACCTTTTGGCCTTAGTGCCCTTAGAGTGGCTTCAGCTTACTTGATCACATTAATTTGTGAAGCATACTTGAAAGGTTAATTTATGATCAATAATATGCTTTTGTAGAGAAGCACATATTTTATATAACTACCAGTTTGGATTCAGGAAAGGATACTCCACTGAACAGGCTATTCTTGAAATTACAGATAACTTAAAGTTAGCTATTGATAAAAGGCAGCTTACCTGTGGTCTATTTATTGATTTGTCAAAGGCTTTTGGTACAGATAACCGCAGCATTTTACTTTCCAAACTCTATTTATATGGTATCCGTTGAGTCACACATAGATGGTTTGAAAGTTATCTACATAATCGCAAATTGAATCTACTAAATCTGACAATGAAAATATCACATGTGGAATACCCCAAGGCTCAACTTTAGGGCCACTCCTTTTGTTACTGTGTGTAAATGACTTACCAAATTGTACTGATAAACTTGCTGATGATGCTAAATTCTTCTCTACCAGTGATAATTTACAGTACCTTGAGTCTGTGACGAACCATGACCTTAAAATTATCTATAAGGATTGCGCTTTGAATAAGTTATCTATTAACTTTTCAAAGACTAATTATATGTTGGTATCATCACCTAAGTATCACCCTAGGATAACTATTGATAATTTAGAAGAAGAAGAAGATTATATTAAGTATTTAGGAGTTTATATTGATACGCATCTCAATTGGGAACCACAGTTGCAACATATAAATTAAAAAAATAGCAGAAAATACTTTATTCTTACCAAACTGAGACGTTACCTTGCCTTTCATATGCTGAAACAAATATAGTGTGCTTTGATTTATCGTTATTTAAGCTATGGTATTTTTGCTTGAGGTTGTGCCAGCAATACTCGATTAAATTGTCTTCGTACCAAGCAGAATAAATGTCTTCGATGCATCTTCTTTGCACATGCTAGGGAGAGTGATGTCCCCTACTATAAACTTTTAGGAGTTCTCAAGCTAGACTCTCAAACTTTTTCTAGCGCACAAACTGGTAAAACCTATTTTGTTCGGCAGAAACTTTCATGTAATTCCTCAAATGTGATTTATTTGGTTCATTGTAAGAAATGCAATCTCCAGTATGTTGGATCGACCACCACGGAATTTAAAGTTAGATTTAGAAATCACAAATCGTCCATGAGAACCAATAAGAAGACTTGCGAGGTCGCCACACACTTCAACCGAACTCCGCACGTGCTATCGGACTTTACATTTCAATGTATCGATCAAATCCAAACTAACACGTCCGAAAACACTGAACAGCTATTAATTACGAAAGAAGCATACTGGAGTGCGCAGTTGTTTTCCCTTTCACCTTATGGACTTAATAAAAGACAAGAATTTCATTCAAAAAACCGCATCCATTATACTTAATTTCAGCAGAGTTTGGACAATAGGTTGCGATTTTCTTAAGGTGCGTATTGGCAGTGAATTTATTTTTATATATTTTAACAAGTCAGTGTGTACCGACTCATTAATTGTAATCTTTAGCACTTGTAGTTGTTTCAGCGCTATATAGTCTAGCTTGACAACTCCTAAATGTTTATAGTAGGGGACATCACTCGCCCTAGCATGTGCAAAGGAAACAACACATTAAACTGATGATGGCATGAGTCATGCCGAAACATGTCTTTAAAAAGTTGTATCGTGAGCTTGAAATTTCTGTTAATATATATATATATATATATATATATATATATATATATATATATATATATATATATATATATATATATAGCCGACCTTTTGAAAACAAGGCTCATGAAAATTTGAGGGGTTTTAGAACTTTCTTTATCAATACCTCGGTTTATCAAAAGGGAGACTTGCATTTAGGCCCGTTATGAGCCTACAGTCCCTGTCAAAGGGAAGACAAATAATACATGTTGTTTGTCTTGCAATTAGACATGAAATTGACGTGACCTCTGACATGAGAATTTTGGTGCGTTAGTCGGCCAAATCTCTCTAGAATACGCTCTTTCTGACGGCAAAGTTAGCTTTGGAATTAGCGGCATCAATTTAGGCGAAGTATAGCAGCGTTTTCAACCGAGCGTTCGTGATTGCTACGAAGAATCACAGCTAATTATTGTCGAATTTTATTTGTGTAAATTATCGCTCGATTTTGTGATCACTTCTGACACCGGAAACCAGTCATTATGACACTTTCACACTATCAAATCACTAGCTTAAGGTTACCGTGTACGTTCAGGGTATAAAATTTTCGATTTTTATTTTTCTCCATAAAAATGAACTTTTTACTGTGATCTTTCACGCAAAAAAAACACAATTCAAAACGAGTGAATAGTCGTCGAGAGATTGGGAAAAACCTATATGTACCGGATGTAAACATGGACAATATGTTAATGCGAATGCAGCCAAACGGAACGATTTGCGCGGGAAGTATTGCACACGAAAAAGTTGCTTTGCTTCATGAAGGTTGTGCGCTTTTAGTTTTTCGGCTATGACGATGGGTCAGGTAAACTTAGTCAAAGCCGGAGAATATGTAACAAAATGATAAACCAGTGAACTGTTTGTAGCATGAGAGTTTGCGTGCAGATAAAATTACGCGCAAAATTTCCACAGTAGGTGACCGGAAGAAAAGTTAGCGTAAATTGATTGGCCGATCGTCGAAAGAGGTGTTTGCGGGCGGTGTTTCTTTGTGTAGTGAAGATGTTTTTAAGCGCTGTTTCCGCAAAGTTTATTTTTGTCTTGAAGAGGACACTTTCAAGAGTTACAACTCAAGGGCGATTTGTTCGATTTCGATCAAATTTGGACAGCCGCTAGATTAACTTATCTTCAACAAAAACGTGTTGGGGAATTAGATAATTCAAAACCGTTTTTCGCTGAGAGCCATTTCCGTGCCCGCTTCGTCTCTTTTTCTAGCGAATTTGAAAATGCTCTGTAACTTTTGAATGCAGTCGAATAATGGAAAACCCCAACACATTTTTTTAGCGTCTGGTTTCCAGACTTCGAGAAAAATATCAATTTCCCTAAATACAAAAATCACATTTAGTTGTAGCTTTCAAAAGTTAATTTACATCTTCGAGTTTAAACTCGACGGAGCGTACAGTAATTCACTTTCTCACAAAATTAATGAAATATTCAAATAGCTAGTTCAATTAGCTTTAATTTGATATACAGTTTATGGTATCTGGGATGTAATCGGGAGCCGCTACAACACTTAGATTAGAGACACCCCTGAAGGTACACGGTAACCTTAAGATCGATAAAGTTGCGAGGGCGGAAACTAGTCAAAAAAGTGTTCAAACTTAGGCTTTTTGCAGACAAATTCCCAGCCATGCCTTGTGCTTTTTGGGAAACTTCATGAGGTCCCGGATGTTTACTGTCCGTGTTAGCGAGGAGCTGTTGACGACAATCTAGCCACAGCATTTTTACTAAGTCTTTAGCATGCTCCAAATTCTACACCAGTTTCTCTCCCTGATCCTAGAAATGATCACCGACACCTACTTTCTGAGGCTTGTTACCTCCCAAAGCAGAACTCTCAATATCCCTGCATTGTTCCAGCAGTACCGCCCGGGTAAACAAAGTACTCGTTTAGCAAACAACCGCACAGCAGGATATTAGACGAGGCAGACACTGCACCTCGCAAGACGTTTCCCCTCACTGGACTTAATGATGTCCTAAGGAATACTCTGCTCTAGGAGGCCAACGGAAAATCAAACTCTAACGACGTCATTGCGAGCTAACTGACCGCGCGAAGACTTCAAATGCACGTTTCTTTCTTTGAGAGAGAGTGGAAACTAACTGACAAATAAAACTGGAGGGGTAGGGGGGGGGGGGGGAAGCGGGGATAAGACCTTAATGCAAAGTTGAAGTCAAGGACAGTTTCTTTCTCTTCTTCTAATTATTAATGTAGTTAGCATGCTCCCCCGCCCCATCCAACAAAGAAAAAAAAAAACAGCGAGAGACATCTAATAGGAGTTAGTATGGACTCCAGGAACCCTGTTTTGAAAACTCCAGCTATATATATATATATATATATATATATATATATATATATATATATATATATATATATATATATATATAAAGAAACTGTAAACTTCTGTGTCGAATGATGATACTAAAAACAATGAAAACCCAAAGTCTTTTGTTACTTTGCTTTTGCGCTACGCGTTTCACCGCTGTTGCGGCTCTTCAGGCATAGCAAAGTGTGTTTATTGACTTATTGCGTCACAGATGTAATTGTAATTACAATTATAATGGCTATTGTAATTCTAAGCGCGCGCGAGCAATTAGCGTAATTTCAAATCATTAAGAACGGGTTTATACTTCAAAATAAAAAACCTCTCTTTGTTCTTTCTCATGCCTTCTGAGGGGCTGAGAATCTTATAAAACGGAAAGATAGTGAACTGAGGTGTCAATCCCGCAGCACATTCATCAATATGCTTGCTGACTCCTAGCATACGTGTGTGCGGGTCTCTAATTTGCTGTTTATGAACTGTCACTCTATTTCTCAGGACATCACCCGTTTCTCCTATATAATTATGTCCACATCCTGCACATGTTATTACATAAATCAAGTTCGTTGAGGTGCAGTTCATCGAGTGCTTTATCCGAAATTTTTCATTCGTGGCGGAGAAGGTGAATTCTTTACCCTGTTTCAAATAGGGGCATGTTTCGCAACGTTTTGTTCCACAAATTTTAACTTCCGGATTAGTGTCCTTTTGCCCGGAGAAATAGGAGTTTGTTAGCATCCGTTTGAGGTTTCTGGGTTGTCGCTGACTGAGGATTACTTTAGTCTTGCTCATAATGGATATTATATATATATATATATATATATATATATATATATATATATAGTACAGTAAGATAGGGAGGGGATATATTAGCAACTGATTGCCTTAATTACTTAGGATCACCAGCCTATTCCCATTTGGATGGCGATTCATTAGCGATTTCTGAGTAATACAAACAGACAAGGTTAATTTGGGAACAGAAATCATCAACTAAGTAATTAAGTGAAAATGTGGCTCAGCCAGGAATCGAACCTGGGTCTCCAGATTACCGGTCGGATGCCTTAACCACTAGGCCACTGAACCAACCACACTGGGTTGACACATTTTTACTGTACAACACATACACAATGTGGCCTTATTTTTATGGTAAGGTCCTAGGAGACAATTTCACACATTTTCTGCAACCAGGATCACGTCACTACTCCCCGATCGATCAGCGATGCAAGGCCAAATCCCCCTGGAAATTAATTAAGTACAGTAAGATAGGGAGGGGATATATTAGCAACTGATTGCCTTAATTACTTAGGATCACCAGCCTATTCCCATTTGGATGGCGATTCATTAGCGATTTGGGAACAGCGATATAAAGAAACTGTAAACCTCTGTGTCGAATGATGATACTAAAAACAATGAAAACCCAAAGTCTTTTGTTACTTTGCGCAAAAGCAAGGTAACAAAAGACTTTGGGTTTTCATTGTTTTTAGTACATATATATATATATATATATATATATATATAGCTGGAGTTTTCAAAACAGGGCTCCTGGGAGTCCATACTAACTCCTATTACATGTCTCTCACTCTTTTTCTTTTTTATCTTATTTGGACGGGGCAGGGGGCATGCTAGCTACATTAATAATTAGAAGAAGAGAAAGAAACTGTCCCTGACTTAAACTTTGCATTTAGGTCCTATCCCCACTCCCCCCCCCCCCCCCCTCCCCCCCACATCCCCTCCAGTTTTATTTGTCAGTTAGTTTCCACTCTCTCTCAAAGAAAGAAACGTGCATTTGAAGTCCTCGCGCGGTCAGTTAGCTCGCAATAGCGTCGTTAGAGTTTGATTTTCCGTTGGCCTCCTAGAGCAGAGTATTCCTTAGGACATCATTAAGTCCAGTGAGGGAGAAAGTCTTGCGAGGTGCAGTGTCTGCCTCGTCTAATATCCTGCTGTGCAGTTATTTGCTAAACGAGTACTTGTTTACCCGGGCGGTACTGCTGGAAAAATGCAGGGATATTGAGAGCTCTGCTTTGAGAGGTAACAAGTCTTTAGCCTCAGAAAGTAGGTGTCGGTGATCATTTCAAGGCTCAGGGAGAGAAACTGGTGTAGAATTTGGAGCATGCTAAAGACTTAGTAAAAATGCTGTGGCTAGATTGTCGTCAACAGCTCCTCGCTAACACGGACAGTAAACATCCGGGACCTCATGAAGTTTCCCCAAAAGCACAAGGCATGGCTGGGAATTTGTCTGCAAAAAGCGTAAGTTTGAACACTTTTTTGACTAGTTTCCGCCCTCGCAAATTTATCGATCTTAAGCTAGTGATGTGATAGTGTGAAAGTGTCATAATGACTGGTTTCCGGTGTCAGAAGTGATCACAAAATCGAGCGATAATTTACACAAATAAAATTCGACAATAATTTAGCTGTGATTCTTCGTAGCAATCACGAACGCTCGGTTGAAAACGCTGCTATACTTCGCCTAAATCGATGCCGCTAATTCCAAAGCTAACTTTGCCGTCAGAAAGAGCGTATTGTAGAGAGATTTGACCGACTAACGCACCAAAATTCTCATGTCAGAGGTCACGTCAATTTCATGTCTAATTGCAAGATAAATAACATGTATTCTTCGTCTTCCCTTTGACAGAGACTGTAGGCTCGTAACGGGCCTAAATGCAAGTCTCCCTTTTGATAAACCGAGGTATTGATAAAGAAAGTTCTAAAACCCCTCAAATTTTCATGAGCCTGGTTTTGAAAAGTTCGGCTAGATATATATATATATATATATATATATATATATATATATATATATATATATATATATATATATATATATATATATATAATAAATTTAGAATGAGTTGCGTTACACATAAGATTCCAGATGTCTTCTCTGGTATCCTGACTCCAGTAAATAATGTACACAACTATAATACAAGATTTGCTAATAACCTGATTTTTTTTAGGCCGAGAGTATAGACTTGGATAAGTCTATACTTGATTCTCTAGTTCAAAGATTTGTAAATCTATACCTCTCAGAATTAAGTGTCTGCCCTACAGTACTTTTAAGAAAGAGTATTGTTGCTGCTGCTGTTAATTAGTTTGATTTTGCTGACTGACTTCATTCTTCTGCTTTTTTTTTTTTTTTTGGTAACATAAACAGAACGTATGTAGTCTAACTTAGCTGAATATTTAATTTCTTGTGCTGCCATTTACTTGACCATGGCGGTGTCCAACCAGAAAGCTTTTGCTACTTTGGCCACCGCTCAAATATGAATTTATTCCTTATTAACGGCTTAGAACTTCTTAATGCTTTATTATTGCATTTCTTTACCTTATAAATCGTATTTAAATGCCCTTTATAGTGTGAATAAACAAAGAATTGAATTGAATAGAATTAACTTATGCACGTATTGGTTGATGCAGTTTTATCCAACCGAGCACGTCTGATCTGATCGGTTACCTCATTCAGCGTACAAATTCAGCGTAGAAAAACTCAAACTCAAATTCACTGTCTGGAGCTTCTACAGTACTTGTTGGTTTTATGGAGCTGGAGGTAGACAAAACCAACCAAACAAACAAAATAGTTAGTTCATTTGTTTATTTTCAGTTCCAGTAAGATGTTTTCATGTACACCTACCTCTTAGATAAAGGGGATAAGTTACGGAGAAAGGTTTAACTGGGGACTATTGCAAGCCAAACAAAAGCGACACTTCCACAGACGCAGGAATTGTCGTTACATGTGTCATGAAAACAACTAGAGGCCATATTGGCCTTCACTCGGCCTTCCAATAGGCAATCGGAAATTGCAATTGGCTACTTCACTGATTCACCTACACGGTTGTAATATTATGACAAAGTTAGCATAACGAGAACACAATTCCTTTCCATATTTGATTTTCACTATGGCATGATGTTAGTCATGTACAGATAGTTGTTATCAAATGGACGAATTTGATATACACTGCTAGGATCTCGGTTTGTTTACGTAGGTCGAGCAATTACGAAATTTCGTGAATTACAGCCAAATTCGTTGTATCGCGCTGCGCGTTTTCCAAACTGGGTTTTTCTGTTCCGTCAATCATCTGATTACGGGTGGAGTTATGCAAATCATAACGCAACGCGTTCGCCCAGCTTCTCCCGCTTGCGATTATATTCCTACTAAGGAAACAGAGCTGGCGGAAAACAGAACTGAAAATGACGCGAGAATATCGAAAGGAATTGCGATGGCGTGCAGTATTTACGTTTAGGGAATGATGGAGGGTAGCAGACATTGTTTTAGTAGTATTGAAACATTCGTAAGCAAACCAGTCAACTGAGTATCGCCCGAGCTGCAATGTTTTACTCAGTTTAGTTTTGACCTCATTCTACTGCCTGAGTATAATAAGTATAACTCAACATAAGTATAAGAATAAGTACTTGCTACGTTTTGTAAGATATACATCTGAACTATTATTACCTGTAGTAATGACTGCTCGTTTCGATTGTGTTATCTGGATCTAACACGACGATATCATTTGATCAACAGCTCGAGATATTTACAATTTCTGCCTTTCATCGGTTTGGTTTCTTGAGACTCGGGTAGAAGAATTCCCACTGTTTCCACATCCTCGCTGTCCACAGAAAGCTCTGGAGACAGACATCACTCTCTAGACATTCTAGTAGCTTCAGGCAACAAGGCGAAGGTCTTTCACCTGACCTGTTCTGTTCGAAGGATTCTCTCTCCCGTCTTGTAGGAATCGCAAGCGTGCGAAGCTAGGCGAACGCGTTGCGTTGTGATTTGCATAACTCCCCCCACCCCCACCCCCAAACAGATGATTGAGGGAACAGAAAAACCCAAATCCCTTCGAACTTTGGAAAACGGGCAGCGCGATACAACGAATTGGCCGTAAGACACTCAAGCAGGCAAAAAGCTGTCCAAACTAAAAAATTTATTCCGATGAGCCTGTGTCTATGCAAGAAAAGCAAACGCGTTCAATTTTCGCCTCGAGTAAATCTTGCGATAGCTGCGAGTCACTTTGAAAGAGCATTAGTTGACCCGAACTGAGCACGTTTGTCGCAAATTTCGCTAGTTGCTTCGAAAACAGCAAGTCGGTCAATGAAAGATAAAGCACTGTAAAAATTCAACATAATCCAACATGGTGGCATTCTCGGTTGTTGTGTTATTTTTCGTTAGCGTTTGCGCAGAAACGCCGGAAGTGAGGTTTGCGGATGAAACACGACTACGAAAAATTACAGAAGAACGAACGACATCTCTAGACTCGAGCCTTCCACGGGAAATAACAAGAACAATAATAATAATAATAATAATAATAATAATAATAATAATAACAATAATAATAATCTTTATTATGCTTTTGTCAATATTATTATTTTGTCAATGTTATTACAATCTAGAAAATTTCCAAAATATTATTAATCAAAACTTAATAAAAACAATGGGCACGCTAAACCAGTAGGTTTTCTTGTTAGCTCCCTGAACAATTTAGGTTCTAAGTGACAGGTAAAATAAAAGAAAAGAAACATAAAATAAAAAAGAAAAGCAAATAAGGAAGAACTTATTTACATGAAGTATGTTGCTTCATTAGTAAAACGAAAGTTTATTTTATTTGCTGTTCAGAGAGTAGACAACGTTTAATTTTCTTAGGAAATGTGAACACACTTGAGGTTTTTAAACGAGTTGGGAGGTCTTTCCAAATGTCCGTAGCCATAAAAGAGATTGATTGTTTACCTAAGTTACTTCGTACACTCGGCTTATAAAGATTTTTCTTAGCTGTATATCTCGTGTTGTAGTGATGTGAATTACTAGCATATTGAAACATATTGTCGAATAGTTCAGGCCATGAATGCACGAATTTTGGGACTTGTAGACGATAGATATTATTAACTGTTAAGAGACCTAGTAGATTCAGCAGGTTTAGCGTTCTCTGTTTCACTACCAAATGCTGTGGCAAAAAAAATATCAATCTTACAATATGGTTTTGTTTTACTTAAATTTTACTAATATGTGTTTTATATACACTTCCCCAATTAAGCTAATATGCCATAAGAAATGTAAGGATAGATGAAATTATAATATATTTGTGTAAGTTGCTTAACTGACAGGTAATACCTTAATTTCGATATTACTCCAGTGTTTCGAGATATACGGGAACAGACAAAAGATATATTTCCAGCTTAAAGATTCGTCAATCATAACACCTAGGTACATTGCTTTTGTTCTAATGAATAAGAAGACCCATCACTATTTATTATGTTAAGACTGATTGGGATATCCTTTTTTCTTGCCGATTTAACTATCATGAAGTTTGTTTTACTCATGTTTATAGACAGCTTGTTAATATCACACCATCTTTTCACTTTGGCTAGTTCAAAGTTCATCAAGTGTTCAAGTGTTTTAAGATCCGTTACGGATGCAAATACATTGGTATCGTCTGCAAAAATTTTAAAACTTAATTGTTCTGAGCTATTTGGCAAATCATTAATGTAAATTTGATAAACTGGAAGAACTGGAAGACCGAGTAATTAGACTTCAAAGTCCACAGAGGTTAGCTGTCCACGAGAACTCGGGATAATTCTACATTACCACGAACTCTTTCTTGTGATAAAGACATTTCTCGTTCTCTTTTTAACCAGGTACAACTCAAACTGACTCATCTCTATTACCCCAAAAATGTACCTATTCATCCGAAATCACCTCCATCAATTTTGACGACCACAACAAAGTTCTACTTTCGTTATCTCACTGAAGTTATAGAAGAGATAGAGATAAATGTGTGCCTACAATGCACTGTAGTCACGTAAATAGGTGTCAACGAAACTTATTTTTTGTAGAAACCGTTAACAAGTCCATGAAAACTACAGAGGACAACACTTACGAGGGTCACCATAACCTGAGCCGTTACGTTATTATAGTCATGTTGAAGCTAAATTCGATTAGCTTTACACATTTTTAGTTTATAATTAACATTACTAACCAGAAATCGAGTTCAAAGAATATAAAACGCTTGCGTTATACTCATAAGGCAAAATTGTGATCTACAAATCCTGAAAATTTGGCCAGGCGTAGCAAAGGAGGTCAAATCGATGACGTCACGTTCTTGGCCCTCTTAAGTCGCCTAGACTTTCTGACTACAACTTCAACGACCGAAGCATGAAAATTTTTATACAAGATACTCAGTCACGTAAAGTTGTTTGTTATACAACTACCGGTGTAAATACAGTGACAAGATATCGAGCCCGGTCGCAGGTGAGTCTGTTTCCTTAGCGATCAGTTACCCTTCGGTTTGGTTGCTTGGTTTCACGAAGCCTTTTAACTGTAAAGTGCTTTTGTTGACAGTGATACACATGGCAAGGATTGCAGTCTCCTAAAACGTAGAAGTTCCAGTTGAAGTTTATATCACGTGTAATGTTAGGGTTCCTTCGAAATTAAGTCCTTTGCTAAACACGTAATTCTAATAGCTCAATATCATGAAAAAAGCTTACAATAAAAGTTGCCATTTAACACGTGAGCCAGAATAATTTGACCACAGACTTGAAGCCGAGGTACTGAAGTAGGTGTTGCACAAGACAGCAGTGTGACCACAAATGATGTGCTTTTGACAAATCAACCATTACCTATATCAGTCTAAAAGCAGTGTTTTTAAATATCACCATTTATAATAAGCCAGTTAGATATACAGTAAAACGACGATTTTAAATTTTAGACATGTTTCGTCAGAAACTTCTGCCTTCTTAACTGAAGAAGGCAAAAGTTTCTGCCGAAACATATCTGTAAAAATTAAAATCGTCGTTGTCCATCTAAAACTTATTGTGACCGTCCTGCTTTCCAGACCTATCACCAGTTATTCAGTAACATGCTCTTCGCAAAGACGAAATGCAAAGGGAATTTTGTGACAACTGAAGTAGGTGATGAACTTCAAGTAAACGCTCTTTTATTCAGTGATTATCACTCGAATTCACTGAAGCTACTGATTGCTAACCACGTCCTTTATATTAGGCTGATTGGACACGAAAGACAGACTTTTTGTCTTTATTCTAAAAGGAAGCAGCTAAAAACTTGAAAATAAATTAGATCAAATTATATCAAGTCCACAGACCGTTTCTGTTGAGAAGCTGCGTAAAAGTTACGACATCCCACCCACATGCAAGACCAGAAAAGGTTGGAAAGATTTTTTTAGAATGGAATTTTCATATGTTTTTGTTTCTTTGTTCATGGACCAAGTTTTCTTTTATATTATCCTTTTCAACCGACTCCTCCTTTTAAGGTAATAATGCCAATCATATGTAAAAACGTATCAATTTTGTGAACTCTTCCGAGAATTTTATTATGAAAATTCAGTTTGCGCGACGCTATTCAATATCACTTTACGATGCCGACAATGTTTAAGTAACTTTACTATAATACATTTATATATAGCTCGTTCTGACATTTGGGGTGCCTCACAATATTGCATACGACTGCCGATCAAAACAATAAGAGGTTATTTCCAGCGATGGCTTTACAAGTCATACGCCATATATTTATACTCAGTAATTATCATTATTATTATTTTTTATTCTTAATACGGAAATACGTACACTAAGAGTGGTTTGTGTTTGTGTGTTCAGTTTTACGTTATTGTTTAAGATTGGGCCTACTTTGAAGTATTCCAAATGCCAATTAAAGGAACTCCAGTTGGCTGAGTTCAGATGAATTTACCATTGCTTTGATACCTGAAATTTGTTTTAGCAAAATAAGACTGGAAAAAAATAAGCTAAATATTTTGAGAGAAACGGCTGTGAAACCACCTTAGTATATTAAACAAATGGAATAGCAACAAAAACAGACTTACAATCAATAAAGCTTCATATATTCATATTCAATCAATGAAACTTTTCTTAATTAGCAATTAATCAATCTGCCATCATCGTTGCATTCAAATTCAAATAGCACGCAAACTTTGACTTTGCTTCCGCAATACAAACCCATAAGGTTACTGAAGTATAACATAACTAAACGAAAGTTCTCTATATGAGATCGGAATTCACCCCCATGGGCACGCTATGAACAACAGAAAAGCAAGTACAAATTACATTTTAAGAAATTTTAATTTTAATTAAATACGTATTAAAATACGTATGTAATCTTAATGCCCAAACCAATATTTAACAGTTGAGTATTGACTTCAAATACCAAAACATATTTTGACTTTTGATTGGCAACCACTATAATTATTTCATTTTGTCAACTTTCCCTTTAAAACTATGCTTCTTCTTCACTTGGTTGTCTTCGCTCAATCCGGGTTGACTGTATGGTTCTTACCACGGCAGAGCTACTTTGATCAATTAATTTATATTGCATTCAGTTGTAATTTTCCAAACAAGGAATTGTAAATAGAGAGGTAAAATACACAACTTAACAACTTATGGTCGAAGATCTGTGCTTCAATTATATTTGCGTTTGGGTCTGCTTTACACTGAAATGTCAGCCCACGTTCTCAAAAAGTAAGAGACAAAACCAAAACGTAGTCGTGCCTTTCTCGCAAGTTTGGAGCCATGCTAGCGTATTTCTATACAGTTCTGATTACCGTAGCGTGTCTCCAGCTGTTTTGACTGGCTAGATTAATTACTTTGGGTTCGGCAGCCGCACAAAAAAAATCATTCGAGGTGGTAACCCATTAGGGAACATTATAGTATAGTTATGACTTCGACCGACACAAACTGTTATCAGAGTGGTAATACTATAAACAAAACTAATGATTAAAAGCAACAGAAAACAAAACAAAGAGACAAAACACATTAAACAGAGTAGGACAAAATTAAAGAGATCACATAGTTATGCTTTTTTATCGTAATATTCCTTTGAATTATAAACAGTGTTTCATCAACGGATATCGTGTTTAGAATCATGCTAATAGCCTGGGGCTAAACCAAACTCGGTCAAAAGCACTTTGTCGTAAAGTGAATTTAAACGATACTGCGTCACAGTGACAATTAGTGCTTGCTTTCTCCAGTCTGATAATGAGTTCTTTGTTTGCGTCGAAATAAACGGCGTTGAATAAATTACTCGATATTCCGCCACTTGATTGGAATAATTGTTACC
The DNA here is from genome assembly GCA_016490735.1 of Pachyseris speciosa. NCBI lineage: Eukaryota > Metazoa > Cnidaria > Anthozoa > Scleractinia > Pachyseridae > Pachyseris > Pachyseris speciosa. The sequence goes on from JAEMWC010000063.1 coordinate 1,425,643, forward strand.
ACGAGAGTCAAAAGACTTAACTTAGTCTGGATTTTTTTTTTCTACCAGCCACCCAAAAGTGCAGCTTTTGCCCAAAGGTGAGCGTGATTGCTCTGTCGTGAATTGTGTTCATTAACAGAAGGTGAACATATCACGACATAAAGTTCTCGTCAATCCTTATATTTTCACTTTAGATCTTGAATTGCACTACATTAAGGTCTTTCATGCTGAAAATTTCCTTTGATTGTATTTTGTATTAAGCTAGTAGGCAGCAAGAACGTGATGGAAGGGTTCTCCGTTATTCTACTAAAATGCGTGGATTTCTAAAACGTGTGCATTTATTAACGTCAGCCGGGAGATAATTACATGCTTCAACTCAAGTAACCGCTAACAGCGTCATGCTTTTAGGCAAATTAGAAGCGAATACAAACTCTGGTTCCTACACTTTGCTAAAGGGAATTTAAGAGTTGTTGTGACCAAAATCCAGTTTTCCTGGTCTACCGCCAATTAATAAGCCAGTTATATCACGTTCATATCCACTTTAATATTACGCTTATGGAGTTGTTGTGTAGAACAATTCCTTGAAGTTATCGATCATAAAAGAAGACCGTCTGATGACGCATGCGTTAACAACGGTGCTCTATGCTTCATTAGCCCCAATAGTGGATTGTATTCGACATTTTTTCTGTTTGAGACAAAAGGAAATGAGGTAGGTCTCACAAATAGTTTGTGGATAGCTTTGAGCATTTTGCAATCATAGAATGCATGCATTAAGCTCAGACGCGTAGGCGTCTTTCTTAATTTCAGACGGCAAATTCACGAACGTGGTTTCTACACTAAATGGACTCCATTCAGTAACATCACTTGTCAGTCTCTTCGAATAGTACCAATTCGTTTTTCCGGGTGTCTAAGGTTTCAAAAGTGTTAACGCCTACAATAGCATCTAAGACTAAATTTTGTCCGAGGTTCACCAGCGGAAGCAACTTTGGTGGCAAAGCGGAAATGTTTGACGACGAAAACAAGAGAACGTTATGAGAGCGTGCGCAGACATCAACATGCCTCGTCTTTAAAATTGGTCAGTGAATCACCTGCCTGGTGGAGAGAGGGTTTAAGCAAAACCAGCGTTTTCACGTTTCTGAATCGAAGAGGAAGTGTGATAGCATTTAGTTAGTTCAATTTATCTTCTTCTTCTCTCAAGCTCTTTATGTGTGGCGAGAGGTTCCCTTACAGACGAAGTGACCACGATTAATTGGGCACACAGAATATATGAAAGTTTTTTCCGAGTACATAGGGGTCTCATTTTGGTGAGGTCTTGCCTTATCCAAACCTTCGAGACACCGCACCAGCTCTCGCTCCTCAGGTATGCCAATTCAGAAAGTTCACAGTTTGAACCTTTTTGTACGAACTTTTGAAAAGGATACAAGACAGTCACCGTGGCAGTTACGCCGCTCAACATGTGTTGAACAAAAGGCGTAATATTTGTTGATCAACAAATGTTAGACCGTGTAATTGGCTTAAACAGCTAACAACATGTATGGACGGTGCGCCAAAAAGCAAAACGTTAACAACAAAATAGGCTTTTGCAGTCAAACCAGAACGACACTGTCTACGACTAGGAATAGACGAATTATTAGCGAAAACTGAGCAGCAATACTTAAGCCTGTTTCCCGACCATCCCAGATTATGTCGATTAATGAAAACCGGAGATCGTAGACATCCCAGATCATCTGGGATGGTCGGGGACAAATCGGGAAAATCGGGAAGGTTTCTATTTTGCCGATGCGTCCCAGATTTCTGCAGTGGTCGTTAAAGCCTAGTCGCGGGGAAAATCCCAGACGGTCGGGGATTTCACTTTTCCCGACCGTCCCAGATTATGTCGATTAATGAAAACTCGAAATCGTAGACATCCTCGATAGTCTGGGATGGTTGGAGACAAATAGGGAAATTTGGGAGAGTTTCTATTTTCCCCGGCGACGCGTCCCAGATTTCTGGAGTGGTCGGTACAGTGTATCTCGGCGCAATCTGGGATGGTCGGGAAATAGTGAAATCCCCGACCGTTTGGGATTTTACCGACATATGAAAACTAGGCCTTACGGTCCGGTTATTTGTAGCCGATAACACTTAAACTAGGAAAGTTACTTCTCGCTGAGTAACGGCTATGTAGAATTGTCTCAGGAAGCATGCTGCCTCATCCCTAAATTATTGCGGGGAGTGAAGAGTCAGATGCTTATTACCGTTGCCCTCTAGAATCAATCTTGGTCACTTCAATCTGCAAGGGAACCTTTGTACTCTCATGTGCTCTCTTATTAAATTGACAGCAGACAATGAACTAGATACCGTTTCTGAAATTACAAGTGAATGAACAAAAACCAGTCACTAAACGCAGCCAAGCCAAGTTTCCTCCAAATTTCAGAGGGGACAAAAATATAGACGTTCGTGCAGCGTTTCACAGTTCCCATTTCAATTAAGGGCAATATAGTTATAATAGTGGTATACCAATGCAAAGAATTAACTATATCATCTCCAACGTTATTACTATCCCCCACTCGATGTGAAGTCTTTACGAGTGTGTCCAACCCCATTCTAGAGTATAACAGTCATTTTCTTAAGTGTGTAATTAACGCAAACAACAGTGCACGCAAAACGGCCTCAAGCAAAACGATATCAGGCGATAGATTTTTCTCGAAGCCTTCATTTCGCAACGCACTAACAAACGACTTAAATTTAGGCTTGGGTAAAAGCGGCAGGGAACGTTTGAAATAAATTCTGAGGCTTCGATTGTTGTTTCTGTCAGAATTAGATACACGACGAGAGTATTGGAAGCCTACTATTCAGTGCCATATTAGTTTTAAGTGTTTACCAATCGAGGTAGCTAGAATGAGAAACGTACCCGTTTTGACTTCTTTGCAAAAGTTAGCATAGAAAGTACGGCCAAGAAGACGCGGTCTCGGTGAAGTTTCCAGTATTCGAATCGCGTTGACACGATCAAGAACGTTATCTAGTAACAACGTCAACTAAGGTCAAACCGGGAGAAAGCTGTTTGTTAAAGGTTTTCAAGCGAGGTGAGATGCAGTTTGGAACGCAATTATAGTCACTGTTGTTTCATAACGAGCGCAATTCTTTAGGCGTGACATCGCATGAAAAAAAATTGACCTAGAATTTTTCAGAACAGCCGCACGAGCTGTGATTCCCTGTTATACGTACATTGTATAACCAAATGTTTCCTCCTGGGTAGCCCAAAAATGTCCAAAACTACTTTCTGTACATTTCGATGCTGCGGCACAGGAATCAGTGATGTGTAAGCGGAGAATGGTTCCTATGCATGCCACTGTGTTGTCGCAGGCTTTCGAATGTTGCGCCTATTATCTGGAAGTTCTCTTCAACTAGGCAATATTAACAGTTGAGAAACCAACAAAACGCATTTGCTTCCGAAATATGATTTTATTACACAACTGTTTATTCAAGAAAAACCTTCCGTTCAAGCAAGACTGCTTGTGCTTATACTTGTCATTTTTTCTACCTCGGTGGGTGTGACAGTATTTCTAACTCTTTCAGAATTGAAAAACACGTCTGACAGTCAAAACTGGATGTAATTACCGTCCTCTGGTCTACTTATATCATACCCTTAGGAAACAAACTAATCGAAAGTCATCAGGCAAATGGTCTCCGCTTAATTCACATCTGCACCAGTCGTGGAACTTGATGTCTACACGTTGTTTTGGACGGAGAAGATACGTTTCAACATTTATGCCAATAAACCGTAGGTAAAAAGGTTTTTGTGGTTAGCTAGGTGAAAAAGGTTAGTTATGTTACTCATTTTGAAAAAATATCACAGTTATGCTCTGGCTATGAATTGTGATCTTTTCCAACCGCTCGACCTCACAATGGTGGGTTAATGTTTCTTGCGAACCATAACAGTGCCATAGACCACAATCATTATTCTGCCGATTACAGCAGCAATTAAAAATTCTCTATGTTGGGTTAATAGAATAGGTACCGAAGACTCTCAGCTTTACAGCTTTACCCCTTCGCATCAACCATAACTTAAAGTCGATATCGAAAATGGCTTAATCATTTTGTAGTGGTCTTAAAAGCAATCAGTAGCGCAACAGTGGGTATCAGAGGAGGCCAGTATATGCTCTCAGTAACATGAACCAGTTTCCAAAGCTACTTCAGACTATGATTTCACAAGGCGTGCTTATTCTGTAAAATATTTCACTTTTTCAGGTTACGAAATTAACTCAGTTACTGAACGGAAACGTTCGCTTCCAGCTTTGTCTGATGTCTAGAACACTAATGGGTCTAAACGACCTTTCGTTCTGCATGACCAAACGTTCAGTCTTTAATTTGCATAGGCGATGGGGAGAGAGACGAATAGCCGTTAATCAAACTATCTGCGTGGTTTCGACTTAGTTAACATTCCTTCTTGGAGGAAAAATACAAGGACGATGTTATGGACTGCCCACCCATATATACATGTTACATAGATAAAGATAACATGTAAATACAAGGAGGAATAGCACTGTTTGCACGAATACATTGACAATGATTCGCCATCTTTTAAGTACAAGTACGTTTGAACAACGAAAAGCTCTGATTTCTGATTCAGAGAAGCCGATCACTTATTCCCACCAAGAACGATGCAATTTCACTTCAGCATCGTCATTATTGACGACACGGAATGCGCCAGCTACTTATGACTGTCATAATAAATTTAAAGTAATTGGGTCTTGACACTCGTCTCTTTCAATCATTCAGGGTTCAAGAACTAGAAAACTGTCAAAAGCACTCTAATCACCGTCTCTTGTGTGTTAAATAGGAGGACCTCATATCACGACCACAGAAAAATATTACTGACCACCAAAGGATCATCTTGATCGAACCACTTCAAATGGTGCTGACTACAGTGCTGTAGGACCCAGAGTAAATACGCTGTGGTTCCCGGACTGTCCATCTATAGGTAAGGCGTTTTCTTAATGGATATTCTGGGCATTTATTTACGCAGCTATTGAAGAGGAACATTGTTGTCAACTTGCTTGAGAATAGCAGACACCCTATATCTGACTTCATAAAATTCATTTGGCATGCTCAAGTCAACGACACCAGCGATACATATCAGCGAACGTCACTATTAATTTACAACACTGCTCGTCAACTCAAGCGCCAAAACAGTGGACGAGATCAAAGTACATCAGCCTAATCAATGCTTAAACAACACGTAATGCAATAACTTGAAAAGCGAATCCCACGGATAGAAAGCTTCAAAAGATTGTTAACGAAAAAGTGATCAGTGATCTCAGTAACAATGTGGAAACATGACAATCAGCGATCCAATAAATTTGCCACCCTTAAATAGAGCAAAGTGCATGCACGTTCAGTTGAGTTAGACATAGTTTCATTTTTATCCCAAAGGACTGAAAAGCAACGAAAAAGTGATCAGTGATCTCAGTAACAATGTGAAAACATGACAATCAGCGATCCAATAAATTTACCACCCTTAAATAGAGCAAAGTGCATGCACGTTCAGTTGAGTTAGACATAGTTTCATTTTTATCCCAAAGGACTGAAAAGCGACGCACAAAAATGTGCATTAAAAAAATTAACATTTCTCCACCTTGAAGACAGCCAGGTAGTAGGAGCTGTTCATCTCTTTCCTTTTTACCATTCAGTATCATACAACTATTATAATAGCCATAATTATTCAAAGTTTGAAATTACTAGTAAAGTACATCACGAAAGGCCAGACTGAAACAATGACAACCACATGCGAAGTCTCTAGAATTTCAAACTGAATTAGCTTTTGACTGAACGGTATGCATGTATTCCATTATATGGTTTTAATATGAATGAAGTTCGTTGATTGCTAAGCTGTGGTTAGTGTGAATGAAGGCGACTACTCTAAACACGAACGAAGAATTTATGGTTCAGCAGACTGAAGTTCAGCTTGCTTCAGTTGAGTCTACAGAAACTTCGTCCTGACGACGCACAAGGAGTTCTGTTCAAGTTTTGCATTGATTGACAAGGACCGCACGCAACGAGTCGTTAATCAAAGACGCGTTGGGTTCACCGGTTAAGGAAAACAAAAAGGAAACCAAGATGTTTAAAAATAGTGGTAGAATGGCACAACCGTAGAACCAGATATCGATCTTTACCTCCCTACAGTAATTATTTGTTTCTTTTCTTACATATCATACGAATGCAAAATCAAGTGCAATTTGTATACCCTCGCATACTCAAGAACTTGGTCTGTTTTTTGCAACGTAGTAATGTAATGCACCATACCAAAAGTTATTTGGCGGATATCTACAAATATTGGCCTTGCTTTCGTCGTCACTGATATTGTTGCCTGAAATTATTTATACCTGTAGAACAACGGACGTCAAAGTTCATTGTGATAAAGTTTCCTTTGCAAAGAAAGACTGGCGAGGAAATTCAAGAGGTAAGAAAACCTGTCATTACAAAGTGACGGTACATTTTAACTTTGATTAGGAGTCGAGGGCGTAATCGTTTGGCCATTTTAGACGCGATATCGGAGGGCGCACAACGAAAAAATTAATGCGAGACTTAGTTTTGTTATTTTTTTCGTTTTTCCGACGATTACGTTAAAAAAAAAGGATTGAATTAGTTTGATCGGGTCGGTGTTCTCAGTTGACCAGGTCAGTCGAGATAATTCTTAGACGACAGAGTCTGTTCCTCATATTTAAAGGTTGTTCTTGCCTGGCCTTTTTTCATGCCCAAAGCAACATATTTCCATCCGAAAAAACAGGTATTAATTTTCAACGCATACCGGCATTGAAAGCCAAGCTTCAAGCGACATTTCCGACCAAACAAAAATTGAATTTGTCGTCGTCAGTTCCGACCCTTTTCCTAATAGATATTTTAAAGATATAATCCATTGGGTCCTTAAGATGTTCACTCAGGAAAAAGTTCGATCTGCGTGCCTTCAGGAGTCCAAAGGAAAGTTAATGAGCGATCTTCACCGCAACAAAAACTAGCTAGAAGATGATTCTTTAACAGGTACACTGTTATTCAAACGTTCGACTAAAGCTGATAAGTGGAAAACAACTAGGCGAGGACTTGTTTCTATTGCTCTTCACCATCAAGTGTTTTTTCTTCACATGAACACTTATAAGAGTTTCAGTTAAAGATAAATTTACAACAGCGTATCGCTTCGCTTTTATGTTACTTCAGTTACTTAAAGGTACCGACATATTTTCTCATATGTTTTCCATACTGTGAATTCAGTCTTATGTTTATATCATTTCAATTGATGTTTATAGATTTTTTGTGCTCAGAAAAGTTTAAGCATTCCGCGCTGACACAGCTAAGAGCTTGCGCATTCAACACCGATTGAAGCCGTTACCACTGATATTTTATAACAGTCAAACGTGCTGAATTCAAATTGATTATAAATTACTTTTAAAAGTGGTGAAAATCTATTTTATTCCCCGTCGGTGAAAAAAGCGCTGGATGTGGTTGTGCTCCCTTCTGACGATTTTTCCTGTTTCGTTTGAGGAACCTCATAACAGAGCATGCAGTTCTAACTGTTCCGGGTCAAACTCTAAAGCAATTCGGTGTATTATTCCGAAGTGAATGTATTCCTTTCATGTTGTTATCGGAAGGAGGAGTAGAATATTGTTTTGGACAGTTCGAAGATACAATTGATACAAAAAAAACTAGACTATCCGCCAAAACTACGTACCCCCAGATTTGAGCAAGTACCAGCGTCACGTTTTGTAACAATTGCTGCAACTTTACTTGACTTAGTTTGGGCAAGTCAGAAGCTTGACAAAGTAAAATTTGATGACTCATCTACAGCGTAGTGTATTTTGCATAATTTCCACGCCTAATCCAGGCATGCATAGTGCAAACTGCAAAGGTGAAATATCGTACCTATCCCATGTTGATTAGGTGCCCACTGTAAGTCCGCAGTAATGAAAGGAATCCGTTGATTAGTTGATCATATTACATTTTTGTCATTTTTGCCAATCACCTAAGCATATGCGGACTTTCCTTTAATAATCGTTGCTTTTTTAGTCCACCTAAGTATTTTCCCTTTCTCTTTCATTATTATTTAACGACATAGTTTTAATAATGAAGGCGTATCAAAGGTAATGCCATTACAACAGAGCCATCCATTGGCTAGTTTATGTTCTTAGGTTACTCCACATGCTAAAACATATTACCAAGAAGAAGATGATTATTCATAATACATACTCTTGTTGCATCATATATACTCTTGCTTTCAACTGCTGCAAACTAATTTTTCCTCCACGGTGGCATTTTTATGGTAACACTGGTATTCACAAATCAATGGAGTCTCCTCCATCTTGACCAGAATTTTACTTTTTTAGCCTTTTCTTTTGGACAGTAATGGACTTAGCAGCAATAATGTATGATTGTAGAGCTACCTTGAAAAATTGTCTTTTCCCGAGAAGAAATACAACTACCCAGACTTAAGTAACCTTATCCATGCAGCCGCTTGCATTGATAAGTACACTGGTTGATTTCCTTAAAACTATACCCGTTACCACCATCGAAAAATGCAATCCATAAAAAATCAGGTCCCAATAAAGAAGGCAAATCATGAGCACAAGTGTCAGCAGAGTACACAAAAGGCCTTAACGGTAAATTTTGTCAGTCAATATTAAGTAAGCCATAGATCTTAGGTGGCCAGTTGTTTAAGTTGATGTCTGATTTTCCTTTAAACAACTTGTACGTTGCCTTCGTTTGGTTCCTAAGTGAGCTGCTCTCGGGGCCAGATAAGAGGAACTAGTACGGTCAGATCTCAACCAGCGCTGACCTTTTGACACGATATGTGCCAGTATCCAGGGCCCATGCAGTAAATTGTCAAAGCCCAGAAAAACTAACCCAGTTAAATTACTAATCAGTAGATACTCTCCACAAAGCTGTTGTCGTTTGATGGAGATTACACCTTCCTTTACCTTGAGCTTAAGATTAGCTTTTAAAATTTTCAACGGGCCAGCTTGGTTTATTTTAAATCGTGGATTAGAGGCAATCGAATTTTGAACAACTTACTGCGGGACTACAGCAGCAAATCTTTTGTATTATGGACCTGTTCTCCATACACTTCTTTAGGCCAGGCTCTGTTTGCTTGTGATATTAAACTCCGGTGGTTCTGCCTGTTCCACGATGTCTGCACTTTCATGCACCTTCCAGAGGTTATAATGCTGAGTCACGCTAGCGAATATTTCGGAGTTTGAAAAATGATCGCTAGCTGAAGCGATGGACAAATTCAGACCTTTCTTCAGAGCGTCTGCCAACTATAACTGAAGAAGAGACCAACTGTATTTACTCCTTAGTTAACGTCACATTTCCCTTGAGGCTTACTCAATGACCGGAGCAGGCCGCCAATTTAAATTATAATAACAATGGCCATACCGCATGGCGGCATTGGCGTCACTTCAAACTTTCTCGCAAAAATGTGCTAAAATAAAAAGATAAAGTGAATCACTGCAGCAACAAAATTCACCAGAGTACAAAGCTAAAATACTTTATCTGACAGATTTCGAAATGATAATTGCTTTGGAAGAAAAGATGTGATAAGCTTTCCTTTCTCTAAGGCTCCCAAGGCTCTAGTTTCCCAAGTGGTTTATAGTCATCTTGGCTTTACGCCCTCATGTTTTGTTGAGATGTAGCTGAACATTTCAATTTCAGTCGACAGAAATACTTCTCTTACAGCAATACTAAGGAAAATCTTAGTTTCCACACAATTTTCCTTTACAAGTGAACTATAGAATGGCGAACTGATCTCGAAATGCACTATCAGTATAATCTGTCTATTAGTTTATAAACTACTATAATCTAATTGATTCATTTTAAACAAAATTTAAAGCGTACATTTGTACAAGAGAGTATTTTAAACGTGATGACCCGACACAAGTGTTATAAAAGATCGTAGGCAAAAGCAGATTGTTTATTTTATTTTATTTTATTTTTATTTCAGATAAACACTTTTTTAATTACATTCTGAACAAGGAAAACTTTACTTACTTATAACACGGGTACTATTAACACTTACTCTACTTGCCACATTTTACACTACTTACAATGCGATAATTACTTGAAACGCTCACGATATGATAAAATTAACACACATATAAAAAAATTACAAAAATTTCGAAATTTACAAAGGACAAGATATGTGACGCTTTCGAGACATGGTACTTCACAAACACGAGCAGAGGTAAACAAAATGCTGCCATTTCTTGAAGAAAAATTTTTGTTCTCCCGAGGTGACTGCAATATACTTTTCTAATTCAATTTTGTTCTGCACTAATCTTTTAAAGTCAATAAAAAAGGATTTTTTTGTCATTTAGTGCGTTAAACATATTTTTCTAGGTAGAAAGACGCATCTCAATGTTGCATAATTCAAAAATCCAATTTTGAAATTCGGACCAAAAGCTTGACGCTTGCACACAGTCGATAAAAAGATGCTTCATAGTTTGATGTGATGCTGGGCAAAACGGACAGTTTTGCAGTTTATACAATAAAGTGTTTGTAAATAGGATATGATGAATTATTTTGTATTGAAACATGATTAATTTTGTTTCTTTTGTGGCTTTAAAAGATAAGAGATAAACCTTACAAACATCATCGCGCTGAAGGAAATATTTTTCGAGCCTTCTTTCGGCAGTAGGAGGAGGTAATTTTGTCGAGAGAGAAGTTTTTCCTATAAATTCTTGCAGGTCAAAGATTCAGTTAAAATACAAGAGCTAACTACAGATGTTGAGCTACTGGCATCTTTGCGCAAGTTTTCAATCGCCGTGAAGAACTAAACGTTTTCTAAATGGATCAAAGCTCAAACCTTCACCACAGAGGAAGATCCCTTAAGACTCCTACATAACAGTAGATGGCTAAGTCAGGAGAAGTCTAAGTTTGAGAACAACTCCGATACACAGCATTGAGTAAAGATTGTCATCAACATGCGCAAATATATAGGGTCACGTGCTCAGTCGCGTCGAGTACTAATAGCCTATGTGAAGCCCTAATCAGCTCCCCTGTTCTGCATAGCACATACCTAATTAACAGTAAAAACAATGTAATTCTGGAAACTTCTACAAGATCTAGGTTTTTGCGCCATTCGGCATCACAATAAGGTATGTATGACTGCACCTGTTATTAGGCACAAACTCGGTCCAGAGCATTTTTGAGGTTACATGAACACTGTCGATACCCGTACACCTGTACTTAGTTTTCTGGTCACGTACACCACTATGTTCCAGTACAAGCTTGTTGGACGTTACTGTATGCTCCCTTTTCTAAATGCATTTCTGACAGCGTTAATCGTAATCATAACAAAGCTTACATACAAAGCGTTAAGAGCAATTAGATTCCTTGTCAACGTTTTGGTATCGAAGTGACTTTCCAAGCCATTACCTCTTTTGTCGTCTCAAATGGCTGCGGAAAGTTCATTAATTACACAGAAAATTTATGTGCATAGCTTTCACTTCTGATATCATAAACAAACGCAGCCCCTTCAAAACCGTGCCACGGAACACTGCTTTGGGTCGCAACACAGTCACATCAAGTAGCAATCATCGTTTCTTCGTGGTTGTAATTATGCCGCCTATGCTTTGCAGTCAAGAACTGTCAACAGCCAGGCTGTTTCTTTCGTGACTTCAATCATTTACACCATCCTCTGATTTGGAAAGAGGGATATTAACTTGCATTTGAGGCTGCAATAAAGGTTTCTTTGCACCAGACACCCAACTGTGTCTTTTAGCTCTAATCTGAAAATCGACATCAATGTTTCATTAATAACGCAGTATACCACAACTTGGAACTGAATTCTATTCACTAAACGTTAAGACTTCTCACAATTAATTAAATCACGATTTGTTGGGGAAACGGCATGGGAAACCAACAAGATAAGCACGTTTAATGTTCTATCTTGCCTTTTCTTTTTGAGTACTCCCTCGCATAGTGTTTGGGGAGATAGTTTGCTTTATAGATTAATGCTTACGCACACGTTGACTAAGAATGCAAGATACACCATTAAAATCATCCTGAACACGTTAATGATCAGATTAGGTGTTTTAATGCGTTAGGGAGAGCATAATCCTTTCTGTAGTTTTCTGCTGAAATAAACATAATTTGAAACAAATGATCTCAAAGTAGATCAAAGGATGTTACGCAATTTTAATTGTTAAAACAGGTTTACAAACAGTGAACGGGTCGTAAGATCGCCTGAGCAATTGGTACTTTAAAAGGAGTAATTAGACAGCACCGTATAAGGTACTGAGTTCAGATGTCAAACTGTGATATGCCAGTGGCCACTGCACACAGAGGATCTTTGTTCTCATTTTGTTTTAGTAATTACTGATAACCAAACAATTGACAAGTGCTAGAAGTTGTAAGCGTGTCGCCTCGAGTGTTATTCATAAAGAGTATGCGTTTAAAGCGTTTTCAAGAAAGACACTACAAGGCGTTTGGTGTGACTTGGTTCATATTCCACTTGGGTCCTACTGTTTCGCAGGTGGGTTAGTGAAACAGCTTTGCTGGTTCGTTCAACAACAGCAAAATATCTCTTTTTCTACAGGCGGCTTTTGACTTCTGCTCTTGTAAACAAAACAGATCTCTCTTTCTTTCGACTTTTGCCGCGTGCACAAAAATCGATGTTACATGAATTATGTTCCAGAAAATATCGAGTCTTAAGTTTTCCAATTGTGAGTTTGAGGGCTTGACCTATAACAGTTAAAGACCTTTTCCTGTTTGTTTATACGCAGAGGAATACTTCGTATATTAACAAAGCTACCCTAAGAGTCGACACCAAGGTGTCACTTCCCAAGTCCTCTTGTATGTGAGACGACCCTTTACTTTCTTTTGGACCGTTCTGAAGGGGCCGTCATTTTGTAGCACTTGTCTTTATCTCACCATCATGCAATGATCCGCCTACTGCAAGAATAATGAAACCACAGAATGAGTGACCGTTCAAGTCTAACTCAAAACTATGTCGTTTTAATAGGCTATTGAAAATGATGCTGTCTATTTCAAAGTTCGTGGTTGGCATGTTGCTGCTCACCGCTACCACAGCTAAACCAAGAAGAATAGACCGTTGGAGGACGGAATGTAGAGTGCATAAAGGATCTCTCCTCATGGAAAGGAAAAATTGCCGGTTCACCATTCGAACCTTTGGTTGTCGCGGCGGCTGTTTCTCATCGGCAAAACCTTTCAGCTATAGTATTGGATTTGCTTCAAGTTGCTCGTGCTGTGCACCCATCGAAGCCGACATCAAAGAAAAGACAGTGGAATGTCGAGGAAAGATGGAAGTGATTCGCTACCCAGTAGCCAGAAAATGCGCCTGTAGACCTTGTATCAATGTAAGCTAACAACTCATTTGTAGGGTAAAGGAAAGAGTTTCGACTTGTAAGCTGACTGCAGTTCTTACAAAGACGTTGAACGCAAAATAGCGTATAAATAACTCTGTAATAATAGAAAGGGGTTCAAGAAAGCAGACTCGTCATTGTAGTTTCGAAGATTTCGAAGAAGCTTTCAAGCAAGACTTTCATGCATATGCCAAAAGCACTACTAAATGAAAGTGTGGGGAGGTAAGCCCAGACTAATGACATGTATATTGTTGTGGTAAGTGGTTTGTAACATATACAGCCAGCTACTGATTTTACTTGCGGTTTCACTTTTTGGATCAACTACATTTAGATAAAATTGGTTAACTTCAACGAAGATTCAGTCAGATATGCACTTAAACCGACAACTCTGCTTTTTCGTGGCTGTATTTCATATTAAACTCAAAGATAAAGCACTGAATATTATTGAGTATCACGGAAAAATGCATGTGTGAAATGTGGAAAAGCAGCTTTGGTTTTAGCGTAGCAAAACTGACTCACTCCAATTTCCAACCAAAATCTCTTAATTGATATTTAAAATCTTCGCAAGTCTTACGGCTTTAGATTGATAGATGTTTGACATTGCAAACGGCAATTAAGTTATGATTGAGTCGACTTGGCTTAACTTTGCCCAAGGCGCGTTTCGGTTGCTTGAACAATCTTGCTAAACGCAATATTCACTTCCAATATCAATGCTTGTCCAAAAACAAACAAGGAAAACAACGACTGGTTTAAAATTTCAGTGCCAGGTTAAAGGTAGTGTGCATGAAAGCGTTGGTCCTATAGGGATTATAAACTAATGTATGAGTATAAAGATATTTAAGCTAGCTTTGAAGAATTGTGAATAATGTATACATTCATGTCTCTAATTAACGACAAGATATAGCTATACTAATTGTAAAAAAAAATGTGTATGATATACTTCTTTTAGTTTTAGACTGCAGTCGATCTTTGCTTTTCTTTCGCTCTGAAAGGATGAAAAAGAGTGATGCCGACAAATTGTTCGGTGACAATTCACGGCAACTAACAACATGAACAATGGAAGTCAGTAAACGATATGAAAATTGCCATCAGGATATATTTAAAGAAATTAACCTTGTAAAAATTACAGCCAAAATGAAATAAATCAACATTCACGTTACAAAAGAACATATATCGGTTGATGGGGGACGAGGTGGAGTAGGGAAATAACAACTGATTCACCGGTTAGCAAATTGCACAATCAAGAGGGTAATTTGACCAAAAGATGAACGACGTTTGAATCGATTTGCATCATTACACCATTATTACATTACTAAACATATGCCTTCACTGCCCTGCCAACATTGAGCTATGGTCTCTTTAGAAAATAAGCTCCCTGTGAATGGTTTGCCAAGACTAAAGAGAGCAAATCTAACCAGGCCCTTATTTGGTTTGCTTTAAAAGCAGAGATCATTAGCAAGTGAAGACCAAAAAACAAAGCTATTGCTCTACTTCAACACCAACACTAGGGGCGAGGGGGAGGCGGAGGGGAGTCCACATATCCCACTTCCCGTTCCCTGTTCTTCAGCCTCCGGTAACTTTTTCTCTCAAGCTCACCCACGTTTTCTCGTTGCTCTCGCTTCCTATAAATTATTTCTCTCCCGCCTTTCGCAGACCCGCCCGTTTAGAAATCCCGTTTCCCGCCATCGCCTCAAACACTTCCGGCACCCCCTCCCTTCCCCCATTCTCCCGGGTTCCCGCTCCCCTTTTCCACTCCACACACTACATCGGAGCTGTGCATCGATGGTCCCAATTGTCACGAATTGCATTTTCTCTTTGCACAATAGGTCATCGATCCTGCGATATCATTGAAAGTCCTTTGTTTAGTTTTTTTCAGCTATGACGAATTCCGCTTGGAATGGTAATTACAAAAACTAGCAGTAACAAACTCTGTAATTACTGTATAAACTGTATCGAAAAAAGGAATATGTCGTTTTGAACATGCTATGTTGCCATTCACGGTGTTACTTCAACCTTAATTATTCAGCGCCTTATTTTCTAAGTTAGTAATCAAGTAAGACATCGAGTTAGTTCTTAATTTGCAAATAACTGCTCTTCTCGTAACATGGCTATTACAAACTTAGGCAAATAAAGGGTTTGTAATATGAACAAAGTGTAGATAGCAGTTTAAATTTGGTGGGTTTCTGGTGTTTCCCTGGTAAAATAACAAGGAAGCTTCCACGTGGTGCAAACGAAACCAAAAAAATAACAACATGACAAATATTTGTGTCGAAGATTAACAAAATGTAACAATCTTCAGTATGGCCTTCGATTACTTAGTACGTAATGATCGTCTCCATATAAAAGGTTATGATTTTAAAACCTCGTCACGTTAAGAATTGGATCGAAATGTAAACGAAATAATCTGTCGGGAGTTTTTTTTTTCCTTCAAAGTTTGGTCTTCTACTTGGAATTCAAACACACACGTGTCCATGTACAGATGGAAGGAATGCCCAAGAAGGTTAAAGAGCAACTAGAAGATCGACAATTTCAGTTTAAAAGATCAAATCGCACAAGGCTTGGATGAGTTATCAAGATTTCTCTCTGTTCATGAAATGAATTTTGTCACCGCTCACGTGTCTTAACGCGCGCAAATTTACTCCCTCACATGTTCAAACTAAATTGTGGCATTAAAACAATTTCCTGCTTACCACATAACTATTATTAAGTATTACATACTGCACTATCATTTTTATTTTTATCAATACAGGGCCCGCGGAGCAGTTTTCAAAGTGGGGGGCCGCTCTCGCATTTTCAAGTGAGGGGAAGGGACTAACTCTAAAAATAATTAAAAAGCATATAATTCCGTTGAATTCATAAGCTTTGTCCAGCAGTTAACATATTTTATCAACTCAAAAAATCAAGTCATATCCTTTTCTACACTTTTCAACTCGATTCAAGCATTTAGAGAAAGGGGTTAGGGACAGAATAAACTTGTTATCACACTTAACATAATCTGTAAACGAAGGTAGAGTAATCATTACTTACTGTCTCGAAATCGGATTGTCTGAATGTACCGAAATTCCATTTTGGATTGTCTTTACGACCACGTCCGGCAAAAGGCAAAGTTTGTCTTTCTTCTTTGTGAGTGTTTAGTACTGTAAGATAATAACCCTTTATTGAGTCTTTTCTTTGAGCCTTTCTTTAGTAACTCTTCAAGAGTTACTTTCACAGGCAACATACAACACTTTAAAACATGCCTTATGTCTAGAAGTTACCCTAAGAAATTGGTGGAACAGATACTCCCAGAAGTTAACTATGGGGACAGAAAAACAGCTCTAACACAGAAAGAAGCTTCTACCCTTCGTGACGCAATTTCAACCATCGTTACCATGTTTGAAAAACATACTAATGGACAAATGGCATCTAATACAAGAACAACCACTACTCAGAGAGATATTCAAGGAACCTCCCTTGATTATCTTATAGAAAAGGAAAGTCGCTTAAAGATATGCTTGTTAAAGCAAAGCTAGAAAGGCCGTGAACAACACAATAGCACACAGCAGGAGTCGCGTTGGTCTGTCAACCCCATTTTAATCACCAACAGAAGATTACAACTAAGTGTATGAATTGTAAAGATAGTGGTTTTAAAATTTATTCCATCAGACAGGATCGAAAGAAATTAATCATAAATTCGGATGCTTTCCCGCGAGGTCCGCCACCTTTAGCCAAGCACTATTATCCCCTGAAAGTACGTTTTTTTGGATGTCTTTTTTGGATGTCTTTTACTTAATTTATAATTTTTTCAGCACAAAGTGGGGTACCCTGGCCTCCCCCCGTCCCTCCCCTTGCGCGGTCCCTGCAATATCATTGTTCTCTTCATCATCAATATTAAAGACATATAAACATAAAAGTATGGAACCATTAGACAAGACTGCTCTATTACTGACCTGTCGTGTTTATGATTCTCAGTCGGAAGACTGTCTTGTACCGTGGCGTATACAGATAGCTATGATCAGCATGTCTGCTTGTGTCAGTCGACCGTGTCTGCAGAAAGAAGTCTGATCCATAGAAAACTGTTCCAGAAGCGCATTTCACTAAAGAAAAAAAAGGCAATTGGAAGTCCACTTTCTTTTTCATTCTAACAAAAGTGCTTCATTTTCATTCACCATTCAATATCGAAATTAGCTAAATTTGATTATGCAAGCTTTCATGAGAAGGTAATCAAATTATATTAGGAAGAGGTCTAACTGAAACACTTTACCCAGTTTACACTCAACATTGCAGAGAAATTGATATCATTACAATTTCAACTCACCTCTTAGGGGATCTCCCGGATGATTCAGAATTTAAACTAGACCAGACAATTGGTCCATATGCACGTAATCTCCGAGAAGCAGGATTCACTTGATATTTCATTCCTGTGGTTTCATTGAGCACCTTGACCAGTTATCTGGAGACAACTTCTTGAAAGAATGGAAGTTAGAGGACAGGTTCTGATTTGCCTGTTAACCCGAGACTGAAACACCATTGTCATCCTTCGAGTACCTGCAGCTCCACTGGGACCTTCGTTTATACTATAGCAAATTCGTTATTTCTGTTATCCATTTGGTCTGCTGAGCAATGACTATCAATGTCATCCATTTACCCTGATCAACTTTGAATACAAATAGCAAGCTTTGCTTTTCTGGTATCTGCGGACTTCCACAAAATTCAATTTTCAAAATCAAAAGTGCTCACCGACAGCTTAACTTTCGGCACTTCAGTAGAGTCCAGGCCCCAGTTGTTCAAAGAGCGGATAACTCTATCCAGCGGATAAAATGTATCAGTTGCGATACATTTTATCCGCTGGATGGCGACTTATCCACTGGATAGAGTTATCCGCTCTTTGAACAACTGGGGCCAGAGGTACATCGCACGCAGACACTCAATTAGAACATTCTTCCCAAATGGTGGGCGGAATTATTGTTCCTTATAGCGATAACAACCTGAACTAACATGGGTATTCCATTGAAAGCCATGTTTACGCCATATTTAAGAGCCATAGATGTTGCTCAAAACTTACACCAAAAAGTTGTGACTTAACCGATCTAGTTAATACGGAAGGAACGAATCTTCCTGAGAAGTTAAACAACATTACGGAAACGTCTGGTATGTTGAGAAAGCAAATGCTATCTTGGACGAATTCCCGTCATTGCGGCAGCCCATTTGATAAGAATTCTCGACATGCTTTCTCAACAAAAGAAAAAGCCATAACCTTCCATGTCAATAATAGAAGTAAATTATTGCATCTAGTTTACCAATTTGTCTATGAGTCATCTATAATCAACGTAACTGTCATGCCTGTAGTAACTCAGCAGCATGTCAATTGAAATATATCGAGAACTCAGCGTAAGTTATCTTAGCCTAACCATGCACAGTCGCAGATGGTCTGAGGTCGGTCGCTCTCCAACCCCTCTCTGTCTCAGTAAGTCCTATCCACATTGCTCAAAAGTAACAAATTGAAACTTTTTTCGGTAAACATCAGAAGCAGAGTGACAAACAGTTCATCATTGTGATCACGTGACATACCTTTCTACATTGTCTGGATGCACGAGATACACACAGTGAGAAAGAAATATAAAGCATACTGAAAGAACGGTTAAAAAGAAGATCATATGAAGTGCAAACTAGCTTTATACTATTTTTATATTTCATGCTGTGTGCAATGTTTGGTACCCACAGTTAGCATAGCTATTCGAGATGGGTAACAGTTTTCGATATATTTCAATTGAGAATAAATAAAATAAATTGGTAAATAAATATATTAACAAATATGATTAAATAAAGGAATTTGACAATAAGTATAGTAATAAATAAAGAACTGTTTGCAAACATAAATACATTTACAGGCGTTTTCCCTGACAATACAATTTAAATTAGCAAAAATTAATAATAGAAGTTATTAACATAAATAGTTTTAACGTAAAAAATTATTAATGAGCAATAATATTAAAAAATAAGTAAATTTAAGCAAGTAAAGACGAAAAACAAGAAGTAATCGCCGTAGCGTCGACATAAACCTCCCCAGTCTCTAAAATCTTTAAAAGTAATTTACTTTAATGACCTAAGGCAAGGATTCGTTTTGACCACCATCTATATTTTATGGCCATGACATCGACGCACCTATATTGGATTAGTGGCCGGTAATTTTACTCTGACTCACAATACTTAGTGCGCTGACGATTTCCTTGCGTGGGAAAAAATACCGTTTTCTGTTAAAGTATAAAACGGCTCACCTAATAAGTGTCTACCTATAATCCATTATTTTGATTGTCCTGGTTCCATTTTTTTTCCATCACGGGATGTTTAAATTTGATAGCAGCTAGGAAAACATGAAACGAATATGCGTCTCTTATAAATCCACCACAGAATGGGCCCATTCCATTTCCATCGTAAATTAATACACATTATGCTCCCCCGTTCTTGTGTGAGGGGACATGAAATCACTAACTTGGGTAATAGACTGAAGGGGATATCAATCCAATTTTTCATGTTTGGCGGGGACGGGTGGGGGCGGGTGAGGGGGAGGTGGGGGAAGGCGGGGCAAACCAGTGTAACGATATGATGAGATGGATGGAGTAAATGCAGAGAAAATTTGAACAACGGAACAAATGGAATGGACTGCAAGCTAAGTTTTTAACAGTTCGACTCTCATGAAAAATGGTCTCCTTATTGTGGATAAGACACACTTGTCATTTTCATTCTTTTCGCCCAGGCAGACCGGTAAACAACTTTTTTCAAAGGTTTGTACTACAATATGAAAATCCCTTTACGTGGCTTAAATATTAAGAAAACATGGACTGACAAGCGATCAAAGTTTTTGCTCTAAACAACCTAAGAATGGTTACTTTACAAAACTGCGGTTTATTGACATCCATTGGAGTGTCTATTTAAGGAACAATGGTAGCTGAGCTCACCCGGTGTTATTTTCGACCAACAAGGAACCTCATTTCAGTACCGCCGTCTACCTCTTTGTAGGGATCGAAAAACAAGTATTTTGCCGATGGGTGTTTTGTTCCAGGTTGATAGACGAAAACAAAGCGTTTGGTTTTCAATTGTAGTGGGAAATAAAAACATTTTTTCTTTCGACAGAAGGAGGTACTAAACAAAGGGCTGTATCTTCAAAATCTTAATGGCATGGCGGTGCTCGGTTCCCACGCTCCTAACTGTAGTAACATGCAAATAGCAGCCAGTATCTTTCTTGGCCTGCATAATCATACGAAGCGTTTGCTAGCGCTGCGTTTACTATTAATTTGTTTTCATCGTCAACTTTCTAGTTAAAAAAAATCAAATCAGATTCGCATCACTGACATATATTCGTTGAACTTAAGTTTGGTTGCTCATCCTGTCACGGCAACTTTTCAAATTGATCCACACTCTACAGTTATATACAAAGCAAGGTTTACAGTCTTTGGATAGTTGTGTATACATGCCACAACATATCAGTACATACACCAAGGTCGTTGAGAAATCACGCATGATAGAAGAAATAATAAAAAAATGGAAAAGGGTGGTTTTCATAATTACACAATCCCGCGTCGTAATGAAGCACATAATAAGGAAAAAACGGTCAAGACAAATCTTGTTTACTGATTTCAGGATAAAGATTTATCAGACATCATCCTCTGCATAAGGAAATTATCTTCATAACTTAACGTCTTTTAGGAGTATGAAAACAGAGACAAATCGCTTTACATGGTAAACAGATTAACAAAAGACACGCTTGGGGCAAGGTAAAATAACCTATAGAGAGAGAAAAGTTTATTTAGGCAGCTTTATACTCCTTAAGATATTGAAAATAAGTTAACAACGATTTAAAAAAAGCTCTAGTTTCATTTTTACATTATACAGCTATTTATCACTCACCTTCGACTTTCTGTTTTCTTATAATCTCTTGTAATATTTTGTACGGTCGCCTTATAAGATTACCAGGGAACTAGGGATATACACTAAAGGTGACCTTCAAATGCCATATTCTATTTTCAAGAAATACCACTACACAAACTATACACTTTCGTTCGTTATAGTATACTTTTTGTCACCACTTCCTTATTAAGTATTCTACCTTTCCCAACATTGAAGGACTATCTTACGATATTCACAGAACAAGGGAAGAAACGGATCTACTTATAATGCACTTAAATCTTACAAACCATTAAAAAATCTACAATCTTATAAATAACTTAAGCTGTACAAGTTGGAAAGAGTAAGTGGTTCTTTCTGTGAGCATTGTTGGAGCCAACTTTCAACAAAGTCTTAAGGCCGGGTTACACTGTGGAACATGAAACAAGGAATGAACCGGTTCAAGCCTCTTCTTGTGCACTGTACAGGAGGCAAATTCCAGGGACAGAAAGGATGCTTGAGCATACGATGCGACATTGAACATTTGGACCACTTTTCCGCGCTTCATGATACACGAAATCAAACCAGCTGAATTTCATGCAGCTTTAAACGCGGACATTATAACGTCAAACGAAGGATACAGTAATGTGTCTCTCCTACGTGTCCCCTAATCTATCGCGACCCTTGTAAACAAAACCAGCCATACATAACTTTTTACAGTAGGTCCACTTATTCACTTGAGCACAGCACAAACCTGTGTAAGGTACCCGAAGCATCAAATCCTCGATAACACAAATATCATATACAATAATTATTATCAAATGTCTTCCTTTCCGTCAAAAGCGGCCATAATCCGCCACACAAACATTTTAAGTCTTGTTCTTATGCTCAGATGCCGTGCTTTAGATAATTCTAGTGCCCTACTAGCGTTCCGGTACTGCCAGTCACTTTTTGCTTTCTTTTTTAGATCCTAGTTATTACGGCGGACATCTGCGTGTTGGTCTTTGCGTATAGTGCTCCGTGATAGCTGTCATAAAAGACTTCAAGATGTAAATACCCGGCGAGAAATAATCGAAGATACCTTTCTCGCTGATTTCTAAATTGAAGCAATAGAAATTCTAAATTGAAGGAGTTCTTAATTTGTGCGCGAGGCTGCGGATGCAGTGATGCAGTCACTGTTAGTGTATACGGTCGTTAATCTGAACTGATCACTCCTAAAAGACAGAACCACTATCTCCAGTTGACTGGGAGTTTAGTTGGGTTAGCTAAGGTCTGGTGACCCATTTCGAAATCTGTTGCACTTTTGAGTTGGTGAAAGAATTCACGACATTAAACCTGATCGCTTTGCCTCTCACTGTTCCTTGTGCTATTGCTGAAACGACTCCCACAACTGCATTTATATCGCCACGAGGAGTGTCTACGTAAACTCCAGAGCCCGAGACACCTTTAACTCCATCACAGAAGTTGAGAATCATGTCTTCGGATGTTGTATAAACGCGGCAATATGTGTACCATAATGAGTTGTCCCATTTGTCGCCATGGAAACCAGAAAACTGAATTTTAGAACCGGGGAGAAGGCTGCTTGTCTGAACGGTCATGTGCTGCCTGTTATGTTGTCGCCTGAGTTTCAATACTGCAAAATCGTATCTTAGTTTTCCCTTGGGCGAAGATGGTTTCTTCCATTCCTTGGGAATGTATCTTTTTTGCACGCGGATCCAGTGGAATCTCCCTGATCGTTGAAGGAAACCTGGAAATTTATAAAAGAACATGAAATGATGAGATGAAGGAAAGGTTTTGCTGTAAACCAGTTCCCTCACTGCTTAAACGAGTTCAGAGTCAAAAGAAACCTCTCCATCACATGGAACAAATATGCATGGCGTCTTTATTTCTGGTTTTATGTTAGCTTGTTTATCAAAAATGCGATTCAAATTGGGGGAAACGACATGCTGCACATTAATTTGAAGTAGTGAATGATCACCGCAGTTGTGAACACTACTTACGCAGTAGTGAAAATAAATCCAGAAAAAAAATTCAGGCTTGTACGGGAGTCGAACCCACGACCTCTGCGATATCGGTGCATAAGTAGTGTTCCTAACTGCGATGATCATTCACAACTTCATTCTTTAATCCGTGGTTGAAATATATGATTGTCATATATTCATTCTCACATGAACCAAATTTCTAGCTTAGCAACGGCTTCCATAGCGTAGTGACAAGCTTTTTGTTCTTGGCGCAAAATCACGTTCACGTTCATTAATCCGCAAAACTCGTATAGCAGTCACAGCATAGTTTAATATATTAATCACTGTAAAACAAGAAAGTTTGGTATTGATATTTTGCTTTGTAACTGACGGTTTCAGAACCAGTCATGCTCAGTGGTTAACCGTTCTTCTATGTTCTTCAATAAGCGATATTGGCTTTCAAAAATAGTTGTTTGTTTATACGAACTAACAGTCATGGCTGGGAATTAAATGTCATTTTTGAAAACAATTGTAATTAAATAGCAAATAAATAAATAAATATTAAGAATTTAACATTTTAAAACAACAGTTATTTTTTCACGCACGGTCGCTTGTCACCAAACGGTTTGCATTGTTGGAATGTTTCAAAGGCTTTTCAGGTTTTCACTTTTGTCAACAATCGTTTATCCGGATAACTAGAGGGAAGCACTTAAAAGTTAAAGTTGAGCAAACCAAACAAGCAAACAAATGAATGACAATAACACTCTTGGCAAAGAAATCAACTCTTGTGACAAGTCCGCAGTGCTTATGACAAAGACTTCAACTGGTGCCAAGTCGTGATTTTCTGGCAGCTCTACGCCCCTATGCATGGTTGGTTTAGCAACTGCGACCTAACAATTTCCATAATCTTTGGCGTTACTGGTCTCTGTTATTAACGCAAATCAAATCAAACGTCGCCAAGCAAAATATCTATGCTTACAGGAGAATTATACGCTGATATGAAGGTAAGGAATGGTTGCAATTTACATGATTCTAAAGCACCTACTTCAATGTTTTTGTAAACTAAGTATGGTCATTAACGTAACACCTAAAGCCATATGACGAGGCAGAAACAACACTGTGCAGAACAAGGTGAAAAAGCCCTTTAAAAAAAAAATACAGACACAATATTATCGAACGAAGGGGCAAAACACCAAACAAACAAAGAGCAAGGTGACGCCATTTTTGTGATCTTCAGCCAAAATAGACTACCGAAACAAGTTTGAGCCGTCCATTATGCCGAGCAATATACTTAACAGGAAAACTGGCGTCAATCTAATTATATCTCCACCAGTTATGTTACTGCCTTTATATATATAAATTCGCAAGCTCTTGGCACAAGGGCAGTAACTCACCAACTTTCAGTTGTTTAGCACTCCTTAAAAGTCTTTTTCCATTGTGAACGCAGTGAGCAGCTGTAAGCACGTGCTGAGATCCAATGAGTGTACCTGTACAACCGGAAGAGAGCATCACCGCGGTGGAAAAGGGATACATCTGGGCCTCGCGCGACGTTGGCATGTTCACTCGCTCGTCCTTTCCAAAAATCGACCTTTTAGCTCGTCGATTATAGGGGTCTTGTTTTCCCCGAGAGACGACTCGCTTAGTCTGGGAAAGGATGTTGGTGGCACTTAGCGTAGAGAGGACTTTTTTAGCTAAATCATCAACCGACTTGCTATCTTCATCGATTTTAAGGTGGATAGCGCTATCTTCACCGTGGATGCTGTCTCCAACAATCAACGCGCGAGACAACTTCGTTATTTTTCTCAGATTCCTAAGACTAGATATGCTGCCGCTTGGTGAACTATTGTTTGTCTTAAGCTGTGCGAGAAGTAGGCAAATAAGAAAATATGACGGTTCCATCAACGTGTGCGTCAGGATAATTCTTCTTTCCCAGTTACTTCCTGAAAAAGGGTATAAAGAACAAATAAAAAGCTATGAGCGAATTCCACTCACCGATCACTGAGAAAGAGACGCAACTGTTGAATAAAATGAAAAAAAAGTGCTCTTTGCGTGTGTATAATTATAGACTATTTCGAGACAGTGGTTAGTCTGCTAAACATGATCAATAAACCACAACTTCATTTACAAATCATCAAGTTTGAACACTTACCAAAGTCTATTTCCTGCTCGACGGACGCTGTCAACTGACTTGAAATGTCAAACGCTTTGGTATTTATGCCCACTTAGTGGCGAAGTAGAGTTAGCCATTTCACTCACGCACCGACCCACTGTTCTAAATAAAGAGACGACAGAGTTAAAAATTTTTGAGTGTTACTAAATTATCATAACAAAACGTTTTATAATTAGGTGTAATCGCTTATTACAAAGCGTTGGATATGACAATCATGTTTTACATTCCAGCCCCCAAACAAGGTTTAGTCACTCTTAGAACGTTTACCCAAAATGGCTCCCCGTTCGGCTTTTCCCTCCTGATAAAAGAATTCCAAACATTATTAAACACTATCTGTCCAGCTGAAATTGTGGTTGCTTTTTGTGAAAGAGGTATCTTAAAAGCGACTGGCATGGTGCGTGGGAGACCTCACTCGTAACTTTAAATATCGATAAAGAATTGTAAATTTGCTTTAATATATTTAACCTATTTAACAAAGATAATAGAGATGGAAATAACCAAAGTTGGCGCTTACCTCAGGGCATGACTCAGTATTTGAACAGCCAGACAAACTTGTTTATTCCCAGTTTCTTGGCACGTTTGGACACTGAAAACACACAAGCGTTAGCAAGTACTTCACACCACAATTTGAATAAAAGAGGAAAATGAGGAATTAAAGCAAGTACTCTAACGCTGGTCTTCACTTTACAAAAAGCTCACAGGGCTTCCATGGAAGCAGAACGGGAATCCTTGGACTGACTCACTATTGAAAAGCAGCCGCCGCCTATACTAAGGGAGTAGCGTGTTACAAATCTGAACATCCTGCTGGCTGAAACAAATGAAGGAGTCGCTCGTTAGCATTACGAGCAGTGAAGACTCACGTGCCTTCCTCACGAATGAATGAGATCCTTAGTCCTTCCTGAACAATGTTACAATGGTACCAGCTGGATAGCTCTCTTTACATCACAAGAACAGTCAGATCGTCAGTTAAAACTACCAGGTTACTCATAATCCCACGTGCAAAATATACAAGTAATAAGATCAATAAATTCCAAACACGAACCTTTCAACGCCTGCCCAATTAATAAATACCCCTGGACTGCTTAGTGACTCCTGGCACGACTGGTTTGAAACCCTCCGAAGCCAAATTTATCAAATCAGGATCACTACTACTCGTCAACGATGTAATACCTTTACAGAAATATTTGTACCCTTTGCACAAATGAAAGCTATTCAAGCTAGTATACGCTTCATAATCGCTAACATTTTTCCGCCACGAATCTTCAAAAGTCACCGTCTTAAACAAGAGTGACTGTCACCACTAGCCCAACAAAGACGAACAAAAGAAGTATGAAATACTAGATATTGAGAACGGAAGGCTTAGGCAATCGGTCAGTTTTTACTGCGGCAAAACGGGTTTTGTTCCCTTACTTTAAACGCGCACAATTGCATCAATCAATAGATTTGTAAAACAGTTACTGTAAGAGTATAATTTTGAATAATCATAAATTACGGCTCTAGACTACAAACACGTAGTTTTCCTGTTCTATCGTTCCTTGCTTCCAAAAGAAAGAAAATCGTAAATGCAGCGGTAACGGAAATTCAAATGTGATTTGGCCAAAATTTCCTCACCACAGAGGTATCAGATTTAACCAATAAGCATACCACCACGTAAGAGAAGACATATGAAACACACCACCAAAGGAAATTTCTATAACATAGGGTCCTTACCATTGACACGGAAATTCTGGTTGGAAAATGAGATGGTTCCATTTGGACGTTTTAGAAATTATAGGCCATCGGCTTAATCAGTGCACTTTTTCTTTTCTTTTAGAGCTTTCCATTTGATACTAGTACATTTTTTTATTTGTCCAGTTTGCGTTTGGGTCAAGCTACAGCACTGAATATTTACACCTAAAATTTCCACCCGGATGGATCGTGTAAATGGTAAGCACCCATAATTACTGAATGTGAGCGTGAATTAGCGGAGAGTTTGCTAATGCAGTTGGCGCCAAGATATCCTCAGGCTTTTTTTGATTCGGGAAACGTTACACGTTTGTACTGTTTGTCATAACCAAAAAGGAAATAATTTTGACCTTCGCTCAAAATGAATTTAAAGGATCTGTGATATGTAGCAACTGCAAGTGCTAGGGTAAATTGGTCACTCATTGCGGTGCTCGGGTCGGATTCTTGGAGATTCACTAATCTATTAAAGATGGCTCCAATGTGATATTTCTCAACAACAGGCTTTTTTATTTGAACAATGCGTAGGACACTTGCTAACTGAAAAGGATTTCATAAAATTAGTACGAATAAGGTACAAGACAATTCGGTTGTCACCTCCAAGTTATTTTTTGAATGGGACAATGGCTGATTTAATTTTAACTTGTACTGTATGTATTCCGCCGAAGTGTTAAAGAGTCACGTACAAGAATTTTTCTTCCCTAAATCGTAATTTGCGGTCACATTCAGCACCTCACAAGTGTTCGTTGACGATTTCAAAGTGTCCGTTGTCCGTCTTATGGAGGTGTTCGTCTTATAGAGAGTTTGGTTATAGTAAAGTGACTGAGAAACGGCCGGGACCAGCACCAGGTGTCCGTCTTATAGAGGTGTCCGTTAAGAGAGAGTTGACTGTACTCGGTAAACAGACCGACCTTTCTTGATTTAGGTCAGCCAAGATTAACGTTTTTACTGCATGTTTTGTTACTTCCACGCTTTGCGTCGCAATAAAACTTCAACACGCGTATTACAACAGACACAAAAAATCAGCGATGGTGAATTTAAAGTACATTTCAAGGTGGCTCTCAATTGGATTAAACTACTGATGGAATATAAAACGACAGCCAGTTTGCGCAAGGCCCAACTTACTGACAATGGGTGATGATGATTGTGTTACAGGAAGACAAGGTCCTAACAATTCACAGGAACTAATCCAATTGTCACATACCTACTAGAAATAACTGTAATAAATGTAGTTTTACTAAATGTTATCAAGAGGTACCTTAAGTTTTACTAAATTTTATCAAGACATCTTATTATTTGCGTGAACGTTTTTAACAGACTGGCATGTCTTTCAACCAAATCTGACAAACAAAGCACTCAACGTGCTTGGGTGAAGAAATATATTAGACGGACATCAACAATCTATAGCTCATTAGGTGCTAATTAACGTCTTTAAATGATTTTGGCCCTGACGTGGTCTATTATATTGCGACATGGACTGTCTCGGGTACGCTTTTTTTCCACTTGTTTTCGCGTGAGAACATAAAATTCCTTTTCGGTGTTGAACAAAGCGAACTCAGCTGATTGACATGGCGTGTGGTGCGCGCATTGACATGTATTGCAATATTGTGTTTGAATTTTCAAGAAAACCTTCAAAGAAAAAATATTCAGATTGCCTTTTCTTACTGCATTTAAGATAGACGTTTGGCTGTTGTTATAAGTAGATAGGATTTAAACTTAGACGTGCCTCCTAAAATATGATTGTCAAACGTAAGAATGCAATTTGAAGGTCGGATTTCCTTGTAATCAGTACATTGCTGGACATTCCTCCTGTACAAAATTATTATTACTCGGTGTCAGTTATTTATAGATACGTAACCATTGAGACATAAAACTCGAAACAAATTCGGTTTTCTTTTCCATGCTGAGACCAAACGAGGCAAGTGAATTCCCAAAAACAAGAAAGTATTGAAAGTTTGCCATCGAAGCAGTGCGCGGAAGGGTCAAACCGCGAACACCCCAATATAAATGCCATACTAGCAACCATTGACAAAGATTTTATCCAACTAATTGATAGTATGTATTTTCGTTCAGATATATCAATTTGAGAAGAACGACTAAAGGAAATCGAACAAAATACTGAGAAAGCATCACAGCAAAGTCATAGGTACTTACACGTGATAAGTGAAGAATCGTCTCCTTGATCTTGCACTGGAAAGAGTTCGTATATATTGACTGCTGCTAGTCTAAGAAACAGCATTCGATCAAATGTTCAAGGCTTCGATAGCACGTGCTTTTAATTTGCGAATTCTGTCGTAAGTCCGGCACAACGCAACTTGTTTATGAAGCTGACGTTAAAGGAAACGAAATACCTAGTATGGCCTAAACACAGGCGCCACGAATATCCGGGTATAAAGTGTAACAGGGAGTGAACATATCAGGTGATTCAATCCACTTCAACTAAGTAGAATAAATCCTGACAAGGATTTAAAATAACAGAAATTCGGCAGATGACTGCTTGGCATTTAAAACAGACGGACGTTCATCAAGTGTAGCCCACCAACAAAAGTGTACCCGTTCGAAATGTTACGTTTCTTATCTGCCGTAAATGTTCATCTGGTGAAGAATACAAGACCAATATTTTTTATTGTGTTGCTGTTAGCATAATCTCCAAGGGATACATTCTTGCCACCACAGCACTATTCTTACCATGTACGGTATTCCGAGGAAAGAATTTTTTTCAATAGAACTTGTCCACCTATCACTAACTTAATCCCCGCTTTCATCGTAAAGGACTGTCTCCACATACTTGTTTCTATTCAGCGAATGTTTTACACCCCAGTAGGTGCCGTGCTTTACAAAATATCCGACTGTCAAGATTTTTTCTTTTTTTTTTCTAAACGATGCCTTGTATTGATAATCCCTTTAAGTTGGCAACCTGTATTGGGTAACAACGTTGTGTTGAGCGAAGCGTAATCACCGTCGTCATAACAAAAATACTCTAAGTTTATTAAGCGATAACAACGCAGTCTCTTCGACTGCGGATTATTGCGGAACTTTTAAAATTGTCTTTGATTTGTCATAAGTGACAAAAGTTTGTCCCAGGTTAACATTCCATTGCTATCTCAAAATAACCATTAATTACAAGAATATAGTATTTAAAATTACCAGAGGCTAACATTTTAAGAGCACCAGTAATATCAAATGAACTGATAAATTACGTAATCTTTCAAAGAAACTAACAAAGGGTACGCATTGTTTGTTATTAGGTTATGAGGAAATCCTTAATTAACTTTTTGAAGGGTAAATGAGGGAAGGCTGATAGATTTAAAGTCTGACCCGTCCAGACCCAACACTCAAATTTTCTCTTTTATGTCCAAGGGTAAATTTTCAATTGAACTTTCCACTTTCTACACATTCCACCAGCTAACTTCCCGCTCCTTTCCCCAGCATTCCTAAATTCACACATCCATACAATTCTCAAAACCCGCTACCTCGGAAAATTGTTCATGCCTCTCGAGTGTTCGTGACAGCGGGATTCTACTGTGAAAGCAATGTAGCTATGAAATAACCTCATCAAGCAGAGTCAATAAGCAATAAAACGACTTTCTTGTTCTGTGAATTAACTTACTGGGACATTTGCTTAGACTAGTTAAGCAAAAATCGGGTTGAAATGTTAAGTACTTGGCACCTATTTGCTAAAAACGAAGGTCATGCGTTATCAGGTGTCAGGCCATTTTTTTGTATTCATGGCATTACAAATATTACGAGCTACTTTTTCGAACAATCGAGATTCATAGATAGATTATCATCAATAAAATGCTTCATGTAACTAAATAAACAAAGATAGATCTGGCGTGCCCCTCCACTACGGATATAAACCGCGTGGATAAACCTGTAGGTCCACTGAGAATGATAACAGGTAATTAAAATCGTAGTAAAAAACGGAGCGATTGTTTTATAGTGCTTTGTATGCATGGAGGACATGGGTGCATCCCTTTAGGGCAAGGAGTATTCTGCCTTATCCACGCATGTGTATTTACTATACAGTAAAAACCCGCAACTAAGAACCTACATTTTTGGGAAGTAGCCTAAACAGGTTCTTATATAAATGGTAGTTAACACAATTTTAGGCTACTTAGGTTCTTAAAATAGGTTCTTCATTCTGGAGAAAAGCAAATAAAACTCAGCTGCAAAACAAGATGGTTATTGGCCTATTTTCTATTTTCAGTTTAAAAAAACTCATTTTTACAGTAATGAGAATCTGCCTTTTTCTTCAAATACGATTCTTGCACTGCAGCTGTAATGTACTCAATATGATTTTAGAAAATAAGAACCCGTTTTCAATTTTTAGGCTAAATAGGTTCTTGTTTATAGGGGTATAAAATCCAAATTTTAGGCTAACAGGTTCTCAATTTTCAGGTTCTTAGTTGCGGGTTTTTACTGTAACTCAAACCGTAAAACGTTCACGACGAAGGTTAAAATTTCTAACAGTTCGTTTAAAAAAAAATGGTAAATTGAACGCCTTCTCTACGTTCCCGTTAATAATGTCGCTACAACTCGTTCATGTGACGTCAAGATTTCCACCTTTTAGCGGTATGTTGTAAAAGTCGGGCATCCTGTATTGGAAAACCGCCCAAAATGTCAAGCCACTGCTCGATGAAATTTTAGAGCAGCTGGAAAGTAATACAGCTGCCTCAAAGGCTTGAATTTCGTTTCATTTAAATTACTCAAGTTGGGTAAATCACTGGTTGTCTCGCATGTGTCGGTCTATCCAGTCTCGATATTTTTCAGTAAACGTGTACACTCCATACTTTCCGGGAAGTCCGCACCCTTGACCCCAGCTGTTAATTCCACCAAAGAACCACTTTTCGTGGGAATTCTGGCACATAAGGGGGCCTCCTCCATCTCCATAGCATCTGTCTTTACCGCCCTCTTCGAATCCTGCACAAACCATTCCTTCGTTCACAAGGCCAGCGTAAGACCTGGCTCTGTTGCAGTGCTGACGGGACACTACAGGCACGGCCTGTGACCTCAGCGGAGCAGAGCTGTGATGGAAATTAGGTACAAAACCCCAGCCTGCTACGACGCAGGAGCTACCAAACTGCAAGTCACCTTGATTAGGTAGGCATATCACGTCTACCTTTCCGTTTATCTCCAGTGGCCTTTCGAGGTAAACCAAGGCGATATCATTCTCGTTTGAATCTGGTTTATATTGGGAATGAATGTATATTGTTTCAGCTCGTCTGTTTTGCTCGTAAGGCTCTTCAAGCGTGAGATCAAACTCCCCAGCGCGTACGACCCACTGAGAAGGGCGCTTGAACCTACAAAGGAAGCATCAATACTTAAGAGTACTATTCAACCTGTTATTTGCCAATTGCGAAAAGGTATGTCAATCGAAATGTCTTGGAAGTTGTAAACATAACTTGAGGAAAAACCTTGTTTCGTCTTTCATTTTGGTCACTGAATTTGACCAAGTGACCCTCCAACCTTGCTACAATTGGCATTTCATTTCTAATGACAGCCAAGTTACTAACTAGAATAAAAATAACAGAAGGCAAGGGAAATTGACCTAACGCCAATCCAGATCCTAAAATTGTAAAACGACGACAGCACACAGAAGCAGAGATAATTCTGTAATAATTCTACCTTTGGAATGAAACGGTACGCGAAACATTTTTAATACTCACGAATCGACTTTGAATAAAATGAAAAATGGAATGATCTCTTCTATAGATACCTTTTGAAACAGTGAGCTGCTGTGAGGACCCATTGCGGTGCAATAAGACCCCCGCCACATTGCTGGACAGATTGTCCCATTAGCAAAAGAGCCACCTGCCAGGGCCACTGTCCAGACCACTGCCCAGAAACACGTCCATCAAGTTCGCTGGGAGGGGTAGCGTATTTTCGAGTACCACATCCTTTAGGAGTAACATAACAAACAAAACGGTAATTTGATAAGGACACCAAGGGACAACCTAATTAGAATTCCATAAAACCAATTTATTTGACACTTTGTTGCTTAGTCAGGATCGAGTTTGGAAAATAGACCAAGAACAGAAGTCTATTAGGACTACTGACGTCTTTGTTCTCTTGTTCTTTTTATTCCGTTTTTAGATAGCATTTTCGGATGACATGTATCAATTCTCTTAATATAATGCGGTCTGTCGTACTCCAAAAGGGGAAGAATTACGCTCTCTTGAGAACTGATACTTGGTTCAAAACGAAGAACTAGCATAAATAAAGTTTTCATTCATTCATTCATTCATTCTAGCAAAATGAGTCGTACGACATATATAGCAAACATTGGAATTTACACTTGGTTTAGTGTACTGTTTTTCCTTCATTGTCGTTGCTGTTGACATTGCATGATGTTACACGTACCTCACCAAAATCTTAATGGGTATTACATATCATTAAGCCATTGATATAGAACCGAAATATTGTATCGTTTCCTTTAGATGAGCCAAATAGTAGTACTATTCAGCTCTGATTTATGGATTCACCATTTTTCCTGTGGTTTCCTAAGTAATTAATACATCTCAATGTGTCATCTTTTAGGAATAAAGAGATATCCAAGAATAATTTATACCTTTATCTTCTTCGCTGCTCTTATAAGACCTATAAGGACCATCGTGGTACGACATGCCAAGCTTGGTCTTTATCTCTCCAGATACCACATACCGGACCCAGAGACCATTTCCTGAGGACTGCACCGGGGAAGGTAGCTTGCTTCCGCAGTATTTCCCAATCAGTGGAGCATGTTCAGTCAAACCGTTCCTGACCTCGACATAGTCCTTGGTACAGGAAGGGTCACTTCTTGAAAAATCGAAAACTGTGAACTTCAGTGTCACCGTGCCTTTATCCTTAGATGAGGTGACGTACCATTGGCAATCCTTTTTGCTTGGTGGATTTGATTCACCGTTCATCCGATGGCCGGTTGTGGTGCATTTGGTTACAGCTCGTGATGGTTCTGAAGGCGGGGTAAAAGCAAACAAGCATGAGCGGTAGCTGCTTTGATCATCCGCAGAATGAAACTGTAATATCCCGCTGGATCATCCAACGACAAATTTCGCTAGATATCTGTTCGGTGGAGGGTAATTCGTCTTGGGTTTTCGGCGTCGATTAAAGAATGCTCTCGGATTTTCGTAACCAAAAAGTGGCCTAAAAGATTCGCAATTGGGAAACCATAGCCCCTAAGGTTTTCGGAAAGGTCCTAATTGCTGTTTTTGGCAGTCTAAAACGTCAGCTAGCATTTTCGGAAAGAAAATAGTTCCCTAGAAAGTTCGTGGAAAGTTCATTTCAGCTAGCATTTTCGGGAAGATTTTGTTCCCTAACATTTTCGGGCAATTTAAATTTCAGCTAGGGAATCCGAACAGATGAACCTCTTCTAGCTAATGAAAACATGACTTAAAACAGACTTCAAACATCATCAGAGGAACTTCCAAATTTAGGCTGTTGAGTATACGCAACAGACATAGGATCAGTGCCATGCAATATTGAGGTCAATACATGATCCTAAATGGAGAGAAGGTGGTGAAGGATACAGCCTTAGCGATATAAGTAAAACCGGAAACGATATATTTATCACAAGATAACATCATCTTTAATATTATTATATGTATTTACTTACTTTCACGCAACACGAAAAATTCTGTTACATTAAATACCTCTGTTTTTTCGACAAAGAAGTGATCGTTTTGTTTTCAGTTCTGTGTAACAGGCTTTCTAAACAGTTCGCCACTTGTGACAAAGCGAAGAGGACTGCGGCTTGCGGAAAACAGCAATACAACAGAAAACGAAACAACAACAAAAAAAAAACAGAAAGATAAGAAAAAACGTACACTTACCGGCCAGACAACCATACAACTCCGTCCGCATAGAGATAAAGTTGTGCTTAATTAGGGGCCAAAAACGGACAGTGCTTGACCTAATGGTTTTCCCCAAAGTGTGCGGCACTACTGACGCCTTGTCTTTATTACCATGAAATATCTGTAGAAATAAGGTATACGCCGTGAAGCTCGTTATTGATGATGTTGTTGTACAGGCAATTAATGCTAGAGTTTGACAGTTTACTAGGCTATTTAAAACAACCACGTATCGAAATGGAAAGTACAGTACTTGAAAATGTACGCAATTAACACGAACGCCTGGCAAAATTTCTGAACGGTCGAACTGTATAAGGGCAGACACTTAGATGATTGTAAACATTCAAAGCCCGGCAGTAAGAGAACTATCTTAAATTAAAATTACCCTTTGCCATTATTTTGGCATTTCGATGTTGCAAAATATGTAAACTAGTAAGAATCCGTGCTAGTAGTAACGCCAGAACGTTTTGTGCAATACTAAGTAAAGAATAAGGATTTAGAGAAGGGGGTGGTTGGTAAAGGCCTTGGCGAACTTAATGTAGTTCCAAACGTGCAAAATGGAAGTAAGGGGGTGGTAAGTTCTTGAAATTATTCTGTTAGTGCAAAATATTTTGGGTTCAACAAGGACAGCACCCTGTGGCCAGTTGCCTGAGGGTGTTGCAGTGTGGCGAGAATGCATGTCACGTGACTTGTGGAGGCCCAAAAATCATCCCGAACCCAAACCGAACCCTAAGCCAAGGAACTGACCCAGAGGGCAAAGCAACTGACGTTATATATGCAACCCCAACCCAACCATACATTTCAGTCAAGGGTTACTATTTCTGGTCCCTGAAGGTGTCAAATACTTGGTCACGTGACATCCGTTGTTTCCCTTAACCCTTTGTCTTCGGGCGATTTGGTCGCTTTTTTTGCAATTTCGGGAGGATAGGAGGTCAAATCGACGTGGCTATTCCATATAAGGGGTTACCACGGAGATTTCCATATAAGGGGTTACCACGGAGATTTCGCTGGTCCAAAACACCGAAGGCTCTTTCTTTGTTGTCACGCTGTCACGCTAGCTGTCGTTTATTTCTAAACGATCACTGCAGCTACAATTCGTTACATATTTGATTTATAAGTGTGTTTTTGCAGCTATTTTCCACCTAAGAAGCCCCTTCCCTGCATCATAAAGCTGGATTGATGGGTAGAGGCAATCCTTTGAAAGAAAACAGAGGCGGGAAGCAATTTCACACGAAGTGGGCTGCTCAAAGTACTCGAGCGAGTGATGGCAATTCACGGAGTGAAGTTGTGTCTTTAGCTCTTTTGTGAGTGGATTCCGGGACCTGGCATGGCAATTTTGGCGAGCTTTGAATCGGTGCAATATTTTGTTCGTAGAACCGGGTGGCTCGACACTTATAAAAAATATCTGAAATGGAATTTGGCGGACTGTCACGCACATTATTTACCGCCCACCGGTTAGCTCAGCGGTAGAGTACGGGACTAGCGTGCGGGAGGTCGCGGGTTCAAACCCCGGCCGGACCAACACTCAGGGTCTTTAAATAATTGAGGAGAAAGTGCTGCCTTTGTAATAACAACTGTAAATGGATAGACTTTCTAGTCTTCTCGGACAAGGACGATAAAACCGTAGGCCCCATCTCACAACTCTTCATAATTGATTCTGTGGGACGTAAAAGAACCCACACACTGTTCGAAAAGAGTAGGGAACGTAGTTCCCGGTGTGGTGGTCTATCTCTCATTTGATGGTTAAATGCTCGGAGATATTAGCTGCATTAGCTACTCTAAAAATCCGAGGGTAACTAAAGTATATGTATGTATGTACGTACGTACGTACGTACGTACGTACGTACGTACGTACGTACGTACGTACGTACGTATGTATGTATGTATGTATGTATGTATGTATGTATGTATGTATGTATGTATGTATGTATGCGCCCGTTATCCAAGAAAGTCCCAGAATTCCTTTGGGTCACAAACGCGAACATGACAGACCACTGAGAGCAAGTGAAATCAAATAGCGTTATCGGGGTCGCGCTATCAAAAACGTACAGTATAAATGAAAATGACTGGAATTTGCGGTAAACAGATATATGATTCGGAGCATTATTTAGAAATAACGTTCCATTTCATGGTCGCGGAAATCAAAACTCTGCGAAATAAACTTCAGGTTTTGCGTATCTTTGATTAATGTTTAATTCCTCCTATAGAGTATTTAGTCAATCGTATATCTGGGCACTGATTATACTGCCCCACATTATTAGTGTATTCCTTTAACTTTATCCGTTAACAAAAAGCCAGTTGCTTGTAAGGGTCATCTGAAGTCATTGGTGTGAAGAACCAGTCATCATTTCTCGCGTACGGACGAAGGTCACGAGAGCAGAAATGACAAGAAGTTTGAGCGTTCCGCGGTCCTGAACATGGAAAGTCGAGTTACTGAGATCTAGTGTCATTTGTGGTAGTGAACGAAAAAATAAAACTACCTGAAATAAATTCTTTTGAAAGAAGAAAATACTTCGGTTGAAAATGTAAAAGGTGTTCACCTTCGTTTTCCAATGGACTGCTGAGCTGCTTACACGATGTGGAACAGAATAATTACGCCAAATCCCCTCCTCATTTTTCCAGGATATTCGATACTTCTCAACCCACTGATCGACCGTCCCTCCATACCCTTGCGTTGCTATGCGTGTAACAATGAACTGGTCGTTGAGCTCAACTTGAAGCCATGGGGACCTGTCCTCTACATTGGCCGTCCAACCCTGTGGCCAGCGAGCCAAATTGAGTCTTGCTCTGTGTGCACCAAACTTTTCTTGGTCGTCACTCCAAGCAGACGACGCTGTGAGTTGCGCGTCTTTTATGTTTCGGTTTTCTAATCCAAGTGGCTCCTCACAATCAACTGGCAAACAAAGATTAATGACATTTATTTTCTAGAAACTGGAATTTGAATGGAGGAGACGCCAAGAAATTCCAAGTTTTTAATCAATTTGAGGTTTCAGAAGGACCCATCTGATTTCGACTTACTCTTAGCCAAGCGTAACTAAGCGCGAAAGGGAAAATAAGTCAAGGAGAGATCGAGCTCATACAAGTTTTATTTCCCGTACGTGCTTTTCGGCATATCTCATTCTCGGCGAGCCTCGAGGGGCTAACTTTGCTCCAAATAAACACCGTCCCACCAAAACGTTATTGGTATCTCCCAGACTGCAAGAAATATAACACTAAATGACACTTTTTAGTATAAATCTACTAGCGTTCTATCACGAATGCCGTTCTCTGATTGGCCACGCTACTCGCTATCTTTTCTGTGATAGATAGTGAGTAGCGGTTGTCAACAAAACGTCGGCCGTTTGTTCGCGTTTTCGAAGTGTCTGCGGGGAGGATTTAGATAATTTACTTGTTTAGTTTTGAACGACTAGTATATTTATACAAAAACCAAAAAAAACTATTAGATTCGCTCTCGATTTCTATGTGTGATAGCTGATTCGGGATGCGCCCTCATCAGCTATCAAGTGATAGAAATCTCGAGCTCATAATCTAATTGTTAAATATAACACAGAACCAAGCAGGACGAGAGTGAACTGCACTTTGTTGAAGTTGACTTTGGAGCAGGCTGCCAAGAAATAAAATTCACCATACTAAAAAGTGATTTGACTATTTCAATTGTTAATTTTTCTCTTTAGCTTATTTTTCTTTTCACTGTACCAGTCTTTGGGAGCAATGTCAGTAGAAGACGGTCTCCATAATTTCTTTTTAACATAGCAGCATATATAGATAAATTATTTCCAAATCGTTTCATTATTATAAAGTTAGTGGGAAAACACGGGATACAAGCAAAAAACATCGTTTCACTGAATCTAGTGTCAAAGGTAACTTCTCTTTACTATACTGATTAGATATGTATAGTTCTGCTTCATTACGTTCTGTGATTGATTCAATAATCAGAAAATCTCTTGCCACTTTCTCAAACAATTGGTAGTTGGCGCAAGTTGTAAATATTTAATTGTGCGCTTAGTTCTGTTTTGATCAGCCAGAGGGTTTCTTGGTTTTTGGTTCACGCTACACAGGTACAATTACAAATTGCTCTGTACGTTAATTTCTGACCGGGCCCCTTGGTGTGGCAATATCTACCGAAACAGGCC
The DNA here is from genome assembly GCA_016490735.1 of Pachyseris speciosa. Lineage (NCBI taxonomy): Eukaryota > Metazoa > Cnidaria > Anthozoa > Scleractinia > Pachyseridae > Pachyseris > Pachyseris speciosa. The sequence continues at coordinate 1,464,667 of JAEMWC010000063.1, forward strand.
ACACAGTGTGTGCTAAAGGTAACCGAAAAGAGTATCGCTCTCAAACTTGGAATCACGCAGTAGCCAGTAATTAAAAACAAGAACTCAGTGCAGCATCTAGCGTTTGCTTTTAGCACAGAACAGGCTCTGTTCACAAAACTAGTTTTCACCTGTCACAACCTGTCGCAGAATTTTTGAAAATTGTAAGTCAGCGGAATATATAGTATAGTATCCACGTAGATTTCTTACATTACTTCTGATTTAAAACCTACCTAGCTTACAACCATATAATTCCATTCGAAGACCTACGTTCCCTTTCCACTTTACTGGGCGGATGGTCAGTTGTTTAGTTACAACTGGCTCCTTCAGGACATGACGAACCACAGTATTATGATCACTGTTACCTTCAAAAACCTGGGAAATTAAAAAATGAAAGACAATGTTTAGAGATGTTAATGAACGGGCACACTTAAACAGTAATTACTCACAATTGATATTAATTGGCTTCGATAAGGTTAGTAAACTTTGCAAATCGATAGACCTTGACATCAGTGGTGGTATTTCATGGTATCACTCGTTATTTTTTTGCCGTGAAATATTTTCTAATAACTGAGGTTGTTTATAAACAATTTCTTCGACAACCTGAAAAAGATCTTCCTCAAACTTAAGAACCCCGAGAGGCTTATTAATTCCACCATAGCTAGATTCATTGAGTCACATGATCAATAGCAAGTTCGAGATGTTCAAGTAAATACGCCCGTCAGCATTATTTTACCATTCAAAGACCAGCGCTCAACCGACACTGTACGAAGACAGCTTCCTGATCTTGGAAGGAAAATTAACAGTTATAGCTATGTCTAGTGCTTACAAGCAAGAAAATTGCTGATAAAATCAATGTCAAAGAAGCAAAGCTACCTCTTATTAAAGGGGCTAGGTCACGCTGTGAGTCTGAGTCCGTTTTATCTTTCATCACGCATCACGAAAATTCCACCGATCGGTGAAAATAACTGCGTCGAAATAAATTTTAGTAATTGTACTTGAAATGACTAAAAGATCAGATAAGTTCGACGTCGCGATTGCTCAGAATTAAAAAGGGGCTAGGTCATAACTCGCGCATGCGCACTGGAAACCGACCAACAACTTTGAAAAAGAGTGGCACACCTTTTTCAAAATTATCCGTTATTACCGTCGACTCCAACTCAAACTGTTTAATCCTGAGCAATCGCGACGTCCAATGTATCTGATCTTTTAGTAATTTCAAATACAATTGCTGAACTTTATTTTGACGCAGTTATTTTCACCGATCGGTGGAATTTTTGTGATGCGTGATTAAAGATAAAACGGAGTCAGTGCGCAGACTCACAACCTGACCTAGCCCCTTAAACAAACAATGCGTTGTCTATCAATTCGAATGTGATGTGATGTGATGCGATGCAGATTATGTAAGCTATGCACGTCGACAGCTTCTTCAGCGCACTGATGAACATAAGCATTCTGTTATTGGGAAACACTCGAGGGATATGCTTAATCGGACGACTAAAGATCTGCGTGACCAATTGACCATACTAAAGAAAGCTGGATTGTGTAATCTACAAAATGCTGTTAATCAAAGACAAAAACTCTAAACTTAACACTAACTATTTATTTCACAATGATCCCCCACGGCCCGTGGCATTGTAATGTTTAATCATATGCAGCCAAACTTTCGCCCATATGTTATCATATAACGAACCTGCATTTTCAGTTTTTAGGAATGATTTGTCAACCAAAGGTCATTCTACATTGCTATCGCTTATTGTATCCTCAATTTCAAATATTTTGTGCCCCCAAATTCCTCCTTAAATGAAATTTACAAGAGGTTGGTAAAGGGGGGGTCTTGATCACGTTTCACTGGAAATAAAATGGCCATTTCACATTTCACGGACATTAAAATGGGGATTTCACGTTTCACGAGAAAAAAAATTTCTTAGGCAATGTACGTTTTTAAAGTGGGGGAACGGGGATGGGCTGGAGTAATTTTGCAATGGTCCTCCACTTATTTCTTGAAAATAAAGCATGGCCCTTCACATACAGTTAGAGTAAAAAGCCGGGATTTCCCCCCAAAACGTTGTAAGTTCCCATGTTTTGCCTATTTGCCATTGTTTTCGAAAATCCATTTTTTCGAAACCACAGTAAAGGAAACTCGCGAACCTATAACGAGATGTTTTAACTGAAAGTAGAAATGCTGTTTGATACTGAAATGCCTGCCTTTACTGTGCATGGTATTGTATGTGAGAATAACTGTCAATACTGATATATCAAACCGCAGATTCCATGCACCTGTCTTGACTGAGCATCACCTTCCCTTAGAATTAAGAAATAAATGGATGACCCTTCCCCTAATGTTGATATTTTTTTGGTGACCCTCTCCCAAATTACTCCATCCCACCCTCGCACATTATAAAACGTGCAGTCCCTTACTTTGGTCAGAAGAAGAACTACAGTCAAAGCACTACCTTGTCTGGTATCCTTTTTAAAATAAAAACTAATGAGCAGCACACAGCAACAGCTCTTGTTAACGCTTTTACTATTCGACTGGTTTCGTCTGAACACACAGACTTCATTGGGGATTGTAACACGATTGATAAAAGAACTTAAGTTTTATTTTTTACTAAATGTTAACAGTACAAAGCAAGTTCAAAAAACACTCACAAACAAACAAATACACACAGGATATTACGTTAAAATGTGCTTGCAATTATTGTTAAATTTGGGGCTCACGATTTAACGTGGCAAACATTGGAAAATGAGCCTTGTCCTTGTGGATTAACGATTTCTTGTTACCGTCTGCCATGTAAGTCATCAAAACAGTTACATTTGGTAGAATCTCGCGACCTTCAGAGGCGGTTTGCATTGACGAGCAAAGTATCCCAGACTCGATCCCACGGCAATTACGGCCCTGGGTCAAGAATGACGTTTCATATTGCAATGGAAAGCAATATAGTTTGTACCGAACTGTACCATATTATGGTATCTATTGTTACAATTTCTCTCAATATTAAAGAAACATGAAACAAAATCACAGTTCACCCTGAATTCAACGACCGAATCTCATTTCACGGATAATTATAATCAAAAATCACGGCTCACGGTGATTACCAAAATCACGTTTCACGAGGAAAAAAGCGGCCATTTCACATTTCACGGGAAATAAGAAAGGCAATTCACGGCTCACGAAAATACCCTTTACCACCCTCTTACAATAAATACCTTCACTTTGGCGTCCTCATGATAGTAGACTTCACTAGCCCTAATGTCAAGCCAGGCAACGTAATAGCTTTCAACCCATTCACTGAAGACTGCACTGCCATATCCTTGTGTAGCAATCCCAGTAATCACATAGTCCGCATCTAAAGAGACCTTGAGCCATGGATTTTCATCACGTAGGTCAGCGCTCCATCCCTGCGGCCACTTGTGATTGTCAAGTCTCGCATTTTGTGCACCGAAAGTGCTTACACCCATCCATACCGACGACACAGAGAGCTGGCCATCTTTGATTTCGCCATTCTTCATTCCAAGAGCACCCCCACATTTTTCTGACAAAAAAAGAGAAACATGAGCTCCAAATGTACGAATTTTTCAAGAGTACCTAAAACAAGCGAAGTATTAGTGAGGCATCGTTTGCAAGTTGCAACACCTAGATCTCTCATCACAAACATAATATTCGATGCACTAGGATCTCTTCAACATTTACATGTCCCAGTGTTTTTAAAGCTATCCATGCTTGTCTTTACATGCGTTTAAGGCCCGTCCATCACTAAGACGTTTTCGTTTGAAAACGCGTACTTTTTTTAATCCGTTTTCGCCTATATATATATATGCTCTATGTGTGATACCATTGTTTCAAATAATGCAGTGAAAATCGAATAAATTAAATTAAATTAAATTAAATTAAAATTAAGTATTACACCTAAGTTAGTGGCGAGGAGACCTCAGGAAGCCACAGGCCTTATAGGAGAGGCCACCTCCAAGGACGATATTAGACTAAAATTTGGTAAGTGCGGCATGGCGTATTCAGCATTGTTTAAATTAAAATTCTAACATCTTTTTCTTAAATGTACGAAAACTTGCTGAACAGGTAATTGAAGTAGGGAGAGAATTCCAAATTTTAGGACCTTGAAAGCGAATTGTAAATTGAACGACAAAAATGAGGGCGGTAACAGGCAGCCGTTCTGGTGCCATAAATATGAACTTGACTACTTTCTCAAACAAGTTGAGGAACATTAGAGGCAACAATTGATCATAATAATAAAACATAAATTTGGCTATTTGAAACGTTTCACTTGAAAAATATCGTGGATACCCAATTTAGCAAACAAAGGAGCAAAATGTGCTCGATAATCGGAATTGGTGATGGCTCGCACAGCACGCTTTTGCAGTATGAATATCGTATCTAAGTTGGACACATCAGTGACGTGGACGACCAAGTAAAGTTACAATAGGTGATATTGGGATAAATTAACGCGTAGTACAGAGATAGTTTAGTTTTAACTGACAGATAAAATCGGGCCCTGAATATTATACCAACTGATTTAGAGATTTGTTTACAGACATAGATAATGTGGTGTTTCCAAGTAAGGTGCTCGTCCACGTCTATTCCAAGGAACTTAGTTCCATTAGTCTGTTCCAGAGAATTATTTCCAAAAAAAGAGAGACATTGCGGTTAAGTTACGTTTGTCTCGAGTTAAAGATAAAACAGAGAGCTTGTTACTTTTCAACCACATGTCATAGATACATAATTCATTATTTAAAACAGATTGTCACTTAATGGGGTCAGAGTGAGAATAAAAAATACTTGTGTCGTCAGCAAAAAGTAAGGGCTGAGTGAATTTAGAGGACTTAGGAAGATCATTTATGTAAAGTATAGAAAAAATAGAATCTTGATGGACGCCACAATAAATGGTCTGCATTGGGGTACAGGCTACATTATTGATTGAACAAATTGTTGGCGGCAAGAAAAATAGCTTCTACAGAGCCACACCATGACTGCCATAACGGTCCAACTTGTGGTAAACAGGATTTGATGGTTAAGAGTGTCAAATGCTATATAAAGATCTAAAAACATTCCTACAGTAGTTTCATGTCTATCTCTGTACTTCAGTTTCATGTCTATCTCTGTACTTCCTTCTTGAACCATTATCTTTTTTTTCTCTTATTTCCTAACTTCTTATTAGTTCCGTCTTTATTATTTTTGAATTTCTTTTCAATTGTATTGTTAATTTATTGTTTAGTTAACTGTAGGTCCGGCCTGCCTAGATTAGCCTTTGCTACCTGCGGGCCGGCTAGCTAACTCTTTTGTACAAATTTTTAAAATAAAGCTGCTTGTTGTTGTTGTTGTTGTTGCAGAAGAAATTTTGTTAATAAGGTGAGTTAATGCATAAGGAGTTGAATAATTTTTCCGAAAACCAAACTGATAGCAATATAATATTTCATATTTTTCAACAAATTCTATAATCCTATTATACACAACTCTTTTAAAGAATTTCGAAAACTTTGGTAATAAAGAAATTGATCTATAATTCACAAAAAGACCGGGATCCTCTGCTTTATAGATGGGAATGCCTTTGGCAATTTTCAGCAATCTCAGCAGGATCCGTTATTGTCCTGTTCTCTGACTTAAATGAGGAGGGCAAAGGGACTTACTCTTCCGTTTGTTAATAACTTCATATAACAGTTTCCACGTTTGTCTGAGATCCTTTTTTACAATCTTAAAATTATTCTTGTTATAATATGATCGCTTGGCGACGAGAATTACAGGATGCAGTTAGTTTTTGTATGCTTTATACTGCAGTTCGCATGATCGGTTGGATGACCGGATTAATCGTTTGTAGAATCTTGTTTCATACAAGTAATAACGTTCTCTTCAGTTTAATTAATAATTTAATAATATACTGAAATGTATAGAAAACCGATTTGCTGACTATTAATATAGAAATTGAAAAGATCAATATTGACTCCAACTTACTCGGGGGATGAGGAAGAGGCTCTATGACGTTCGGACCGCCTTCATCACCACCGTTGGGTCCCATCGGTTTTATCGTTTGCGCCATTGTAGTCCAGGTGGCCTCAAAGCCTTTAGTATTTCCTGCTCCAGCTGAGTGATAACGCATCCACATTTTGTCCTTGGAGCCAATTACAACCATTGGTGCAGATTCACAGTATCGTCCCAAAAGAGGCGAGGACTCCGACCCACCATCCCTTAATTCTACGAACTCGGTGGCACAGTTTTCATCACTGCCCAAATCAAACTCATTGAAACCAATCGCAATCTTGCCCCCATCGTACACTGACAAAACCCACTCGCAATCAACAGGTACGGACGAGGGGTTGGGGTAATATGGTGAAAAGAGATCGCCGCTTGGTTTCGTATAGTTTCCTCCACACTCTAAGGGCAGAAGGAAGTCGTTAGGTCATTTAAACCGTATCATAAGAACTCCTCTGCTATTGGACACGTTTCATTCGCCAGGTTAAAGTTGTGGTAGATTAAATTAGCCAAAATCTGAGTAGATCAATACACCTAACCTTACGACTGAACCCTTCTATGCACAGAACAAAAATACACCGAACAGTTTCGATATATCACTTTTCAAAGAACAGTGACCCTAAGGCCCTGATTCATTCATTCCACAAATTCGCCGTCCATTTTTTCTTGGAAGGAAATGGTCAGCCAAATCTTACAACGATAACTAAGTCTAAAAACGTGGTGTTAAGGTGGCTGGTACCAGTTTTCAGCTTTTTCACGACGTAAACTTTGAGAGAAAAGAACACATAGGTAAACCGAGGCCGTAAGGAATCTTTTGCCTGATTAAATTGTACATTTAGTCGTTGACCGAAAATAACTATTATTACGTCATCAGCTGTTAACATGGCAACCGTACTTGAGGGTTATTCAGAGCTGCATTTAAGCTTCTGGCACTTATAATTTGAAAACTAACTCGGTGACCCCCTATTTTTTTCACGTGATTACTTTTGCCATTTGAAAAGGAAACTACAAAATGTTTCTAAAAATTTTCTATCAAGCGGATTTTTTATAAACGCGAGAAAAGGCAATTTAAGACTAGTGTAAAATTTCTCTGATAGAATTTTCTTGAATTTTGTGTGACGTTTGCTCTTTACAAGACAGAAATGTTGAAACAATAAAAAGAGGGGGTCACCGAGTTCGCTTTCTTGCAAAAATCTTCGTGAGTTGTGCAATTTCCACGCGCGTTTTCGCGCATTCTAAAAGATCGATATTTGCTCATGCGCTTTGCTGACTGCCGCTAACCATTACGCGTACGTGTGCGGGCACCTACCGTAGCCTTGTTTGCAGTCCACGCGTTGAGTTGATTTCAGTACGGTGGAGTTTAATAGTCCAGTTGTTGTTTTTACTGTTTGGCAAAGCGTTTGGGCTCACTTAAAACAATTTCTCCACAACTTGTGGCATGACTAAGCATTTTTATGTTAAATAACAGCGAGCGAAAGCGTGGAATTAACTAAATTGCTCACAGAACACATGTCAACTGCATGCAATTCTGACACAAGTGCACAGCAGATATGATTCGCGGCAAACAACAGGAGGTGGTGAGGCATAGAAATAATAGAATGTTGAGATGTATTACCCGTAAGTAAATTGAAGTGCTATCCCACTTTTGCAGTTTTACAATTACTTTCCAGCTCCTTATCCTCCCGGTTCCCGACACGATCGATCGCAGTAGAGGTGGGAATTATCTCTTTGGAACTTCAATATGCATTATCAATCTCCAGAAACAAATTTCCTATGTAAATTGAATTAACTTAAGTCGATCGAGTACATACGGACTCAGATAAAGGCGAATATCTTTTTGAACTGGACAAACGTAGCCTTGCTCGAAGAAAGCCTCGCGTCGCCATATTTGTTTTTGTTTATCCCATTCTTCAAATCTCGCGCGTATCAAGTGTAACGCGCGCGCTAGTGGCCAGACTCCACGCGAGTAAAACCGGTACCAGCCACCTTAAACTTCATTTCGATTAGAAAGATCACAAATTAAATTAATTCAAAGGAATATTATTTGATGAAATAAACTGAAAATAAACTCACTTATCGTTGATGGAGCTTTGGTCGACGGTGTGGTAGGTGGTGTGGTATCAATAAGTCCTGACGAGGCGGACCAGACGGCTTGAAATCCTTTTTTGGTCATGGTGCTATCTGACTTAAACAAAACCGTCATAACACTGGACTTGGATTCTACAATAATGTTTCTTTCGTTACCACAGAATTTTCCAAGAGCAGTTGGAGAAGATGGAGGCCCATCCATTACAAGCACAAAATCATACTGACAGCTCCTACTGTCCTCCAGTTGGAAATCAGTAAATTTCAATCCTATTTTATACTGTGGTTGTAGTTTTATTACCCACTGGCACATTACATCTTCAGGATAGTTCTCGGGATACAGAGGGCTTTTCATCATACCACCCATCATGGTGAAGGTACCTCCGCAAACTAAACAAAGAACAAGAAAAAATGCTTTAACTTAGCCTGAGTAGCAAGTTTTGCCTTGGTTAGCAAATTAACTAATAAGTAAATAAACAAATAATTTTACACATAAATTGGCAGGACAAAAAATGCATTATTTAAAATTTTAAGTTAAGCTAACAGTCACTTTTGCTTCAAGTAAAGCGTGTTAAGTTCTGAGAATATGTAATTTTATGAAAAGTGCTGGTTTTTCGAATGACGCCGGGATAAAGCCACGCCTTTAAACGCTCCGCTTTAGATGATTCCTCTGAGCAAAACACTTTTTTCCAGTTACATGGGAAACACAGAAACATGTCGTCTGTAAGTACTGGAAATGAATTTGCTGATTCACTCGAATCCAGAAAGCTTAAAAGACTCATAAGCGGTATATGACGACAAGGGCAACTTCGAACACGGAACAAACGACGAAGTCATGGATACTCTCGACAACATAGCTATAGGAGCTGTCAGGGAGAAACTGTCCGACCAAACTTGACATAATCGAGAATTGCTATCTCAACGGTGACAGATGCAACGAACACAAGAAATATCCAAAGAAACAGCTTGATGAATAACTTCTCTGCTGGAGAGACAAAATGAAGACCGCAATCCGTTTCAAAATATATTTTTATCTTGAAGCGTACTCCAGCTGGAAAATATTATTTCTTTTTATAACCCAGAAAAACGCGACCAAGATGCGAAAGAAACTGAAATGTCGTGGAAGCGGAGCTTGCTTATCTACAGCATGTACACCGCCTTAACCGAAACAAACATGACACGAATCCACATCTCAAACTTGCCTGGGTTTTTTGCTATTAAGATGTTGAAGAAATCTATGCTTTGGAGCGGCACTTAGGCCAGTGACTTTTAGACGTTTCGCGATCTTCCTCTAGACATTAAGCAGAAAAAAGATCAGATGGTAACTTTTAAGAAAACGCAATCAGAGGTATGACAGACTCCTTAACAATGAAGGGTCAGCTCGACAACCTCTATAGCAACCGCAAATTCTGGCCTTGTGAGGACTCTCTGGATGTAGCAGAAAATAGAACAGGATAACTGTCTTGTGCCTTTATCACCTGTTAGATTTTTTGGAGGGAAACGGTGGGGGGACGCTCCTCTTTCTTCCGGTTAGTCACTTGAACCTTTAGAAACCGATTAAGGAATTTCACAGTTGTAGGGCGGGGCTTTCTACTTAGTTACTTATTTGTTTGTTGAACTCTCTTGTTCAACTCTATGCCCGTTGGGTGCCTAGCACGTGACATAAATCTGCCACAGATAAAATATTTTCTATCGCTTTCTGTGAGCTTTGAATCAAGGCCTCTGTTGAAGTACTCGACAAGAATTGTATTTGACTTTCAATGAAAATAAATTTGTTTATATTTTGTGAGTCTTTCATCAGAAGCAGCGAAAAGTATCGTGAAAATCTCTCTTATCTCTCTTTAGATCTGGCGTTCACAGTCAAAGTCGTCAAGGAGAAGCCTTCAATTTCCTGGCAGACATGTACACTATGAAATTACCAAAGCCAGCCAAAACATCCAAACGCTGATTCTTACCGCAAAAAAGCTCGAAAATTAATCAAGCTCGACGGTGAAAATTTGTTGTTTACAGTCTTTGGACAAAGATCTCTAACTTTTTCAACTGTCAGATTTTGAGACATGCACATGTATTTGATCGACGCTTAAAGAATGCTAGTGTCGAAACTGACAATAACACCTACCTTTCCCTGCCGGTGTGGTGGAAGCCGAGGTAGTGCGTAATTGTGAAGTCGCAGTTTGGGCGCTGGAGATGGTGCTGGATACTTCTGAAGTTTGGGCGCTGGGGGTGGTGCTGGGTACTTCTGGAGTTTGAGCGCTGGGGGTGGTGCTGGATAATTTTCTCCAAGAAGCCCTAAACCCTTTTTCACTAACTGAACCGTCAGACGTTAGTCTTATGAACAACGAATTTCCAGTGGAGTTTATCGGTCCAATGATAATGCTCGAACAAAACTTCCCGATCCGAGGTGAATCGAGGGTGCTGCCATCTCTAACGTCTACGAAGTCATAACCACAAGCACCGGAATTTTCTAGATGAAAATCCACGAACTTTAGCTCAATAGTGTTTCCAGGAATGGTACTTATTGTCCACTCACACTGGATGTTGTAAGGGTACGACTCAGGATAATTTGGTGACGTAAAGAAACCACTTTCACCAGTCATCTGACCACCGCACCCTACAAACGTCAACATTTACATGGTTATGAATACAGCCACGATATAATCGTTATTTAGTATTAACTCGTTTTCAGAAGAATTCTATATTTTTTATAATTTTTTGCTTGTAATGTTTGTTTTCGATTTATTTTTATCCTCATTTGTTTAGTGCTTCTGTAGGCCCCTTATATGCTCTGTTTCAGTTGAAAACTAGCCTGTTCCAGGCTCTCAGATATTTGGGGCGAGCGGGAACGAGCGAAGTAAATCGAGCGGGGCTAGCCCCCGTTCGATTTTCTTTCCTCGTTTTCGCTCGTTGTTTCGCCCTTCGCTCGTCCAAAATATCTATCAGCCTGCAACAGGCTACACCCCGTGTAGTTGAAAATCAAACAGTTCTTAAGATTCAGAAGTAGACGTACAGTGTACTTCCTTTAGCTGCATTCAATAATAGATTTAATCTTCTCGGATAACGACTATAAACCGTCGTCCCCGTCTCACAACTCTTCATAATTGATTCTATGGGACGTTCAAGAACCCACACACTGTTTGAAAAGAGTAGGGGACGTAGCTCCCGGTGTGGTGGTCTACCCCATATCTCTGATCTGATGGTTGGGTTTGCAAATGCTCGGAGATATTAGCTGCATAAGCTAGACTTAAATCCGAGGGTAAATGTTTTAGCTTTTAGCATATGTATGTGCATAGCTACCAGCGTTTGTTTAAAAAAACCATAATAATAATAATAATAATAATAATAATAATAATAATAATCCCTCCCCAAGGATCCAAAGGCGCTAATTACAGAGTAAACGTTAAGAGTTCAAGAAGCTATAGTTAAAAACTACAAAAGCTAACACCAAAGTCACGTCATGAATTAAAAAAGACGCGTATAAGAAGAACAGTTTTCAGCCGTCTTTTAAAAATGTCTGCCTAATCCATTCATGTGTTGTTCCTGCAAACGTTTTTGTCTTAACTCTAGAACTAAAGCCAAGGTAAGCCTGATAAATTTCCTATTACTACATTTCTAATTTGGCTGTACCATAGCTTACGGCGCCTTAGCTTATGCAATCACGTTTTGGAGTTCTGAAATTTGCAAGAATAACATACAAGAGGCCGGTTCATATGCTATTCAGACAGAACGAGGGCAAAGAGTAAAAGAGGGCTAATGTGTTAATTTTTTTTTCTTTTTTCATTAATTTTAACCAAAACTGGCGAATGGTTTTTTTTTTCACCAAATGATATTTTCCGGTTACTAACCAAGAATGCACATGACAGTAACGTCAGGCTTAGAAACCAGTATTATGTAGAGTGTTTGTAAACCCGTCTTTAAATGCCAACAAAGAAATCATACCACATCAAAGGATAATTTATCCCTGAGATAAAACGAGGAGATTTGCCAACGAATATGACGTTGTAATAGGTGAAGGCTTACTTGGAGGAGGTGAAGAAGGAGTAGTCCCCTTTTCAGTTGTCCAAACTGCTCTGAAGCCCTGATCCGTAGTAGAGGAATCCGAACGGAAGGTAACTGACAGATGATTACCAGTGGACGTTATGGTGGCTGGCATACTTGTGCCGCAAAACTTGCCAATCATTGGGCTCTTGGAAGATTCGCCATCCCGTATCAGAACGTAATCATATTGGCATACTTCGTGGTCTTCAAGTGCAAACGACTCAAAAGAAAGAACTACTTTATCTCCAGGTTGGAGTTGTATTATCCAAGAGCATACTTTATCCACTGGGTAATCTTGAGGAAAGTTTGGTGACTGGATGGTCCCACTTCTCCCTGTCAGAAGCCCCCCACAATCGGCTGAAATTAATATAGAACACGATCAGTAATTTTTCAAGAATAAAATCATCCTTGATATGAAATATTTGTCTGCAAATAGAGTTTTTATGTCTTTTCTCTGACTATTTGCTGTTTAATGGTTTGTGCGAAGCAGCAGACTGTTGGGAGAACTTATTGGGCATTGCTGTAATCCCAATCTATTGTTTCCGTGCAGGTCACTTGATCACACGAACCATGTGCTCGTCACTCGTCTCGATTCAGCCCCGGGTCAAAACGTGTTTTTGTCATCCCTCCTCCTCCCCGTTTCCAGTCCGCTTCTGTTTTTTTGTTTTTGTTTTTGTTTTTTGTTTTGTTTTGTTTTTTTTTTTTTTTTTGGGGGGGGGGTGCCCTCACCTTTCCTGGGCCATATTATTTATCAATAATTTTTCAATGAAATGCGATATTTTAATAAAAGCGGCCATACCATGCTAATCTTGCGAGTTTCTCTTGTTGCCCTGTAAACAGAGCTCAGGCAAGGCAGTTTTGGGAAGTCGGCTTCGTTGAGGGTTGAAGAGGAAAGGCATAAAAAAATATATCGACATCGTACAGAGGGAGCTAAGATCGCGAGGGAGACAACTTTGCCGTTACAAGGTCTCACATCTTAATTTTAAAATGGTCAGAACAACTCTTTATTTACTACTTGGCAGTTTTTTGACAATAATCGTTTAGAGTGACTTTTAGCAACAGTCACAAGAACTTCGGTTGTTGGCCTGCGTCAATTCGAAAGCGAGACATTTATCAAAATAATCCGCTTGTTTGAGCTTATTTCTTTTTTCTTCAGTCTGGGTTTGTCACAGCTTCACTACAGTATCAGTTAAGCAGCAAGGTTGAAGAGCGGATTCACTGACAATGGTCAGGTTGTCATATTTAAAGAACAATCGTGTTCTACGTTCTTTGCGTTCTTTGTCGAGTATGCAATGACAATGCCCAAACTGGTCTTTAACACCTTTATTAAAAAACACGAAAGTGTAAGGGAATAGAGGGGGGTGGGGGAGATTAATTAGTGAAAAACGGTGAGGACAGCACTGGGTAACAAGATAAAAACTGAGGAAGGAAAAGTAAATTAAAACGATACCATTGAAGATTAATTGGTCGCATTTATCAAATGGGACCATAGTAAAAACGGACACAAAGGAGGCGAGCCTAGCTCAAGACAAAACAATGCAAACAATTTCACGTATTGCTAGCCTCAGTAGCGACTAAGAGCGGATAAAGTTACAAAATCCACAAAGCCAAAAGAGCTCTTTGCGAAACCAACACATAATTTCTTGCCCACCACCAACCGAGATCACAGTCAACATACGACAGACTAATAATACAGCTACTACGCTTCTCTCGCTGTTTAGTTCGTTTAAACAGTATTTTTATGCTAAACGTTGATTTTCATGCACGAAACGAACGACTTCTGCTAATACGCTAATTGATTCTATGTTCGGCTGTTATTAAGCTATTTAAAGGGCTTAACGCGATGACAATTTCTGAGATAAACACGATTTTAGCGGTAATTAACTATATTGCGGATGCAGCATTCTAAGACTGTAAGGAATTAGAAAGGAAAGATGGCCGCACATGAGAAAATGAAGGCACTTATACAATCACGAAATAATAATAGTACGTAGCAAGCTTGCATTTTAGTGCAATAACATGACTACATTACGAACTCGATAATTTGTCAATACGGTGAACATCTTGATTATACCCGATCAAAAAGACTCGTCTCACATGAGCAACTTTGATGTTTTAAAGGCATGATCACCATCAGAGTTGTGCAGGATTTAAGCAAGGAAGTAGCGAACTACAAAGAATTTCTTCGTTCCATCTCGCCGGAATACAACTCGAACAAACCGCCCAGTAGCGCAGGTGCGAGTGGAACTAAACACGCCAATCAGTCAATACTATCAGGCAATTGTATCACGCCTCAGCTGCTGACAGTTTACTCTATCTACAACAACCTATTCTATTGACACCTTTCATTGACTTAAGTTCACGGAATACTTCGTCGACCTGAATATTTACTGCGACAAATTAAAGTGAATAAATACGTCTCGTGTTGATTCCATCAAGTGCTAAAAAACTAACTACTCGACTTACCAAAGAGCTGTGCTTGGCTACCTGTTAAGAAGTAAATAAGAGAACAAGTTTAACGACGCCTTCGTGAAATATTCAGATTTTGCATGCTCGGGGATTTAGTACGCAGCGTGCAGAGGACTTGAGTCTTAGTCTTGTCCGTTTTTTATATGAGTAATTGGAAAATTGAGAAAGATTTTATTACCGATGCAATCAAGAGATTGATTAATGTTGGCCCGAAGACTCCTATCTATAAGTGAATGCAAGCTAATTAATTTTGCTTGTTGATTGCTCGAAGGATGAATTCCGCAAGAGCAGTAGATTGATGTAAGTTACTCAGTAGACATTACCTCCCAAAATGCCGGAAACAGAACTTTTAAGAAGCTAATAAAGCACTGAAGAGGTAGGAAATTTCTGTCACCCAAAGTTCAGCTCAGCGTATTTTTAAGTTAGTTCAGATTATATTTCTGTTAACTTATCGCATGTCACGCCATACCACTCGATTTCCTTCTAATACTTTCAGGTGTCGACACTTAAGACTTTCAATTCATGTTAGATGAACAGTCAACCGATTAAAATGCTCATAAAATAGTCTCTAATAAATCCGGTGACTCGAGGCGCTGCATATATTTAAAATCACGGTTTTACGTTAAGTGACAGAACACAGAGGGATTAACTTTCCGTAGTAAAAGAAATAACTCACCTGGGATGTTCACAACAAAAGCGAAGTTAACCAGCACAAATAGAATACAGACTTTTTGCTTCATCTTCCCAAAAATGGCCGTGGAATTCACGAGACACCAAAAGAATGTCAGCAGTGAAGCTATCTGTGAGTGTGATGATCTTTATGCAGATGCGCGCTGAAGCAAGGACGCAATATAAAGAAGCTTGAGGTTGCTCTAGTATTCTCACATATATTAATCAGGCGGAAAGTTTCAATAACCTTCAAGCACGGACGCGTCACGTATCCAATCACAGCATCAGACACATAAAGGTCATTCTCTAATGTAACAGACACTTTGGTGGGAGTCTATACAATTTACATAAGAAAACATCGTCCAACCCGGAGCGGAAATGTACTGAAGGCTACAGAATATTCAACAAACGTTTCTGAGTTGTGGTCGGACAATGAAGGTTTCGGATCGTGGTTATACCCTTAAAGTACTGGCAACAATTACTGGCCATTCGTTTCTCACTTTTCTTGGAATGGCTGCTTATCAGTAAAGGTAACAGATCATGCGTAAAGTCGTGTAGCGTAATTCTAAGATTCTGCTATGTGTTGTCTTTACGTTGGTGAAAAAAATAGGACTTGTCTCTCATTAAAAACACGACAAAGGTTTCGAAAAAATAACAAAGGCGAGACATAGTTGTTTGTTTTTCTCTCGGTAAAGTTTAAGCTTGATACCTTCGGCGACTATCAAACGGAGCGAAAAAGAGCTTACTAGTGGATTATAAACGTTTTGGTATAAGCTTGTTAGCTGCCCTTTACAGATGATATCATGATTGTCTCTCTTTCTGGCCGCAGTAACTGCTACTACGTGAAAAGGTGAACAATAATCTATGAGGAAAAAAACGGAAATTTAGCGAGCGGAAAAACAACTGTGGGGAAGAATTACGTTATGCAACTCTAGGGAAGAATTACGTTATGCACGTACATCACGCACAGTGGTGACTAAAATGCAGCAAGCAGCATCTTAGGCTAAATGTTGGCAAAGCATAACCATTTCTTACTTGACGGTCAGCGAATTAGTCTGTTTAGAATGAAATTTGAAAATATTCCACATTTATGCACATTTAAACCAGAACAAAATTCTTACAAGTAAAATCAATTGTGTTTCTTCCCTTAGGATTCATTTTAAATGTTGAGTTCAGTTTATGCCATTGCAAACCAGCTTATTGAATTAATCGCACAAATAATTATGGTTGTTAAGTTGGAATGTAGCCGAAAGAACATAAAACTGCCGCACTTGACCACAAAACGCCCATATTTCCCACGAGATGTTGCTCGAGACCTAACAATAAAGGGTGGGGTAACAAAAGAAACGCCAAGGACCATCTTCCGGTAATAAGTGGTGCAGGATTACGGGCATCTGGTTCCATGATCGTAAACACGAAAACTGAGAGCTTCTCGACAAAGCCCGGCATAGCCAGTTGAATCCAGTCGAACTAAATTTCAATCGAACGAAATCGAACTCACACAAAAAAATGGGCAATCGAGCTAATCGAACGTTTGATTTCCAAACTCTTGATTGTTGTAAAATTTGTGTTGAAAATCAATAAGAAGTTTTTGGAGGCTCCAGTTACTTCAGTATAACACGTCGTAACGCGCAGAAATTCCGTTATTGAAGGTCTGAAAGCACAAGATCCGTTCAAATCTGCTCTTTTTTACTACCGTGGACAGTTTTTTTTTATTGGATAGTTAGGAAAAAGGACGAGAAAACCTTGTTCTCGACGGGCTTTGATAACATAGTTTACCAGAGCTTACGTACAGTAACCAAGCTGGCGGTCAGGCCATATAACATATGAACTTGTTCAAGCGAATTTATACACTGAATCGATTGCGTTCGGTCGAAACGGACGACATAGGACGAGAGAACTCTTCATCAGCTTTCAATTGAGATATCAGATAGTTCATCGCAAACTTTAAAATAAATTGGCTCGAAACTTGACTTTAGTAGGCTGCGTTGAGCTCTTTAAGTTTAACAGTCCCGATATACTGAGCGAATCGTGCGGTACCAGTTAAGTTGTGTCAGCTTGTAGTTAAAAATGAGACAAAGGCAGCCGAAGTAACAAGCACTGAGCATCGGTTTCACTTCATTGCTGCATGGTCAAAAGTGGTTTCGAGTGAGATATTACAACCACGAGCCACTCTGTTAATTATTCAGCTTCTTCATTTAGTGGCCACACCCTTCCTATCATGATTGCATTGAGCGGTTCGTGGTAGAATTCCGGCATGTCTCTCTTTTGTGTGTTTGTAAATTTGCTCTATCGTAAATTTCTCACGGGAAAATAGTTAATGGACTATTGGCGTGCTCCACCAAATAAAAGCAAACGTTTCTTCACAAATGCGGAGATCGCTTTCTCACTATTAAACTGTTATTCTTCAAGTTGTTTAAGCCATTTCCATATTATTATGCGATCGACAATATCATGAACAGTAGCTTTCGGTATACTTAGCTCGATCATGTCAAATGCACACAGGACAAGAGTATGCACAGGTAACCCACACTGAAGACTAGGATACTAGTGTGGAGCAACTGTCTATTTATCAGCTTCGAATCACTACTGTTTTGATTATAATCGCGGAACATAGTTATATCAGTTATATGACTACATTCATTCTGTATACTTTATTAAAACCAGAAAAACGTGGTCAGGGGCCACTGAATGTCAATTGTCCACTGGTAACTAATCTCAGTGGAGACTGACATAGCTTGCATACAGGCTCTTCATTTAGGCAATTAATTCAGAGAGGTTTTGCTTTCGAATGGTGTGCGGTCAAAAGCTAAGGGATTGGGGTTGACTGCGCACCATTCCATGTTTTTCAGTCAACTAGGGAAGAATTACGTTATGCACGTACATCACGCACAGAACTCTGTTGTAACCAGGTCTCCGTCAAAACGAACACAAAATTACCCCGACATATTTCAAATAGATCAGTCATCACGCTCAATGAACTGAATCTGAACGAAAAACGTACCATAAGGGATCAAAGTCCTCTAAGTCTATTAACGGTAACGGATTTATATATACCGCACATGTCATAGTTTCATAATGAATAATGAATAATTTATTTAATGTCGAAGTTTGCACAATCTTACAAGCTAGAGGCTCATGTTAAAAACGCTCGACAAACTAAAATTACAAAACAAGGTAAATAGCGGTTTACAATTCTTCTATGGGGTGAGATCGGACGTCAGCTTGTAAAAGGCGCCTCTGACGGCAGCTATCAGTCCATATTTGATTTCATCCACCCAACCAACCAAAGCAATGATGAATGTGAAAAGAGATAAAGATTGACCACCACACCGGTAATTACGTGCCCTACTCTTTTCTAACATTGTGTAAATTCTTTAACGTCCCACAGAATCAATTATGAAGAGTTGTTAGACGGGGTCTACGGTTTATAAACGTCCTTATTCCATTAGATCTCATTGTAAAAGACTGTCTCCATGACGTTTATTTCAACAGTCCAGCAAAGGACACCGTGGTAACATCAACGCCGCCTTATCCATTTTGTCTCATCATTTCTTTCCACTTTCTGAAAATTATAAAATTATTCATTCTGGCCAAAAATCTCGATATAACGAAGAT
Source organism: Pachyseris speciosa (assembly GCA_016490735.1). NCBI lineage: Eukaryota > Metazoa > Cnidaria > Anthozoa > Scleractinia > Pachyseridae > Pachyseris > Pachyseris speciosa. The sequence goes on from JAEMWC010000063.1 coordinate 1,483,544, forward strand.
TTTGATCGTTATCCCCCTGAGTTCCTCAATTATAACAGAGTTTAGTTTATATTCTTCGCCCGTTATAACAAACACGTTGCCACGATTTCTTGGTCTTTTCATATGTAGTGGTTCCACCTCGCACAATTAATAATAGCTTGATAGCACGTTATGCATGTTATACCACATGCTACATGCCATACTTGATCAAGGTAAAGGTCATAAAGGTTAAGTTTCGAGTAGACATCAGGATACTACTTTATCCACAACTTCTTATATTAAAAAAAGTTAATTCTTACAGTTCTGTCAACGTGGTCGTAGATGATTTGATCGTTTTCTCCGTTATGGAATTTGGGGTGTAAGATATTTTGTAAACACTCAGAATTGAGTTCTTTTATACTTTTATTTACCAATGAACCGTAAAAGAACAAAACAATATTTGCTACCCGTGAGATAAGTAATCATGCCTGTAAATAGCCTGTTCCAGGCGTTCAGATAGTAAACGGAGCGCGATAGTACCGGCAGAGCAAGGCGAAAATAAAGCGGCGAAAAATCACCTCGCTCTGCCGGTACTATCACGCTCCGTTCCTGACTATCTGAACGTCTGGAACAGGCTAGCCTGTAAATAGGGCATCACTGTACAATGAACAGGGTATCAACGTTCATATCAACACTTAAACACATGGAATCGTGTATAAAAACGACTGATTTTGCCATAACATAATGCCATTTGAAATACCGTGGAATGTTCGTTACTTGACAAGGGAGCAGAAATCCATTCGTCTCCTCCTAAAGGAAGAGTACACCAAATGCTTCTTGCAAGGACTCTGAAGACCAAGCTTAACTCGTGGAGGGGTATGAGGCTCCACAATGTCCCACTCGTGTGGGTTAGGGACGTCAATAGCCAATAAGTTTGCTGCGTCGATGTGACCTGTGTAGACATGTTGTTAAATAACTATACGTGTTACCTAAAGTTCTGGACAGGCTGTCTGCTCTTTTCCACCTAGGAGCTTAGTCTCTCTAAGCTCCATGAAGAGGAAAAGGAGAATCCTGTAGCTTTAGGCAAGGTTCTAAAAGGTTGGGGGAGGACTCTATTCCCAAAAGCTAACCCTGATTCAATAAAGAGAGCATCTCTGTATCGATCTGCCATTCGAAGTATTGCAGTAGGTAAAACAATAATATATAGCAGGAGAAGTTGAAGATAATTTAGGTACATTTAATTTTTTTCTTGACGGGCAAAAAATGGTCATTACCGCATCACAATCAGCCGTGTTTCACGGTTCACTGGAATAGTTCCAACTCAACTGCCTTCACAGTACAGTTAGCAAGGAATAGAAGTTGGTCGCACGTGCTGACTTTGTTTACTGTCCAAATCAAACAATAATCTTAAAACATGACCTAATACACTGCACCTCAGTGTTACGTGAATGTTCGAAAAAATTACGTTTCATAAAACAGATTGCTTGTGTACAGATTTTTCCTATTCTGGAATAGGGAGTACTTGGAATAGACCGTAACTGTGTTTTTCTGTGACTTATTCTGTCTTCAGAATTAAGGAAATAGCACTTAAACCATTCTGAACCAGTAGAAGAATAAACAGATCAGCGGAATAGAGTCCTAAAGTGTGATGTCACAAATATTTGAATTTTTGAAATTATGACAATTATGAGATTTGTTCAGATTTTCAGAAAAGGCAAGATGAAAAATGCTAACTTGCCAAAAAATCACCATGTAAAGGCAAATTGGCTCGGAGATATGAGCGTCGCTATTCTCTGCTGACTCCATACAAATCCTTCTAAATTTTACACATGACTTTTTACGTTTTTAGATAGCTTATAATCCCCATAATTATTTCATTTTCACTCGTTTCCTCCTTTTTGTGACAAGGATTCACTATTTGAAGGGTTTCCAAAATTCCCGCCGTAGCCTGAAATTTGAGACATTTTGTGCGCGGCCAAAAGATCTCTGTGACGTCATTTGTGTGTAATGCTCAAGCGTGAAACATATCTGAGAAAGCGAAAAAGCTTAAATTTGAAAACTTTTGCGCAGCTGGCGGCCCCTGTAGTACATTTATATTCACACGAATGACGTCATGACTATTCACCAGACTCTAAGTATTTGTCTAGAATTTTAGAGGCCTTCCAAGGGGTAGAAGCAACAAGCGACATGGCTGTGAAAACAGGCGACAATCGTCTCCCAAAACACTGACAACCAACAGAAATTGGCAGAAAATGCTCGTCAGTTTGCGACAGCGACAATTCACTTTCCATTCACCTTTGTTTTCTTTGCAAGAGCGACACTTGTCCCTAACGAAACAAGCGACAGACAGTATCGTAAACTAGCAACAAAGCGTCACCAGACCACCCCTTGGGCCTCATTTTAGTGAGCAAGGTCCCCCCCGGGGGGGGGGGGGTACTCAACAGATACTTGGGTAGGGAGGTGCGTCCCGGGCGCTCAAACCCTGATCCTGTTTAAGACACAATTCTCTGATTTCCCTATCCCGTTTAAGACAGAATTCAATTTTGTTAGACCCTGTCTAAGACACTTAACCCAAAATCACACCCTGTTTATGACTAGAATGAAAATAATGATGCACAAGTTTCTTACTGTATATATATATTAATGCACGGGAAATGAAACGGGCCGTCTCTACTCCACAGGACCGTGGTTGCCTTAGAAGACAAGGCGAACGAGGTTTCCTAGCCTGAAGCAGTATATATATATATATATATATATATATATATATATATATATATATATATATATATATATATATATATAAATTATATATATATATATACAGCTATATATAACTTTCGCCGCATTTTAAAATAAGTTCCTGCTACTTTTAGTAATTCCTTTTGCCCTCAAAATATTCCTTAAAACACCAATTTTCATCTTAGAGAAAAAAATTAGCTTTAAAATTTTGATTCATGTGCACTTTAAACGTTGGGAATCAAGTAAAGTATGGAGTTAGTCAACTGAGCATAACGGTGCTGATATCTAGCTCTCAAACTGTAAGAAAATGCAGATTTTGGCAAGTAGGCCTTTTTTATGGTGTTCTTTCTGAAAATCAGAATGAATCCCATAATTTCACAAATTTAGTTTATATCGTCATCACTTTAGGATGCAATTATGCATTCTTTTGAGAAAGCGGGTTTGGCAGGAAATTCTCGCGCGGTCCACCAAACTCATGTATGGTTCTAGCACTGCACTCACATCACCTCCGCCAAGAGTATTAGGTTTTCAGAACATGTGTTCTTTTAATGTGTTTTCCCTAAAGCGGAACAGAAATAACCAGAATAGTCCCAAAGGAGCGCCCTCTATATGCATATCTTTCTATCAGCCCCCATATGTACTACTTACCTGCATTTGTCGCAAAGTCCATGGCATAAATTCCATCATTATTGCAAATACTTTTATCTCCACCTAAACAGTCAAACACCAACAGGCTCAATAACAATAGCAACATAATTATAAAGGTAAAAGAAACGGTTCCTTTTTAGCAGTACAATGTGGGTGCTTTATCTTTCAATTAATAAAGATCGAGGGAGTGCATATAGACATGTGGTGAAATGTCTCATCACTTATGTTGATAAAATTCTCATTTTGCAGATTTTGAATGAAACTGTCACCATACATGTTACTAGTAAGTGTCACCTTGAAATTGACACCATTCATGTAAACTGTCACTATGAACCTGTCCACATAAAATTATGTATGGCAATGAAGTACCAACCACCAGAACATTTCAAACAAAGGTGCACAATCCAACATACCTAGAGACAACAGGTGGCGGACAACGTCACATTTTCCAGATGAGGCAGCGATGCATAAAGGAGTATTACCCAGCCAATTTTTAGCGTTGATGTTGCATCCTAAGACAAAGAAGAAAGTCAGTAAATACTATAATCTTGAAGAAGGAGGAGGCAGAGGAGTAGGGGAGAAGGAGGAGAAGGAAAAAAGGAAGTACCCATACCTGCGTGGAACAGAGCGGTAATGATGCCAAGGCCATTTTTGACATTCTGTGTGGCACAGAAGAAGCTGGCAAGATGAACAGCACTGTCCATGCAAGCAGTGCAAGAATTTACATTTGCACCTATAGCATAAAGATAAGAAACACTTTACCTGCTTACACATGGTATAACAATACCTCCATGTAAGGAGTGAAAATTTAAAACAAGCAGGCTCCAATTTAGTTACTGAATTCTGGGAATAAGAGCCACTGGAGGACTAGTCACAACAACAACAAGTATAAAGTATTTTGACATGTGCATAATTCATGAAAACTTTTTCAGGACTACGCTTCAATTTTTAAAGTAACATGAATTCAATTGAAAAGTTCCATGCAAAGCAGTTGTTTATAACCATTTGGCTAAAAGCAGCAAAATATGCCAGCAGCTGGCAAATTTGCCACCCACAGTACATTATTTGCCCCTTACTTCACACTTGGACTTCCCTGGGAGTTCTCTAGGAGGCAAGGGTTGCTGGCAGTTGCTGCCTACTACTACAGCTACATGTACATGTCATGCCCACTACTATAAAACATCTTAGCAGGGGTGCCAAAAATGCACTTTATAAAAATAATGTTGGATAATCAGTTGGTCCCTTTTGGTTGTCTTTTTTTGGACACCTTAAATTAAAGGAAAAATTAAACCAGGTGATATTTAGACAAGGAACTAATCTTTTTGGAACTAAACAACAGCCTTTTTGCGTTATTGAAAATTGTATAAAGGCACATAAGAAATTTCTGTCCTGCCTTTCACTTTCAATTTCTGTACTCAAAGAGTCATATACCTTTGCTTAACATGTATGATATGAGACTGCTATCCCCACTCAAACAGGCACACTGGGGAAAAATCACAGAAAAAAACATCAGTTATAAGACTAGTGTAGATGAATTGATCTCTCACAAGCAACTTGGATCAATGTTTCATTTGCACATGTCACAGTAGTTTTAACTTTTGGGAGATTTAAAACAATATATTGAATAAATGACTTAAAACTAAGAATTAGCAAATTATGGTTTTACAGTTGTACAGTACATTGTAATCACCTGAGTTAGAATATGGCCATTTACAGGAGCAGTTTCACAGGAAGATGAGAAACAATCATGTTTTCTTCGCTAAGGACTTAAATTATTTTTTCATGGTGTATGGCATTACTGGCCATACTTCAATGAATACTGTTTAAAAAACAAATGTCAGTAAGTAACTCAGTTTCACAGGATTTGTAAAATCATTGAATGAATATTAACCCGGTAAATAAGACATCAAAATACAGGGGTTTCATTAGAAGTACACAACTGGCAAAAATCGCCACCTACTTTTGTCAGAATTTACCTCTTACCGCCTCCTACTTTGTCCATATTTTCACTCAAATTATTGAAAAAATTCATCAGGTCATTGCCTACTTTAGTTAGCTCAGTCTATTTCAAAACTTATTGAAACCCCTGAAAATATATGTTGATTGTTGAGTTAATACTTACCAAAAACAAAGTTAACCGTGACTCTGATTTGGGGTGTGTACTGTTTACATCAACATTGTGTCGCTCTATAAGGGATATAATATCTGAAGTAATCCCAGGTTTATGAGCATTCTGCAACATGGTAAAAATGGGATAAGTAATCTGAGCACATAGCGAATGAGCCATACGTCTAATGTATGTCAGATAAAACTAGTGTCAGTCTGCTCTCCCTTCCCTTGAAGAGTTAGATACAAATAATAGTATTATTTTAGACTAAATGCTAATTAATTAAATCAAATGGAAGTAAGTCAGCTAAGGTGCTGTTTGCTGTCGGCAAAACAAGTAAGCTTAAACTTATACCAAAATGGATAAATAGATTTTTTTTTCTCAAAATTCCCCAGCAATTTTAAAATTGGCCTACAGCTCTAAAAGAACGAGCTACCATTCCAGTGTTCCAGATAAGAGAGGGTTCGAAGGTGAAAGACCTTGTACAGTATAGAAGATTTCTAAAAACACAATTAAGCCTACTGGCCACTTAAAAATAATTATTGACCCCTTGACTTAAAGAGTTAACTGGAACAGTTCATTCATTTCAAAATTATACAGAAACAAACAAAAAACAAGTGAAAAGACTTATTTGCTCAATACGTACAGCATATACATCTGTAATAGCAAATCATCATAGTTTATTGGCCTCACTTAGTTCAATATGTTATGTGATTTCTTTACCCCAGCTGAATGGACAATTAAATGATGATTAATATACCTTGATCATTTTGAATAATCTTAAAAGGCATAATCTGTCTTTGCTGGGTTGGATCTCCACCTCTTTGTCTGGAAATATAGAAATGTCTAAATTTATTTTATTCCCTATAAAATCTTCTCATATTTTCCCATTTTTTTTTTAACCTTGGCAAAGCAAAAAGAAATGATTTTTTATTACACAGCACACATTGACAAGTAGAAAACTCTACGTTAACCCTTTATTTAACTTATTACCAAGCTAAAACAAAATTTCCAGAGATTTCAGTGACTGTTAGAAAATCAAATTCCATTGACTTCCTGCAAAATTCTGTACTCTTGCAAGTGCAAGAAAACTATATCCCTCTGTGTATAAAGACCTACTGCACCATTCTCCCCCACCCCCACCCCCTTCCCAACTCACACACACACTGCCAGCAGACTGCCTTTCTACAAAAGTTAACGGTTACAGTGTATCTCATTTTTTGGCAGAGTTACTTCATTTTTTATGTATTTTTGTCATAAAATTATAAGTTTTTCAGATGGTGATTCGTTATAAATCCAGTTCACTGAGGTAACTGACTGCAAGTCATCCACTGGCTACATACACTATGGTGTCCCTCAGGGCTCGCTTCTTGGCCCCAGATTATACACCACATATGTTAATGACCATGTCGATTCTGGAGATATTTACCTGTATGCAGATGATACAACAGGTTATTGCATTGGTCCAAGAGTTGACCTTGCCTTGTCATCACTAAACAAAACTTTGAGGCAAATTCTCATGTGGAGTACTAGGAATCATCTGCCCATCCACCCAATCATAACTGAGGCAATGATATTGAGAAAATCTGTGTTTATCAGACCTCTGCCCCCTCCCCCCTCCCCCTCTATTTTGGCACAAGTACAGGTCTCATCAATCTGCACAATAGACTCTCATGGTCAGTTCACATCGACTCTGTAAAGAAGCACTAAGCCTTTTCTCAAAAGGTTGGAGGATTAAAAAGGACAAGAGCTTTTCCCAAAAAGATGCTTGAAGAAATATATTTCAAGATTATTGTTCCAAGCCTTATATATGGAATTTCAGTGAGGGGGAATTGTCATCCCTCTGCATTAAACTCTCTCAACTCCATCCATGCAAGGACATCTCATATTATAAACAATCTTCAACCATCGTTGGCAGATGACACGTGCCTCGCTAAATCCAACTGGCCATCTCCTACTTATATAAAAGATCTGCCCTGATGTTAATGCACAAAGTTTATTTTGAAACCTCACACCAATCAATTTGTGTACTTTTTTTCTAAAAGGAAAATTTCTAGGTCATCTAGAATTCAAAATCAGTTTGACATTATTAGATTTAATTCAGATAATGGCAGGAACACTTTACAGTATAGAGGCCCAGTGATTTGGAACTTTTTAAATACGTTTGTGACAGTGCCCGAAAGGTTTTTCACTTTTAAGCAGATTTTACGGAAACACTCTAGAGATATTGATTAATTCCCTTAATTTAACAAAGGAGCATCACTTATTGCCACAAAAAAGATGATTTCATTTATTTTTAATATCGCTAAATTAATAGATTTTATAAAGTAGTTAGACCTTAGTAAATATATTCAATTCTGATATATTTTTAACCCTTTTCAAGTTTGTATTTTTTTCATTATTTGTAGCAGGTCCACATCAGCCCTTTGACTGCCCCTTCTAAACCTACTTATCAAATAAAGTATGTATGTATGTATGTATGTATGTATATACACACTGGCTTACATGTCCTTTGCAGCAATTTAAAGATGCATAAGATCACTGTGAATATGAACAAAAGAAGCTTCCATTTTGTGGTTATGATAAAGGCCAGATTACTGAAGACCATCTCTCCATATCCATCAAGTTTCTGGATTCCTTGAACTACACACTGGCTACCAAGCAACAGCTTAGCCAGAGAATGGTTAGTTATTTCCAGCAAGAAGCTGTACACATCAGATGCATTTTTTTGGTAAAGTTCAAGGAAACTATGAGTGGAGATGAAAGATCCAAACATCTCATGCAGGCCGGACGTTTCACTCAGGGAATTACAAGTCTGAAAAATTCAAGTAAATGGATATTATGTTGGATTTAAGTTAAACTATGACTGTGGAACATAGTTTCAGTGGATGTCCCACCAAAACGCATTTAAGGTGGCTCCTACCAGTTTCCAGCATTTTCAAGCACTACTAGTTTGATGGATCTTACTACAAATCTTTATACGTTAATATGTACCTTTAAAGTGGTATCAAAGAAATGCCCAATCATTGGTGAACAAGTTACAAAAATTTTCTTGACATAACAGGTCACCATAGAATCATAGCCTGTTAAAAATACCCCTTATTTTAGCTTTAAGCAAAAATGATTAAAAAACCAGCTTGGTGACCCCCATTTTTTATTGTTGAAATGTAATTTAAGAGTGTTGAGAGCCAATTTTCACAAAGTTTAAAAAATATATATGTAGGAGCGGATTCAGAGCCACCTTAAAATTTTAAAAATTGAAGTTAAAAATTTAAGGTGGCTGCAAAAAGTTTTCAGCATTTTCAAGCACTAATATTTTGATGGATCATTACTACCAATCTTTATACATTATTACCTTTAAATTGTTATTTTTTTGACATAACAGGTTACCATAAAATTAAAAATTTGTTTTTTAAAAAAAATTTTGGTTACCATAAAATTAAAAATTTGTAAGAGCGGATTCAGAGCCACCTTAAATTTTCGAAAATTAAAGGTGGCTCTGAATCCGCTCCTACAATTTTTTTAACTTTGCAAAAAGTTTTATTTTATTATGCGAATTATTTCCCGAAAATAAAAAATGGGGGTCACCGAGCTCGTTTATGAGCTATTGTCACTTACAGCTAAAATTAGTGGTGTTTATAACCGGTTACGGCGTTGGTATGGTAACCTGTTATGTCAAAAAAAGTCTCATAACTTGTTCACCAATGATTGGGCATTTCTTTAATAACAATTTAAAGGTAATAATGTTTAAAGATTAGTAGTAATGATCCATCAAAATATTAGTGCTTGTAAATGCTGGAAACCGGTAGGAGCCACCTTAACTAAGTCTTAAGCTTAAATCTTATAAAAATCGTCACTTCAGACCACAAATACGTCTCATATTTAGCTGTTTATAATCAATACAGCCAGTAGCAAAGACAGCTTAACTCAATGCTGGGAAATACACGAATTAGTCGCCGGATTATGTAAGCTTAAACTTCAAACAAGGTCCAGCTTTTTTCCTTAACTGCGATATGGAAGCGCTGACTAAAGCGGACTAAAGAAACTGAGACATTATACCAGTTCCATTTAGTCCCGCTAAATGAAAAGATGATACCACGCTATATCTTACCTTTTCATTTGAATTGTGGTAGAAGTATTTCAAGATAACTGCAAGCAAAAGCTTGTAAAACCAAAAGATCGTCACAAAGTGCCGATCGATTCTGAAAATTTTGCTTTAATTGTTTTTCTTTCTTGTCACGGCAATTTTCCCGCCAAAGACGCGGGTGTCTAACCTCGCTTTCAATACATACTGTGTAGAGACTGGGGAGAGCAGAAGATCAAAGATGGAGAAGATGGCGGAAAAGACGGCAGTGTACAAAGGTGAATGAAGTGTTATCGGAGAGTTTTTAGCTCTGGACGTGAACATCAACTCGGTAGGCTTCTACTAAATCGTCTCAGAAAAGCACTGGCCTTAAAGGAGATGGATGTCGAACAAGAAAAAACCCCGGTATGAGTCATACGAATAACTCATGTTGTTACAAGTGCATGACTCTTTACGCCATATATATTCTATAAACAGATGAAAGGAGTTGAAATGGTTTTGGCACGTGCTCGCAACAATACAGTATTTTGAATGTTGCTGTAATAACTTTAAATAACGAAGTGTAGAATCCTTAATACGCTCAGAATCATGTTACTCAATGCGCGGGTCGACTTCGAATTTCAAAGCTTACGAGTTTTTTATTTCAATGAACTTTGAACCAAGTTTAGGATAGATTTTGCAAGACCGCTTGAAAGCGAATTCATCCCGTTTCTTAGAAATCAGCAACATCTAGTACCTATTTTTCTGAGACATGAACTTCAGAAGGGTTAACAGTGATTTACCATTGCACAGCACGCGAAACAAGTCGGTTCATATTCGTTTAGTAAGCAGACTTCGGTTGCTTAACTCTTTTCCAACAGGTTTAAATGTACCAAATATGGTGCACTTTTGCCCACTGGCTTGAAAATCCACAACTTTCTCAAATCCCAGACCATAGCCCGTTTCACGGATATTGGACGCCATATTGAATAAATTGATTTTGCAATGAACTATGGGTCAAAAAGGGGGCATAAGTTCCAAGATGGCGTTGCTTGAGCGTGGAGATGCGGAAAATGATGTAGATTATTTTAAAGACTGGGGAGTAGAAAAGTTGAAATACTATTTGTCAGAAAGAGAAGTCCCTGTAGGAAACACAAACAAAGAGGGATTGTGAAACCTTGCCGTTTTTGCACGTAAATTGGGGCTTAAAGTAGTCAAAAGTGTTCGAGAAAGTCAGAGAGAAGTTGATAGAGAATGTGTAATAAAATTAAGTCTAGAAGAAGGGAGAATCAATCTTCCTGACCCGGAAACGTTACACGAAGGATGGCATCATCGGGGGGCAAAGGGAGCATCGCTTTGCCGCTGGCTCGTTGTTGACGCTGTGAACTTGTTGATTGTGGAAATTTTACTATTGCCAAGTCGCACACGATGATATCGCTAAATTAACATATCGGTGGAGGTAACCACTGTGTCATGTTTGGCTCTTCCAAAGATCGGAGAAATCCAGAGAGGTGATATTTTTTCGCATGTGATTTTAAAGAACTGATCTCACATTTCTGGAGGTTAACAAGCATGTGATAACACTGATGAAGTTAAGACTTAGTTTAAATAGCCAATTCCTTGGTCATTTGTTTGGAGTATCTTCAAGTCTTGTGACAGTTATTCTGTTCACAGGGCTTACTCTTCTTGCATTAGAGCTTAACCCTTTCATCTTCTGGCCAACACGAGAACAAGCACAGAATTACTACCCTGACTGTTTTAAGAAATATAAGAATGTCATTGCCTCTTCAGAGGCCCTCATTAGCCCTGGCTAATGGACAGATATATTCATTTTACAAAGGAAGAACTACTACTAAGCTTTTGGTTGCCTGCACACCTGTGGGAACAGTTTCCTTTGTGTCAGATCATATGCGGCAGGAGGAGGAATGAGTGACAAAAGACTTGTCAAGGAAAGTGGGATTCTATCCAAATTTGAACCTGGAGACACCGTCCTTGCAGATCGAGGCTTTAATATACAAGAGCTTCTACTTCCTTACAGTAAACCTTGCTATCTCCCCTTTTCTGAAGAAGCAGCAGTTTTCCTTGGAAGATGATGCTTGCACTAAGCAGGTGGCAAATACGCAAATTCATATTAAGCTAGTGATTGGTAGAGTGAAGGACTTTGACATCTTTAACATCTGAACTACCCTTGGACATGTTTGACCTATTTGACCACATGGCAGTAGTTATTTGTGCAATTGGTAACCTTCTTCAAGAACCAATCATACCACTGCACTGTCAATCATTTTGTAGTTATGTGACACAGTTAATTTTTTTTTAATGATACAGTTTTTTAAAAGATATTTAACCCAGTCAAATTCGAAACTGGAAAGATGTTAGAATACTTTTACTTATTTTTTTTGCTCAACATATGGACCGTGAATTGGACATCAAACACAATTGTGAAAAGAATGGATAAAACTTTGCACCAGATAAATTACTAATTACTATTTAGAGGATAAGTCTTCACAAAACCAAATATGCTAACCACTGGACAGTGGTTCATTGTGATGATGGCATTGTATTGAACAACTGATTGCCTTAGAAATGTAAATTTGTTGTAGATCTTAATTTGAGAGGGTTAAATTCTGTTTAATTAATAAGATCTATAGTAAAGCACATTCTGATCTTTGAGGAAAGTTTCCTTCCCTGTTAAGTTGACACATTGTCAGTGAAACCAGTGGTTGCAACTGTCAGCCAACACTCATTTCATTAAACTCTTCGGGCTCTTCAGGGCACGCCAAACAACATTTTCCACAAGGGAAATTTTCTGTACCATCATTAGCATGAGACATTGCAGTCATTGCAGCATTCTTCTTTTCACATCTCCAGTAATTAGCTTCGGCACCACCAACGGCTTTAAGAAAACCTCTGCCTTAGCTACAGCCTCTTCAAGGCAATCAGTGTTCACATCCACCTCTTGGCAAAGCAAATTACAATCAGAGCAGCTGTTCTCACAAACCTTTGCTTTTACAAAACAGTAGGCAATATTTCCACTGATTCCATGGTATTTTGGTTCTTTAACATGCCCAGAAAAAATAGTGATTTTCCATCTCTTAGTGCCTCCTTTCCTCCTGTCTTGATGCCTATGGCCTTGTTTAATGTGGGTATCAATATTAAAAATTGAGGGAGACTGCTAATTAGTAAGAGTTTATGCCTCATACATGTGCATGGTCTGTTCTGCAGCAGCTGTATAAAATGAGCTGAGCTACATCCAACAAAAATTTCAAGACCAGGGAGTTATTGGTTATCAGTTATTGGAGATCACTGTGACAATTAGACCGGCTTTGAATTCAGCCAAACACTATAACTTACTCACTTTCATCCCAATATTTTTCAACATTGAACTGTAGTAGCTCAGAGTAGCTGAATGCACTACCTTTCCATCCTTCGAGTAACGTTTCCGGGTCAGGAAGATTGATTCTTCCTTCTTCTAGACTTAATGTTATTACACGTTCTCTCTCTACTTCTCTCTGATTTTCTCGAACACTTAACGTGCGAAAACAGCAAGGTTTGACAATCCTTGCTTGTTTGTGTTTCCTGCAGGGACTTCTCTTTCTGACAAATAGTATTTCAACTTTTCTACTCCCCTGCCTTTAAAACAATCTACATCGTTTTCCGCATCTCCACGCTCGAGCGACGCCATCTTGGAAATTATGCCCCCTTTTTGACCCATAGCCCTTTGCGAATTCAATTTGTTTAAAGAGAATTCAGTTGTTTAAAGAGGCAGGGTGGGGTGGGGGGGGGGTCTTGTCACAAAGTCATGATAGTAAATTTTCGATTTCACAAATCACGACTCAAGTGTTAAATTCACTAAGGTCACAAGGTCAATCTGATCACAATTCAGTGAAATTCAGCTACGAACTCAGCTTTAGACATTCACAATTTATTTCTTATCTATTCACGATTCACAGCCAAGGACTATTGCATTTCATGCCTCACAGAATACACTTCAGTCATGATTCACGGAACAGTTTTTGATCAACTCATGATTCACAGAGCACAAAAAAAACCGGATCACTGCATCCCAAAAAAACCTTTGCCCCCCCCCCCCCCCCCCCCCTTTTTAAACTTAATCACCCTCTAAACTGACCAAAACTTCCAATTTTCATTGAATATGACATTCTGTTGCAAAACCAAACACGTCCTCAGGCAACACCATAAAATACACAACTTTGTCTTGAAGTTTTTAAGACAAAAATTCCTCTTAAAGCTAAAAGTCTACATTGCTGGAGCAAACTTTGACTTCACTTCTCCATCTGTTCCAGAATTTCCTGCTCACTTCTTGATTTCAGTTGCTCTCACTGCTCTGTAATTTTTGTGTTTTTGGAATTCTGGGAAATTCTTGCATACTGTCAGCATGAAAGTCCGCCAATTTCCATTTCAGATATTTTAAGTGTCAAGCCACCCAGTCCTGCTAACAAAATATTGACACTTAAAATATCTCAAATTGTACCTTTATTCTGAAAAGTCCTTTTGGGACGAATAAAGTATATATGTATATATGTATTGCACCGATTGCATTATTTTACAAGTCAAAACTCGCCAAAATTGCCAGGCGAGGTCACGGAATCCACTCACAGAACGGCTAGGAACACAACTTCACTTCATGAATCGCCATGACTCTGCCGAACATTTTAGGTGTCCCACGTTGTGTGAAATTGCTTTTTTTCTTTCAAAGGATTATCTCTACCCACCAATCCAGCTTTGTGATGCCAGGCAGGGGGCTTTTGAGGTGGAAAATGGCTTGAAAAACACACTTGTAATCAAATACGTACCAGGTTGCAGCTGCAGTGATCGTTTAAAAATAAACAACAGCTAGCTGACCAGTGTGACAACAAAGATAGAGCCTTCAGTGTTGTGGACCAGTGAAATCTGTTAGAAGAAATCTATCCAACGCATAACTTTTAAGGACTTTTAATCGAACTACTTGCTGTAAACACGTGCTGGCAAGCACAACAACCTGAACCGAACAACAAAGATGGCGGCACATATATTAAATCTAATTGTAAACTCAACCAATCAGAACAGTCCACCGTGCAGCATAAATTATCATAAATATTCCAACACTCCCACTTGATAACTATGCTGTACGGTTAAATAACACACTGCCTAGAATCCTAAACCTAGACCATGGTAGTTACACAATATCATACACGCCTAACAAAACTCTCAGTTTTTCAAAGGTAAGTCTTGCAAGTCCCTTTGTCATGATGTCTGCAATCATGTCCCCCGTTGGACAATAAATCACTCTGACTTCATTAGAAACGACTCTCTCACGAACAAAATGATGACAAATGTCAATGTGCTTAGTTCTGTTATGGTACTTAGCGTTCTTTGCCAGTTCAATGGCTCCTTGATTGTCTTCATAGATGGTAGTTGGGGCATCCATCTGTCTTCCAAGATCTTTCATCAAACGGCGTAGCCATACAGCTTCCTGTGTAGCTGAACTCAAAGCAACATATTCAGCTTCAGTAGAGGACTTGGCAACAGTCGACTGTTTCCTGCTTGACCAACTGACTGTACCACCCCCAAACTGAAACACATATCCTGATGTTGATCTGCGAGTGTCAACATCTCCTGCCCAATCTGCATCACTGTAGCCAAACAGTTCTGGTTCCTCTTCATGAGCAGAAAATTTCAGACCATATTGCAAAGTTCCTTTGAGGTATCTTAGAACACGTTTCACGCCCATCCAGTGATCTTTGCTGGGCCTTGACATATACTGGGATAGGACTCCCACTGCTGCAGCAATATCTGGTCTTGTTGCCGTTGACATGTAGGTCAGGCATCCGATTGCTTGTTGGTAGATGTGAACATCAAAGGGCTCCTCACTTGGTGATAATTGCTGAAACTTTCTACCAGGCTCAAGTGGAGTAGAAACAGGTTTGCAATTTTCCATTCCAAATTTCTTGAGAACTTTCACCAGGTAGTTGGGTTGATTTATCGTCAATGTTCTGCACTCTCTGTCTCTCTTGATTGACATACCAAGGAGATAGTGTATCTCACCTTGGTCAGTCATTTCAAATCTTTCACACAAAGCAGCTTTCTCAGCTTTCAGCAATGCAGGGTTATTTGAGACTGGAATGATGTCATCAACATACACACCCAATATCACAAAACTGATATGACCATCAGCTTCTTTCACTGATTTCACATAAACACATCCATCAGCATCACTCTTGCGATAACCAACTGATTTTAGATACTCATCAAGAGTAGTGTTCCAACAACGAGCTGACTGTTTAAGTCCATAAATGCTCTTTTTCAGCTTGCAAACATGACTTGGTCTGTCAGGATCAACGAATCCTTCTGGTTGAGACATGTAAATCTCACAGTCCAATGAGCCATTCAAAAAGGCAGTTTTTACATCCATTTGATGTATTTCTAAATCATGTGCATTAGCTAGCGCAAGCAATGATCTCACAGATGTGTATCGAGCCACTGGTGAAAACACTTCTTCATAATCAACACCTTTCACTTGAGAATATCCTTGGGCAACAAGTCTAGCTTTGAAACGATCTACACGACCATCTTCATCACGCTTCACTTTCAGGACCCAGCGAGATCCAATGATGTTCTTTCCTTCAGGTGGAGGGACTAGTTCAAATGTGTCATTCTTTAATAAAGAAGAGTATTCTGCCTCCATGGCTTCTCTCCATTGCATAGACTGTTCACCATTCAATGCTTCATGAACTGTCTTTGGCTCATCAATTTCTGAATTAGCTAGTAGACAATCATAATCTTGGAATCTGCTTGGCATTCTGCGCTGCCTTACTGGTCCTAGGTTTCGTACTTCTTCCATAAAAGCATCTTCATACGTTCTTTTCACTGGTACTTCTTCATTTGGTGCTCCCACTGTTTCAACATTCTCTGGAAGTGCAGATTCTTCACTCTCTTGAGCTGGTGGCTTAGCATCCTCTGGAACTGCAGGTTCTACATTCTTTTGAACTGGAGGTTTAACATCTTCTGGAACAGCAGATTCTTCATTCAAGGAATTGTCTGGAACACTTTCACTTTCTTGGTTCATATCTGGAAATATGCTCCTCAGCTCTGTTTGGGCTTCACCCCTTGATTGATCATCAAAATGATCAAAGTTCTCTTCAAAGAACTGAACATCTCGACTCACAACAAACTTCTTCCTCTCCAAATCATACAGTTTGTATCCCTTGACACCAGGAGGATATCCAACAAAGATTGCTTTGTGGGCTTTAGCATCTAGTTTTCTGCGCTGATTATCTGGGATGTGTACATAACTCACACAGCCAAATACTCTCAGATGAGAAATGTCTGGTCTTTTACCAAACAAACACTCAAATGGGGTTTCACTCTTCAATGCTGTTGTGGGACTTCTATTGTGAAGGTAAACTGCTGTGCTGCAAGCTTCTGCCCAGAATTCCAGTGGTAACTTGGCATGGTAGAGCATTGATCTTGCACCCTCCATAATTGTGCGATTCATTCGTTCAGCAACTCCATTTTGCTGTGGACAGTACGGTACAGTGAACTCGTGCGAAATTCCCTTCTCAGCACAGAATTTAGTGAAATTGTTGGAGGTGTACTCTCCTCCATTGTCGCTTCTGAGGACCTTAACATCTTCCTCTGCCATAATGTTCAGTTTCATAATCTGACAACCAGTATGCTTCTCAACAGAACTGACATATTCCCTGAACTTTGAAAGGACTTCACTCTTGGATTTAATGAAGTAAACAGTGGTATATCGTGAAAAATCATCTGTAAATGTCAGCATGTATTTACTACCACCTTTCGAGTCCACTTGCATTGGGCCACATACATCACTGTGTACAATCTCATATGGTCTGGTTGCCCTGTGTTGGCTCTGCTTAGGAAAAGGCTTTTTCTGCATTTTGCCAAGGACACACGCTTCACATTCCTTTTGGCTTTGGGTGTCTGCATCATAGTTCATGCCATTGACCATTTCCTTACTCTTCAACTGATTCACATAGGTGTTGTTTAGATGACCTAATCTACAATGCCAAACTGCAAGCGATGGTGCACTGTCAGCTGTTGTAGCTTGAGCATACTCGATGGTATTGACTGTGTACAGCTTGTCACGCAATAGACTACCAATGACAAATTCCTGCCCATCCTTCTGTACTAAACATTTATCTTTGTCAAAGCGAATTTCTGCTCCCATCAATGCCATCGCAGGTACTGAAAGTAGGTTCTTGGTCAACTTTGGTACAAACAACACTTTGTGCAATTCAAGGACAACATCTTGGGGACTGTTTACTGTAGGAAGTCTTACCTTCCCTTCGCCAAGAGCGTGAATTACTGTGCTGTCTCCCAGGTAAATGTTCTTTGGTTGTTGGTATTGAACATAGTTCTCCAGAATGCTTCTGTCGTTTGTCATATGCTTTGTCGCTGCCGAGTCAATGAACCATTCATCCGACCGATTCATCGTGCTTGAGATTAGTGCAACTCCTTCGAGTTCAGCCATATTTGAACTTTCTCTTCTTCTAGTGTTCTGTTGGTTATTGTACGGACAGTTCTTCACAATGTGCCCATCCTGGTTACATCTGAAGCATTTAACTCCTCTGTGTTTTTCACGTTCGTCACGGTGAGGCTGAGAATCTTTAGTGACGCTGAAATTCTGAAAACGTGCACCACGACCACTACCACATGCTTGATACCTTCCTCTGTGGAAACTTTGTCCTCTAGTTTTGACAAAAAAAGCATTGTCGGATTCTCGCTTCTCATTCTTTTCAGCCCGCTTCATATACTCTTCAATCAACAGCCCTTTGACATTCTCCCAATCGAGATCTTCGGCGTTTCTGGCATTTAAGCTCGTCAGGAAATTATCGTACGACTCCGGTAAACTTCCCAACACGACAGTGGCAAATTTCTTCGAAGAGATTTCCTCCTTCATTTCTCGTAACTGCTCAGCAAGGGAAGTCATGTGGGTTAAATGTTGCATCAAATCTGCGCCTTCTTTCATGCTAGCTGCGTAAAACTTACGGGTTACTCGGACAATCTGTGTGACTGATACAAATTCGAACTGCTTCTGCAAAATTTTCCATGCTTCGAGTGGGTTGGTAACCGAAGAAATATGGACTTGCAGATCTTTTTCCACGTTCAGAGCGATCAGCGAGTAAGCTTTGTCAGATCGTAAGCGAAAAGCATTTCTAACAGCCGCAGTTGCAGAATCTACAGGCGGTGTTTCTTGACCTTCTTGCGTAAATCCCCACAGACCACGCTCCATTAAGACGAGCTTTATGTTGTACTTCCATGTCTGGTAATTCTTCCCGTTCAGTTTCTCGATCTTTATGATTTCTGACGACATCTCCGTAGAGTTCCACGGCAAAACAGCCTAAAATCCTTACAGCAATAACTTAACGTCCTGGGCCCTTAACCTGTTAGAAGAAATCTATCCAACGCATAACTTTTAAGGACTTTTAATCGAACTACTTGCTGTAAACACGTGCTGGCAAGCACAACAACCTGAACCGAACAACAAAGATGGCGGCACATATATTAAATCTAATTGTAAACTCAACCAATCAGAACAGTCCACCGTGCAGCATAAATTATCATAAATATTCCAA
Organism: Pachyseris speciosa; assembly: GCA_016490735.1. NCBI lineage: Eukaryota > Metazoa > Cnidaria > Anthozoa > Scleractinia > Pachyseridae > Pachyseris > Pachyseris speciosa. The sequence continues at coordinate 1,502,661 of JAEMWC010000063.1, forward strand.
CAAAATCTCCGTAGTAACCCCTTATATGGGATAACAAGATCAATTTGACCTCCTACTAGGGCTAAAAATTGGCGGCCGCACGGTAGCCAGTGGCAAGTTAAAACTGACCAGGGCCACCAAAAGTTAAGGTTTGAACGCCCAATGTGCGACCATGCTACAGAATTTCGAAAAGTTGCAATGTAAATTATGCAAAGTACAAAGTTAAAAATAAAACTCAATTTGTAGTTTAATTGGACTACCTTTCTCTTCATTTCTTTGCTTGCACTCTAAGATCATCCATTTTAGTGAATTTTTAGTTCTGAAGTGGAAATTCCAAGCTGTTTTTAACAATGATTTCATGAGCGATCCACATTCACAGCAAAGACACCATTTTGATTTTGTGATTACCACGTGACTCTGGACTTACCTAAAGGTTTCGAAGCACACGTTTTTGCTTTGAGAACAGACTTTACACCAAGATTGGAATATAGATTTGAGACAAAAATGTGGAGATTCCTTCCAGGTTGTGAGCCGCCACTGCTGCCAAAAAAAGTGAAAAGTTAAGGAAGATGTCTCCGAAAATTTATGAAAAGAACAAAAGGCAGCAGGCATTTCAAAACAGTTGGAAACAAGGGAGGACATGGCTCATTTTTGATGATAACGCAATGTTTTGCTCAGTTTGCAAAGAGGCAGCAGCTGTGGATGCGACAGTAAGTCACAAGAACAGTTTTACCTCCGGAAATTGCCAATTTAAGTTAGGAGTCCATAAAGCTGCACGAGGAATCACGTAATTACAAATCGGCAAAAGCTATTGTAACTGCAAAGAACCGTCCATGTGAAACACCCCTTGTCAAGGACAGGGCAAATCAGAGAGAGTCTTCAACAGCTGTTGTAAATGTGGCTGCCTCAAGTGTAGCAGTCCCAATTGCAAGTCCAGTAGCAGGAACAGCTGCAGAATCCAACTCCAATGCAGCATCTGTGGTACTTGATCCAGAAACGGCACCCTCAGCTCCAGTGGCACACTTGACAGAAATGAACCCACAATCTCATTCAGAGGAAGCACTGCCTTCAGCTCTCATATTGCCAGTAGACAAAGATCCAGAGGAAGCTCTCAATGCTGAAATAATTGGTTGCACAGATGATAATGAAGAAAGAGATTCTGGAGTAGATGATGACAGTGACTTTGAGGAAGAATTTGTTGATAGGCTTATCCAGAAATACCTATAACCACAGTCACTGCATGCAAGAATGTCTTCAAAAAAACCCAGCTTTTTCTAGAATGATTTTTACAACAAATGCAAATAAATTCTTGAAGTTACTTTATTGCAGTTTTATTTACTTGAATAAATAAAATCACTCAACCCCTCTAATAATTTTATAGTGCCAAATGAATGGCCGAAATGTTAAAGAAAAATGTCTCATGGCATTACTGGTGGGGGCGTTGCCTTTTTGTGTTTTTTGTTTTAGGTAACGCTCCATTAAAAGCCATGAGGCGTTTATTCAAGTTTTTCATTTTAAACTAGAGGAAATCGAGGGCTACTTCATTTTGGGATGGGCCACTAAGAATTCAAGGAAACTGGCCTGACTGGCCACCATGCACTGGAGTTAATTTTTGGCCCTGCCTCCTACCCTCCAGAAATTACAAAAAAGATGCACAAAACGTCGGTTGGAAAAGAGTTAAGGTGCTTCTGAAATGGTTTTCCACGTTTGGTCTAGATCAAACATTAATTTTTCACCCAATATTTCGTGCTACAAACATTCAACATTCTGATACAACACACTCTTTGCCCAAACATCAAGTCTCCAGGCATTGGCATGTGCCAACAAATGTACAGCCTGTATGTGTGCATTGCAAGTTCGCAACACCAGAACAAAGAACAGTGCCCATGCCTTGACTCATTAGCCTTGCTGCCCAAGTACTAATGTATATATTTGTCTTGTAATACTTGTTTCAGTCAGAGGAAAGACAGCAGTTCAAACTTGAAAAGGACACTGAATTACGGCTTGAGATTCCTGAAGGGAAAGGAAAAGCAGAACTTGTGGTAAGTGAATGATCATTATGTGGATGTCATCATAACAGGAGATTTTGTCACTCAAGATTTAAGACAGTCAATTTTTGTTCTGAATGACATTATCACTCCAACCCCTGCCCACTAAATACACTGAATTATGACTGTGACACCCATAGAACTAACTGTTATCATTTGGCTGTCACACATTGATTCATAAAAAAATGCATATGAACTCTAACTCATGAATGGTATTAGTTCAATAGTGGCAAGATCCAGGGTGGCAAGATCCAGGGTTACAATCCATACAGCTCACATTGAAATGAGAATATCTTGAAAACGAAACTTTCACAATCGCTGAAACTTGGCAGAAAGATGCTATAATAAATAAAGATCCTTTGTATGTTAAAGCATTTGAATGGGAAACATTTTGTAATTTTAATTTTTTTTCGCAAGCGAAAAAACGCGCCATTTTGGGATGTAACGCGTAACATGAATACAAAACAACTATCAAATTTTTTCTCGCCATTTCACCTAAATCAACCACACACTTCATTTGTCCTTAAAAACATCTTTTAAATTGCATTCAACTTACATGTCTAGTTACAAAATAATGTTAATCACACTTCACTAAGGAAAAAAAATTAAGTTTAAACCAAGATGTCTACTGTAACGCAGTTAAGTTTGAACAGTTGTGGACAAAGATTATCGCAATGTGCCAAATCACCGAAACATGCTTTCGTACCACAAAAAACACTGTTAAAGTTCTCATATGACACAGTTAGTGTACGAGTAATTTCAACTCCATTGCTTGAGCCGCTTTCGCGATAAATCAAAATATGTTCATCCCCGAACACATTGTTACAAGCTCAACGTCGTGCAAAACAAACCTTACTTAGTCAGTTCTTTTTCATCTCCATGAGAAGCGAAACATCCTTCAGGCGTGAGACCGTGCATGCACAATTCTCGTAAGAATGCTAGTACGGCTGTGAAGTCTGTTTCTGTTTTCTTCACTTTAAGAGGAGAATATTTTCCATTTTTCTTGAACCCCGAACACAAATGCACGTTCCACCATTGCGTAATATGAACCAAACAAGAAGAAGCCAGTGCTACACCAGATTCGGAAGCAAAATTTCACCTCCGTTGGAAGCTAAAATACCTCCATTTTCTCACTACTGTCTTCCAAAAACACTCAAGAGTATTTGGGGGGCCCTTACAGAGGTTCCAGGGCTCAAAACAATAGAAATCAGCCATGTGGAGTTTTGAGGAATGTGACTAGTGGCGTGACGAGAGTCTGATGATCGGAAATGGAGGGAAAAACTGATAAATATTCAATAAGCGCTTGGAGAAACAAGAAGAGGGCTAGCAAAAGAGAATACTACAAAAATAATCAAGAAAAGCTTGCTGAAAAAGCACGAGAGAGAATGAAGTGGCTACGTGAAAAACGTAAGTTACAAAGTGAGCCAAGTTTGAAGGGTCACAAAAGCGTGGCAACACGTGGTTCTTCAAAGGAAAGAAACTCCCGCGAAAAAAGAGGAGCCAAAGTCCGCGCTAAGAAGACTGATAGAAAAAGAGAAGAGGAAAGAGAAGAACTGAGAAAAGAACACAGAAGAAGGCAAACAAGAGATCGCGTACGAAAATGTCGGGAAAAACGAAAACTTGCCGATGACGCAGGACAGAAATCAGAAGTAGCTTCTGCAACGCCCTTCGCATTTCCTTCGAGAATGGCTACAAAAAGGGCCAAGGACAAGATGACCCCTACCCTACCACAGTCACCAAGAAAAAAAGCGGAGGTAGTTCAAACCTTGGTAGACAGTCCATGAACAAGTAGGATTTTGGAAAAATGAGGCTGGTTGCAATTATCATCTGACAAGCAGAACACAGAGGCAATGAAAATTGTGATGGCAGACTTGGCAGCTGGGCTGGCACGGGTCAAATCGGCAAAGTCAACTGATCAAAGAGCTGCTTATGGTGTAGCATGATCACTGGCTTTTGGAGTTGCTGTAAAGAAAAATCGCCAACAAAGCCGAGTTGCAAAGCTGGTCGGGATAAAACGGCAACAAGTATCAAGGGGAATTGCACAAAGAGAAAAGGTTTTAAAGGGAGATGAGGCATGTTGGGTCATGACAAAGAGGAAGGTGAGGATGGATGCAGTGAAAGAGGAGGATAAACAGCTAATATACGACTACTGGACCCATCAAGCAAGTCGCCCTACAGGATCTAAGAAAGATAAGATGCAGCAGCGTGTGAAGAAGGGTGAATATGTGGAGCATGCCAAACATGTCCTGGAAAAGACACAGACAGAGTGTTTCAACGAATTTCAGCAGCTTCACCAGAGATAAAAATAAAACAGCAGAAATTTGAGCAAATGAAGCCATGTTTTGTGAAAGGGGCCCGTGAAAGGGATAGGCAGCCCTGTCTATGCAGGCAACATGTTGAGTGTAAAATTTTATTTAACAGCTGTATGAAGTTTCAAAAGTCAGCAGAACGTAACAGCAACGAATCAGTTCCTGTTTTTAACTTCTTGAGTGAAGCCGTTGCCTCAACCCTTTGCAGCAAAGATGAAGAAGCCACTCACCATCGCTTGGAGTGCTTAATGCGAGAGTGCGAAGAATGCAGTGTAGAAAAGTTCAAGTTGTCAAAGGAAGAAGAGTCAAAAGATGTTCTGGTGAAGTGGAAGAGATATGAATATGTGACGGTTCAGGATAAGAGTGGAGAAGAACAGCGAAAAGTTGCACTTGTGACAAAGGAAACTGCAGTAAATGAAATGTTCAAATACTTTTTAGATCTTCTGAAAAAGTATACTTACCATTCCTTTATGGCTAAGTGGCAGAAAGACCAGTTTGACAGCCTTGTATCCAATCTTCCATTAAATCATGTCACCTGTGTTCACGACTTTTCCGAAAACTACATATGCCGTTCACAAGATGAGATCCAGTCACAATAATTATTTCGACCCCAACAAAGTATCCATTCATGTCACCATCCTCTAACGCCATGCCAGTCTACAAGCTGATGGAAAGGAAAGCACTGAAGACAACCCTTCCATCATCAAAGAACACTTATTTGTCCTATCAGACGACAACACGCAAGATAACCATTTTGTTCATCACATACAAAGTCTCATTTTAAGCTATCTGAGAGAACAACATCATCTAACTGTGAACAAAATCCATGAATTTACAGATGGTTGTGCCGGACAATAAAAGTCTAAGCACACCTTTGGTGACCTTTCCTGTTGTCTTGCTGATCTTGGATGCCAAACTGACCGCCACTTTTTTTAAACATCCCATGCCAAGGGAGAGCAAGATGCAGCCGGTGCCAATGTAAAGCAGCGAGCCACTCTTGCTGTACTTCAGAGGGCAGTCACCATTGGCTGTGCCAAAAACTTGTATGACTACTTATCAGAGAATTTCCAGCAACCAACATCAAGCTCTGGAAGTATTACCCTGAAGAAAAGAGTGTATTTTTACATTCCAACAGAAGGTGACGGTTCTATTCAAAGGAAAAGGCCAGGGCGCACATTCAAGGAAGTTAAAGGCATTAGAAAAATACACTCCATCCAGACAACATTTTTCACAAGGCACCGCAGCTGTGTGTGTGTGAGGAGTGCTTGCTGGGAAACAGCGATTCTTGTGTTAACGCTGAGTTTGTCAACAAGTGGCAGGAAGTAGAATTGTCTAGAGATGGCCAGGTCACTGTAACCAGACAACACCAGGATACTGCAGATAATGAAAGAGTTAATGGCATCACAGATCTGGTTGAGGCTGGAAGCATTGTAGCCATTGCAGCAGCTGACGATGCATGCTATGATTACTATCTGCTCAAAGTTTCCAGTCCTGGTGCAGTGCACTTACCGTCTGACACCATCGATGATTATGATGCAGCTTATCAGAAAGGATCATTTATTCTTGAAGGCAACTTTTTCCTTAGAGATAACGTTATAGACATGACATATAAATTAGATAAAAAGAAGGCTATAGTTTATGCTAACACAGTTCGAGCAATATGTGGTGAGCTTGCAACAATCCGGAGGCAAAGGAAAGAGCTTTTCAAAGTCTCGCTTGCTCAACACGAGGAAATTATGTCTGTATCCTAGTTCTTTTACTTTTTAGTATTAAATTGTACTCCAATAATATTATGTGTTTTAATAATGAGTTGAGCCCGCTTTTAAATAATTTAAACTTTTCCAAATGACATTTTTTATTCAAGTGACTAACCATGCCCATAATGCATACCGCTTTTACCGGTTGGTAAAACGCAGTTAATGGAACATGACACCCATTGAAGGTTAGGCTGTTTACGTTCATCACACAATCCAGTAGGATAAACAATAGTACAATACTGAAAGCTCAATTCATGAGTGAACGTTCCCTTATTCTAGCAGTTAGAACAAACACTATTCATGTCTGTATTTTAGTGTCTATCTCGTGGTATAATCTAGCAAAGTATCTTAGCTTCTCCTAGATTGGCCCACATATTTGTTAGCTCCATTCATTGCTAACAAGCTCGCCATGTTGCGTCTATTTAGTTCATAGTGCAGCTGTACCTATTGGTCGGACTTTGGGACACTGTCTTGCTATATAAAGCTCAGTATACTGTCAGAGGGCATTATCCTGGCAGCTTGCACGAGAGTACATAGTTTGTAACAATTTAGCTTTAAAATTATGGCACGCCCACATTCTAAGTCTTCGAAAACCATGCGAACAGACAAACTCAAGAACCTTTCAAGTGAAGTTCTTCGGCTACATCTCCAAAATTTAAATCTTCCAATCACTGGAAGTCATGCCCGACTGCTTGAAAGGCTGAGGCTGGCAACAAATTCAGCACCGGCAGCCACCCAACGCCGCCCCAGAGGTCGCCTTCAAAATGGAAGGGTGCACAAAAACAACTCTGCGGCTTCAAATGCACACGTATGTCCGCATCCGCAGCCTAATATCCCGACAGAACAGGCCGACGCGGAGACCCACAGTTCTGACGAAGACGGGCGATCAGACGTTGACTCCGCCGTCGAAGAACTGTTGGAGGACTTTTAGCCAGAAGCTCCCCAGGATGCGGTATTTTCGCCCACTCAGATGGCAGCCATTCAGGAGACCATGTCGACCTCCATTAACGAAGCTTTGCGGGTCTTCAACAACCACGAGGCCCAAGCGCGTTTCTCGGATGATCTTCGCACTCCTAGTCCTCGCACCCTAAACACAGCGACTCCCCTGGGCCTGCCTCGTCCTCTGGATAAAAGCCTCGAGGACAAAATACTCCGCGGTGAGTGCATTGACTTTTGTTTGTTACTGCCTGACTTCATGTATCGCTCCCAGGCCCCCGCTCTGCAGTTACGTTACAAGGACTCGTCCCCAGGCTCCCAGGGGTCCCCGCTAACTCTAGTTAGAAGGACAAAGCCAGTAATTGACACTTTCCAAAAGTGGCTAGATGCTTTTACCGCCTACATGCTGGTGATCGTCGCGGTCCATCCTACGCGTGCCTTAGAACTAATCAAATACCAGCAAACTATCAGCAAAGCAGTCACTAAGTTTAAGGGGCTTGCCTGGCTTACCGACGAACAGGTTAGATGCCGCGCTGCTTACGACCTCTCAAAGGCCTGGGACAAAATCGATCTTGAACTCTGGACAGTCACCTTCTCTGGCCTAGCTAAGCCACATTGTTCTGTGTGCTCTAGCCCGTACCATCAGGCGGAGGATTGCCCCAACCAGGCCCCAAGCAGAAAACCTCACCGCCAAGCCCTGGTCTGCTTTGACTTCAACAAACCCTCCAGATGTCAACGCCGTTCCTGCTATTTCCCGCACAATTGCCGCCGCTGCGGCTCAGGTAACCACGCCCAGTTCAACTGCCCTGGTCCCAAACTGTCCGGAAGCAGCAACAGACCAGCCAACCCCGGCGACCGCAGCAAGAAATAAGGTGGAGCAGTGCCAGCTGGACCGCAACCCAACAGTATCCACCCCACTTAATGGAGATAAATTAGCGCTTGAATTAGTTAATCACCCTGACAGCTCTTTTGTTAGCAACTTAATCAGTGCCCTGCGGTATGGTACTCGCATTGGCTACCTTGGCCCCCACAAAACACGGGCATCGCGTAATTTGACATCAGCCTCTCAACACCCCGAAGTCATTTCTGGGAACCTTAACCCATTGACTACCGGAGGTTTTTACATTTTCGGAGTGATTTTCCACCTATAAACGATGAATAGCAATTCGTGACTCTTTATTTGAACTACCAGGGAAAAGTGGTGCTGTCCTAAGCCACTGGAGGCTCAAGGTTTCTGAAAACGTCATTTTGACGTAGCTATTTTTTATCCGTGAAGTGACAACAATGGCCCAAGTTCGGTTTGCTTGCGATTTCTGCTAAATTTACAGCCATTTTTCATCTTTAGCGGCTGCCTGATGAGCATCATTAAGCGTGACGGTAGCTAAGAGTCCACTTTCTCAAAGAATCGAGGAAGGTGATGTACTTTGTTGTTGAATTTGGCTTGTTACTCGACGAACTGGGAATTTGGCCGGTCGAACACTTAGTACCTTTGGGACTCGACTATTGATGAATTTCTCGACCTACCGCCACATATTTTGGAATTTCTGTGTACTGAAGATGACCACAAGCAGGAAATTTTGGCGGTAGGTCGGAGTGGCTGTAGACTTAGTTTGTATGTGAAAGAATTGGGGGAAGGAACGGGCGCTGTCAAAAATTCTTGTTAGTTCCCAGCATGCAATGCGCTCAAGATGTTGAAAATGTCGGGAAGGCCCGAATGCACTGGCACAAAAGGCTGTATCTACGCTCGGGAGAAGAATATGAACAAAAAAAGTCATTTCTAAGCTAGAAAAAGGACTGAATTTCGTTATGATGGTTGAATTTTGGTTTTTCGACGATGATTTCCCTAAAAAAACATGAAGGCAAAAAGGGGCATTTTTGTTGTTTCTCTTTGACGTTAAAAACAGCCAGTTTCGTTCTTGTCCAAACTCAAAAGGCCATATTTAATAAAAATCGCTATGTTTCTTGCATTTATTGGATATCCAAATTTAAAGGGCATTCCATTTCGTGCTCACAACTAACAGTTAAGGCAATATTCGTGCAATTGAGAAAGTTGCAATGTTTTGAAGCATGGGAGTTTTTTTACGGCCGGTTTTGGCCGGCACGGGTGCCAATGGGTTAATAAGGAAGTGAAGTTGGGGAGAATTGCAGGTCCCTTCCCCTCTCCGCCCCTACCTAACTTGCAGTGTCACCCTATAGGCGTAGTTCCTAAAAAGCACTCGGTAGAATGGCGTACTATTTATCACCTCTCATACCCTGAAGGGGACAGTATAAACGACCACATCCCCAAGGATCCCTATTCCTTGCAGTATGTTCGTGTCGACGACGCGATCACAATACTGCGGTCTCTGGGCCCTGGGAGTTTTATGGCCAAAACGGACTTGAAATCTGCCTTCCGCCTTATGCCAATCCACCCCGAGGACTGGAACCTTTTGGGCATATACTGGCAATCTCAGTACTACATAGACCTTTACCTTCCATTTGGGCTTCGCAGTGCCCCTTTCCTTTTTAACCAAATTTCTGATGCTTTGGAATGGATTCTTAAGCACAATTACGGCCTCCGCCATGTTATTCACATTTTGGATGATTTCTTCATAGCGGAACATACAAAAATCGATTGCCTAGGGAGCTTTGCTACCCTTCTTAAGGTGTTTATGTCTCTTCGGGTTCCCACCGTCACCTCTAAGACCATGGGTCCCTCACAAGTTCTAGAGTTCATGGGCGTTGTACTAGACATTAACCGTATGGAAGCATGTTTTCCCGAGGACAAGCTCGCCAGGATACGGCAATTATTGACCTCTTTTACCAACCGCCGTTCTGCCCGCCTTGTGGATCTCCAATCCCTTATCGGCACTCTGCAATTTGCCTGCAAAGTAGTAGTCCTGGGTAGAACCTTCCTTCAGCACATAATCAACCTCACCTGGGGGGTAAAGAATCGTTTTCATCATATCCGTTTGAACAAGGAATTTTCCAGGGATATTCAAATGTGGAAAGTATTTATAGCTCAATGGAACGGGCGGTCTTTTTTCCTGGATTCCTGGGTCACCTCTTCCCCTGACCTGCAGCTATAATTATACTGATGCAGCTAGCACAATTGGGTTTGGAGGCTTTTTCAATGGTAAATGGTTCCAGGGCAGGTGGCCCCCTCACTTACTCCTAAACAAGACCAAAGGGATAAGTATTGAATGGCAAGAACTCTTCCCAATTGTTGTTGCTTGTGCACTGTGGTACCCCCACTTTTCCGGCAAACGCCTTCAATTCTGGTGTGATAACCAGAGCGTTGTTGCTATCATTAACTCGGGTCATTCCAAAGCCCCTAGGGTCATGGATCTAGTTCGTTTTTTAGTACTTATTTCCATGAAGCATAATTTCCTGGTTAGGGCCCGTCACATTCCCAGGGTGAACAACGAAATAGCTGACGCCCTGTTCCATTTTCAGGTTCAACGATTCAGGGAACTCACTCCCTGTGCCGACCAGACCCCCTGCACCATCCCGCCTTCGTTCATGACCCTCTGAAAGATGAAGTCGCTAAATATGTCCACTGGGCCTTGTCGTCGAACACGAACCGCACATATACCTCTGGGGAAAAACGTTTCGTCCAATTTTGTCTCATGAACAGACTAACAACCCCATCAGGTGACATTCTCCCAGCGTCAGAGGGAACTCTTGTCTATTTTGCCTCTTATTTGCCCCGCACAGTTCACCATGGTACAATTAAAACTTATTTAGCAGCCGTTCGCAATCTCCACATTATTTCTGGTTACAAAGACCCTTTAAGGGGACGACTCCTCCTAAAAAAAAATTTAAGGGGAATTCTCCGTTATCAAGGGTCTCCTCGTATCCGGAGACAGCCAGTCACTCCGGGTGTACTATTAGCCATTCGCCCCATCTTACGTAGTTGGCTGGGGCCGAGGGATTTCTCCATGATATGGGCTGCTTTCACCCTTGCCTTTTTCACCTTTCTTAGGTGTAGTGAGTTTACCTGTCCAGGGGTACATAGTTTTAGTTCTAAGTTTAATCTTACCACGGAATGCGTTACTTTTTGTCCTAGTCTGGCCTGCCCACAGCATTTGCTTGTTACCCTTAAGTCTTCAAAAACGGACAGTTTTAGGGCAGGGCACTCCCTCTTTGTTGTGTCGCGTCACAGCAATGCAACAGTATTTTCTCCTAGCAAAACCACGTTCAGGGCCATTGTTCTATTTCCGGTCGGGTCGTTACCTCACCCGGTCTTCTGTCACGCACTTACTTCGGGATTCTGCAAGAAGCATGGGACTCCCGTACGAGAGCCTTAAGGGTCACAGCTTTCGTATAGGAGCGGCGTCCGCTGCTGCGGCTGCGGGCCTACCAGACTGGTTAATTAAGGTGTTAGGCCGCTGGTCGTCAGATTGTTACCAGATTTATATATGCACTCCAGAATCAGTGTTACTTTCTGCCACTCCAAAAATGGCTAGCGTCTCGGGCAGTTTTCTTTAGTTGTGGCCTTGCTTTGGGGGGATGCATGCCCTGCATGCATCTGTGGCGGTTAAGTCTGCATAGCGACTTCCCCCAAGCTTTGGCATTGCTTGTGTCTTGCCATCTTATATCCTAGCCTTTATCTTGTCTGATCCAGCCTGTGCTGTGCTGGGGAGATGAGAAAGGCTCTGCCAATACTCTCGTTCTATTCCCACATTAGTGGGGGAATAAGTGAGGCCTTTTGTTTGTGCACCTACCATGAAGTTGCATCAAACCTGCGACAGGGCTGTGTCCCCCTCTATTACGCTATATTGTTGTTTGCGTATTTTGTTGTGTTACCTTTTGTCTGGTTGCGTTACATCTACTCTTAGTTTAAATAATGGAATAGTGACATTAATACCGCTTTTACCGGTCGGTAAAATGCAGTTAATGGAACATGACACCCATTGAAGGTTAGGCTGTTTACGTTCGTCACACAATCCAGTAGGATAAACAATAGTACAATACTGAAAGCTCAATTCATGAGTGAACGTTCCCTTATTCTAGCAGTTAGAACAAACACTATTCATGTCTGTATTTTAGCGTCTATCTCGTGGTATAATCTAGCAAAATATCTTAGCTTCTCCTAGATTGGCTCACATATTTGTTAGCTCCATTCATTGCTAACAAGCTCGCCACGTTGCATCTATTTAGTTCATAGTACAGCTGTACCTATTGGTCGGACTTTGGGACACTGTCTTGCTATATAAAGCTCAGTACACTGTCAGAGGGCATTATCCTGGCAGCTTGCACGAGAGTTCATAGTTTGTAACAATTTAGCTTTAAAATTTCCCACCCTCCCTCCCTTGGAGAAGGGCTTTTATTTGTTATTTGCCAATAAACTGGGGTCACTCCTTGTGGTTCGGTTAAGTCTGCGTAGCAACTTCCCCCAAGCTTTGGCATTGCTTGTGTCTTGCCATCTTATATCCTAGCCTTTATCTTGTCCGATCCAGCCTGTGCTGTGCTGGGGAGATGAGAAAGGCTCTGCCAATACTCTCGTTCTATTCCCACGTTAGTGGGGGAATAAGTGAGGCCTTTTGTTTGTGCACCTACCATGAAGTCGCGTCAAACCTGCCACAGGGCTGTGTCCCCCTCTATTACGCCATATTGTTGTTTGCGTATTTTGTTGTCACCTTTTGTCTGGTTGCATTACATCTACTCTTAGTTTAAATAACGGAATAGTGACATTAATTATGGGTAATGTTATGTATATTGATTTTTGTCAATTTTTACCACTGAAAAATCTTAAAATTGTATTCAGAGCATTCCTAATATGAAAATGAACCATTTTATGTGAAATAAAAACAGATTTGAAAAACCAGTAATTTTAGCCTATGTTACGCTACTGTACCCCTGGATTGTGCCACTGATCAGTATTTCATGATTCATCTGTGCAAAAGAGAATAACAGTTTAAAACTTTACCAAGAGGGAACCATAATTTATTTGCAAAAGGACAATTCAGATATTCTCCCTTTCCCTGCCCCAATCCTGCTCGTAGGCTACAGCTGTATGAAACTACAGTGTAGCTCAGAAATAAGCAACCCAAGAGTACACATGTGTGAGTCTACGAAAAATACACCTGTGTACATACATTTAATTAGCACGCACACCAAATATGCTTGTACGCAGAAGCGTGTCAGTATGTATGTGCTAGCTCATTGTCTGAACAATGTTGTTATTTTATTGTCCTTTGCAGTGGCCTTTTATTGCAATATGACAACTACTGAACAGCAAAATGTTCTCACAGAATTGGGCGCCTGTTACCATGACTGTGACAACATGCCACACAAACAGAAATATCTTGCCAAGCAAGTCTAAGAACATCAGTTGTGTTGATGATTTATACCTGTAATTAAATTCCAATGAAATTAATTTCAAATCAACGAGTGAGTGAGCAAACGAGCATTTGGGTGACCAACTGCTATCTCCCCCATCACTATACTCATTCATTCCACTGGCACAATTTGCGAGTTAAAAAGTGTTCTCCATTTGATCTTGGTATGGACTATGGGATACAAGAGTTAATGTACAATAATTTATTAGGTTATGTGCTGTTTGTCCCTATTTACATGTAGCTCCTCCAAGGTCAGGCGGAAGTGTTTGGAACTGAGCTCATCAGAAACAAAAAGTTTACATTTAATGCTGGATCAAAGGTTGCTGTCTTCACCTGGCATGGGTGCACTTTGGAAATATCCTTTTTAATTGTTAGAGTGCCCCTAACCCCCAAATATTTTTTTCGCTAAATAAATTAAAAATAAATCTTTGCACCTGTTAGAAATGCATTGCACCTTTTGGTGCCTCTTGACTTTTGGTATGGCTGCAAAATCTAGCCATAATCTGTCACACAACCAAGCTAGGAAGGGGCATGGGTCTATTCCTGGTTTGACATCACAGATTGATTTGCATCATGGTAAGTCTAAATGTAAACATACGTGCAAAGCAGTTTGTGATGTCAAACCGGGAATATACCCATGTCCCTTCTGACTCGGCCGTGTACCAAATGATGCTTAGCTTATCATAAGTTTTGAAGCCCATAAAAAAGTCCAAAACTGGAAATAAAGGCTTCATGTTTTTAGAAAAGGTTAAAAGTTTTATACCAGTATTCGCAGAAAAAATATTTTAGGGTTAGGTGCACTTTAAACCTTAATTTTGTCATCCTAGAGCAAAAAATAAAAGCACATTGTCCTTTATATCTCTATATGTCACATCTGGTCACAAAGTTTAACAGTGCTTTTTTACTGAGGGTGAAACACTGCACTACAGGACTTTGCCCTTACAGTCAAGAGGTCCAGCTGGTGGAGTCAGCCTGCCAATTATTTTCATTGACAAAGCAAGTTATAAAGGCACATAAATGTCTAATGCAATGAGACTGAAGCATCAAGTCAAACATGATAAGACGTTTTACTGTGCAAAAGAATGCAATGTTTAATCTTATAGAATGCAGTATTGGTCACTTACAGCTAACTGTACATGTATGCACAGATCCCCTCAAATAATATCCAATCTATGTTTACCAACATGTCTTAATAAATTCTTTGGTCACATTGCAATAATTCAACAAATTTCATCAGAGTGATAAAAATATTTGTTCCATAACCAAGTTGTAAGTCTCTGGTCCCTCAGAGTGGTCATATGTCTCAAAGGAAACTCCCATGGTTATGTACCTCAATCTGCATATGGCTCTGGAACAAATGAGACAAAAGGTTGAAAACTCTGAGTCAGAGATTGGTCCCAGGGTGAGTGGACAGAACAAGGAGTCATACATGTAGCTAGACTGTAATGCCTCATTCACATCCAACTAAGCATAATATAGTTTTAGTTATACACTGTGTGAGGTTTATCAAAATATAATTATATATATAGGGTTCAACTAAGCCCCAGTTCATTTCCAGCTTCTGTGAGGAAAGTAACTATTAAACATGTCTTACATACACTGTACAGTGTATCTTTAGTGCCAGTGGTCCTTGTGTATGTACACTGTAGGTTAGTTCAGTTTAGTTAAAATTTAGTTTAGTTCCCTTTTTGACAATAAACAGGTGAAACTAGTAGTGAGACTTAAATACTGGATAATTATGGTAGTTAAACTTGAGATTGGAATAAAGTGGTGAGTCAGCTTGGTGACAAATAGATTCTCTAGATGCTCTAAGTTAGAAAGACAACCTGAGGTTGTTTTTTGCTTCATTTAAGCTTGCAAGAAATTGCAAGAAAATTGGACAATCTTGAATTTTACCACCATTTTGCATTCTCCTGCAATTAAAGTGCCTATGGAGCAAAATTTGTTTCTCGCTAATTTTAAAGTTTAATCCATAAAACTCAACATTCCAAAATTTGAGGTGCTCTTGATTAAAATCGGCGATTATACAAGCATTTCAAATTGGGCTATTTTGCCCTCAAAAATGGCATTTGAATCGCGCAGCCAAAAAGACACGTGACGTAATTTTGGGGACAAGTATTCCAACTATTTCACTATAATTCATAAGGGCAAACACATTTTTGCACCCAAAATGACATCTCATCATAGAATTTCGCAAATAAACACGACCCAGATCCCTGACATTTTTAAAGGCAAAATAGCCCAACTTCAAACGCTCATAAAATTAACAATTCTAATCACAAGCACTTCAAATATTGAGATTCTTGCGTTTTTAGGGGTAAACTTTAAAATTAGCAAGAAACAAATTTCGCTTCATAGGCACTTCATAGGCAACAGGTAATGGTAGCTCATTTGGCACAATAATTTGAATTATTTATTGTTCATTTTATAGTAATTTGCATGTTCATGGCTAGTTCCAGTTATTAATGTCTTCCTCTTTACCACTGTTATGGTATTTCCAGGTACTGGTTGTTGGTCCCGTAGATGTTGGTAAATCTACCCTTTGTCAGCTGCTGCTGAATTATGCTGTCAGGATGGGAAGAAGACCTGTATTTGTTGATCTGGATGTTGGACAGGCAAGTGTTTGTTTGTTTGATTGTTTTTATTTATAATTCACATTTTTCTGAATTACAGTATAAGAAGTGCCAGCTGTAAAATCAGGTACAGTAGTACATGTATGTCTCCAGTTGTGTTTGCAAGAGACTGAGGTATACAATTTGATTCTCAAGTACTGTACATGACTACTCGGAATGTCAGCCCGGGTGGTTGCTCACAGGAGATGGTGACTTATGAGAGATGATCACAGAGGAAGGTCAACTGTTTTAAATCCTGCAAACTTTCATGCAACATCATGCCAGAACAACATGCCAGATACTTTGCTGATGAGGATATTCGTTGAGCTGGCTAAAATCAGGCAATATTCCACAAGATTGAACATGATAATTGTTTTATTATTCAACACATTCATGACAAAGCATAATTTTCTGCTTGTATTATTGCAATAAAGCTTGAAAAGCCACCATTCTTCTCCATGCAACACAAAGTTATGTATATTGCAGGGTAACTGTTGAGGACACAATCATGAGCGTGCGGTTATGACCATATTTGATATTGTCACAGTGTGTTGAATAATAAAAAAATAGGTAGCCTAACAGCTACATGTGTGGGATACCAAAGCACTATATACCGTGTACATAGAGCTAACAAATGATTGAGCAGATAGATAAGACATGTAGGTATGAATAAATCAGGGTGAATAGACCTGAAAAGTCTATTCAAATCAGCTTAGGCCTACTGCAAACGTCTTGCTACAGGCATGCCAAACTCAAATGAATTTGTCCGGAGTGGCACGACTATACGGCAGCACAGCAGGTTGAAATGTCGAATTTTAATTCAGTGGCAACAAATTCAACCTGCCGAACCGGAAGATTTGAAACGTCATGCCATTGCCATGCTTAAGTTTCGGATAAACTACAGCGCATACAAAACGCAGCCACAAGACTTCTTGCAAACGCGCCACACTACTCACACATCTCATGGTAGACCTCCAATGGCTGCCTGTGAAATTCAGAATAATTTTTAAAGTTATTTTATTTACTTTTATGGCTGTGCGTGGTATTGCATCTTCATATATTACTGGTCTTTTATCTCTTAAACAATTTAGCTGGTTAGGAGAAAGGTATTACAGGAGAAAGGTATTACATGATGGAGTTTGTCAGCAGACCAGTAGCCATCGTCCTTGTTCTGCCGGATATGTTTGCTTGCCTATTTTACCGTGAGAGCCCTGGGAACACAATAGCTTCAGCACAGGGGATCTTATACCTCGTGGGCAGCCATGGAGGACTTTCCTGGTAAGTAACTGTGTTTTCTTGTTAAGCATAAGGCACGGATGTCAAAGGATTAACAAGAAAACACAGTTACCAGGAAAGTCCTCCATGGCTGCCCACGAGGTATAAGACCCCCTGCGCTGAAGCTATTGTGTTCCCAGGGCTCTCACGGTAAAATAGGCAAGCAAACATCTCCGGCAGACCAAGGACAATGGCTACTGGTCTGCTGACAAACTCCATCATGTAATACCTTTCTCTTAACCACCGAGAACTGTAAATTGCAAATTCAGCGGAAAATTCGGGTGTTGTTTGTTTATCACGTCCCCAAGTCCCACGCCCCGGCGTCCCCGAGTCCTACGTCCCCGAGTCCCACGTCCCCACGTCCCCGAGTCCCACATCCCCGAGTCCCTCGTCCCCGAGTCCCACGTCCCCGCGTCCTCGCGTCCCCACGTCCCCACGTCCCCGCGTCCCCGAGTCCCACGTCCCGGCGTCCCGTGTCCTCGCGTCCCAAATCCCACGTCCCCGTCCCACTTTTAGTCACAGCCCTTTAGCAAGGTCCGAAATCAAATTGGCCAAGACGACTGGAGACAGAGCATTTGCGGTTGCTGCTCCAGTCTAATGGGATGCGCTACCGCCCAGTGTTGGCTATTGATAACATTACTTCATTCAAGAAACAATTTAAGACACATCTTTTTAGGAAAGCATATTTTTAGATATTTTAGATTCATTTATTTATTTTTTCTTTTATGGTATCATTAGTTAGTCTTCATTTTACCAATTTGTAAAGCATGTTAGATCATATATTAATGAATTTTGCACTCTAGAAATAATAAAATTATTATTATTATTATTATTATTATTATTATTATTAATTTTCGAATTTTAATAATCCGGCACGGCAATAGCATGACCTTTGGAACAGGCCTTAGCTAGCTGTAATCAATGCCTTTTGAACACCAGTAAAATCACTTTACCGCGAAATGCAGGCTGCTCGGATGTAGTGAACATCATAACATGCTTTTACCCTTCGCCTTTTCAACTTGGGCCGGTTCATTAATAATTAAAGACACAGTAATTGCGAACAATTACCACAACCAGTTGCCATTTTCATCTCAATGAAGACTTGTTTCAAATTTCACTCACCTTGCCTTGTTGTTGAATTTTATCACAAAGCTTAGATAAACATTCAATAAGGAAATTGTTGTTCGGCTTTCAACTGCATGGCAATGTGAAATGAGCTCGAAAACGTCTTTCTTGTTTGCCTTAGAATAAGAACTGTTAGTTAATGTTAACATTGTCACAAAAAGGTCAAACAAAGTTTTCTTACACACTGACCGAAGAAATATTGAAACATCGAAGAGCCATCACATCCGCTGATGTTGTGGTAACAAACAAGATCGACTGAAATATGATAACTCTGGTTGCCTAGCACGTGACATAAAATCTGCCCTCCTATAAAATATTTTCTACTGAGAGAATTCCACTTGATAAATCAAGGCTGCTGTTGAAGGCATTTGACTTTCAATGCGAAAAACGTGTTTATATTTTATAAAAGCCTTTCACCAGAAGAAGCGAAAAGTATCATGAAAACGTGGTTTATCTCTCTTCAGATCTGCTGTTGTCAGCTGACCACTTTTGAAACAATCATATTTCGTTCTCAGTCGAACAGTTTCAGGTAATGGTCGGTGTCAGTGTATGTAGTCAAATTTTATAAAAGCCTTTCACCAGAAGAAGTTAAAAGTATCGTAAAAACGTGGTTTATCTCTCTCCAGATCCGCTGTTGTCAGCTGTAAGCAGTCAAATGTTGTCAATTGTGTGACCACTTTTGAAGCGATCAAATTTCGTTCTCAGTCGAACAGCGTCAGCGTCAGCGTCAGATAATGGTCAGAATGTTGCATTGTTACCTAACTAGCTAGCTTGCTTTTTACAGAACCGATAGCAATAGTGTGGGATACCACAGGTATCCCACACAATAATACCTCTTACTAACCGTGTTTGAGGTCCATACTATAAGTTACAGACAGAGTTTTCGCCCATTGATTTATGGCCCAAGCGCGAAGCATGGGCCATAAATTAATGGGAAAAAACAAGGATCCATAATTAACTTACAGTACAGACCGAGAAAACAAGAATAGTAATATTAATATTATTTTGTTATATCTCTGCGGTTAATCCGACACACGGGAAAGAAAACTAGTTGAAGTCAAGTATGCCGTACTGTAGAATACGGCCTGCAAAATTGACCAATTACAGTGTGTACTAAGTTAGAGATATGATAATACTTAATATGCATCTTGTTGCAATGATGAAATAAAAAAATACTAGTTTGGGAGAATCCAATTGAAGGGGTTTCATAGAATGAAATTCACCCCAAACACTCTTCCTTCTCATTTTGTTGAAGCCAAGAAATGTTAGAAAAATGATCAAATAAATAACAATAACGATTCATGTGCATAAAAAATATCAAGAACTGAACACATGTGATGTTTTAAAACTGTAAACTGTCAAAAGTTCTTGGGAGTGCCTGTTACATATACAGAACTCTATACCAGTGTATAATTCAACATAATGAAGGTGTTTGTACCATGCCTTTACTTGCTAATAACTATAACACATTTTTTACCTTTTAATCAGGGTTATGTAGGAATTCCTGGCTCTATGGGTAAGTGGAAATTTGTTTGCAAATCATTTTTCAATCATGCATTGCTTAATTTTGTGGTGTGTGAGGGGAATACAATTCAGGGAGTAATTAGTTACATAATGGAAAATTGGCTGTCTACAAAACACAAGGAACATTTGAAATCTGAAGCTGATTTCTGTATAGCATCAGGTCCATGAGTTACCAACAGTGGCCTGTATTATTAAAGTGCTCCTAACACCAAAATAATTATTTTATTCATTAAAATAAATCTTTACACCTGTCACAATAACATTTCACCTTCACTTCCAGTTTTGGACATTTTTATGGGCTTCAAAATGTACAAGAAACAAAGCATCATTTGGTACACGGCCAAGTCAGAAGGAGCTTGGGTCTATGCTCGATTTGACGTCACAAACTGCTTTGCATCCATGTTTATTATTATTATTATTATTATTATTATTATTATTATTATTATTATTATTATTATTATTATTATTATTAGTACAAAGACTTAATGCTCTGTAAATCAGTTTGTGACGTAAAATCGAGAATAGACTCAAGCCCCTTCTGACTCAGTCGTGCGACAGACGATGGTCAGATTTGCAACTTTTACAGCCTATGAACTGTCAAGATAACTAGTCAAGATTTGGTAAAAAAGGCCCGATGCATTTGAAACAGGTGCAGAGATTTATTTTAGCCAAAAATATTTTTGGTGTTAGGTGCACTTCATTGCCAAGAATGAAAATAATTATACAGTCAAGTTCACCTTTTTACTCAAAATGTCTGTATATTCTTTTGAAAAAAGGGGGATTAGTTCAACTAAATGAGAACTTGATTGACACATGCAACAAAGATATCCAACTTGAATAAGCTGTAGACCACCAATATAGAGAAACGTTTTGACCACCCTTGTACACTGTACAGCCACCCTTCACAATGCTGTTGCAAAGGTTGACTTAAATAATTATTGGTAAATGATATTGGCCAACTCTGTTTGATATGGTAGGCAAGAGAGAGGTACAGATGTATCCCGCCTATCTAAGCAATCTATTTACATCACAAAACGATGTAAGCTATTCTCTGAGAGACTCTGTGAACAAACTTACTGTTCCATTGCCCTGCACTAATTTTCTCAAAAACAGTTTAAAGTGCTACTACGATCAGAAAATCACTTGTCGTTTTTCCTCAAATTTCAAAAGTGTGTTTGCTTAATACTTGACTCACTAAATTTCGAGCTTTAATTTCAAGCAGAAGACTGTTTACTTCGAGTACAACTTTTTAATTTAACGGTCCGCCATTACTCACGTTCATAACTGACTGATTAGGCCTCGGAGAGCTGGATCCAGGATAAAATGACGTCATTTACTCACTGGTTTAAAATTGCAGTGTGTGAATGCACCCTATTAAGTATGCAAAACACGAGTTTGAGAGTCTGAAAGCTCAAAATTCTCATGCTGCATACTAAATCAGCCGGGTTTACACACACTGCATTCTTACGCTTGTGAGCTTTCTACGTCATTATGTCCTCGATCCAGTTCTCTCAAGATTTTGAAGTTAGAAATGGCAGAAACTAAATAGAAATATTTCAGTCTAAATAAAAAACTGACTTCTCCAAATTAAAGCTTCAAATTTCGCAAGTCGGTTGTTAAGCAAACACACTTTCGAAATTTGAAGAAAAAAAGCGAGTGATTTTTTTTTATCGTAGTAGCACTTTAAGCTATAACGTTGCGGTACTGTGGAATAGCTTACCTTATCATGTACGGCAAGCAGAGTCCCTTGACGCTTTTCTGTATAAACTTGGCAATTGTATTCTTTTCTCCGACACGGCATTCATATAAACCAGTTTATTTTTAGTAATTAATTCCTAGACAAAGTTGTAATTAGGCATAGGATTTTGTAAAATTTTTACTGAGGAATTTTACCGTGTTAAAATAAAGTTATCTTATGTTATCTTATTTACATGTATGTAGCCACTTTGGCATTCTGTATGTATCGTACATAATTATGACAGAGTTGTTATCTATTCATGGATTATACATGTAATATAATCCATGAATACACAACATAATTATTTTTAACTATGATTTTAGGATCTGGCTTTAAGGATTTGCACTTTCATTCTTCTTTTGTTATTGCTAAACAGGTGCTCTTCTGATTGAAAGACCTGCTGACATCGAAGAAGGTGACATAGTTTACACAATATTATTTATGATCAGGATGGGCAGTCCCCTCCCCCCCCCCCCCCCCAAAAAAAATTAATTGCAACAAGCCAAAACCTTATTTAAATTATGTGCCCTTGTCACTCTTTCTACCATTTTTGCACCGTAACTAGTAATGTTCACATGCAGATTTTAACACATCCATTTTCACATGGAGTGACTAAGCCGGAGGAGCAAGTTTCCAAATGCCTCTTTGAAATAAAAAAAATTTGAGAGTTGCCATGATTATCATTTCCATGTTCCTGTTGGCACTAGTAGCGTTTAAAGACGTAATGTGTGCATTAAGTTTGTTTTTGTTCATCTAATTTTATTGTTTAGCAGGATTTCCATTACAAGCGCCGTTAGTGTATCATTATGGTCATCTATCCCCTGCACCCAATGAAAAGCTGTATAACAAAATATCAAGTACAATTGCTGAAGTCACCAAAGAGAGATTTGAAAACAATAAGAAAGGTAATAAGGGATTTATTACAATAATAATAATAAATACAATAAAAGATCTATATTATGAAAGGTGTTCGTCGTCGTGGTTTCAAATGATAGCTGAGTTAATCTTTTGTCTCACGATTGAGTCATAAAGTTGTGGATCGCGACATTTCGACCCCTATACTGCTGGTCTTCATCAGGCGATGGTGTCGACTGGCTACGTGTGAGTATAAGAAACACCGTGACTGGTGGTGATTGGTGCGTTTCGATCCTCACTTAGGCTGTTGTTGATTGGAGGATTTCGATCCTTGTCGTTCAGACTAGAAATTGTTCTCTCAGCGGTTCGCTTTGGTACTGATCGGCTGTTGTGTTGTTTGATCGTGGGCATCCACACTTCACGAATTTCAATTCCACTATCCCTGTTGATGTTGTTAGGGTGTAGTCTTATGCCGTTCGCGTTGCTATGTTCTGAAACGGCGGAGGATTGGGTTCGAGCAAGCTGTATGTCTCTATCGTGTTCCTTAATCATTTCATGCATAGATCTTCCCGTCTCTCCAATATAAACCTTACCACATTCGCAGGGAATCTTGTAGACTACTCCGTCTTGTTTTACTGGATCGAAAATGTCCTT
Source organism: Pachyseris speciosa (assembly GCA_016490735.1). NCBI lineage: Eukaryota > Metazoa > Cnidaria > Anthozoa > Scleractinia > Pachyseridae > Pachyseris > Pachyseris speciosa. Next base: position 1,525,796 of record JAEMWC010000063.1, read on the forward strand.
AGGTCGCACTAGGTGTGATCTAAGAGTTGTGTCAGATCTGAAAACAGTCCGTATGCCTTGTTGTTGTAGACAACGGCGAAGTGCCTCCGATGTCCCTTTGACGTATGGCAGAACCACAGTAGATTTAATTTCGTGTTCAGGTTCTTTAATGGTTGTTCGTCCCTTAGTTTTCGTAAGATATTTTACAAACAAGAACGGATAACCGTTGGAAACAAGGACCGATGAGAGGTGTTTCTTTTCATGAGAGATAACTGATGGTTTTGTTATGAGGTGTCCAGATCGATCGTACAGGCACTTGACAATATCGCATTTTACAGATTGCGGGTGGTGTGAATCATACGCTAGGTACTGGTCAGTGTGTGTAGGCTTTCTGTAAACACTGGTAGAGAGGTATCTGTTCGAATCCTTGATGATCAACATATCAAGGAAGGGAATTGAGTTGTCATTCTCAGTTTCCATTGTGAAACGGATCATCGGCTGTTGACTATTGAGGTGTTGTAAGAACGAGTCAACTTTGTCAAGATCTAAGATGGTAAAGGTGTCATTCACATAGCGTTTCCAGATCTTAGGTGTACAGGGTGTCGATGTCAAAGCTTGCTCCTCAAAACCCTCCATGTAGAGGTTAGCTATCACTGCGGATACCGGGCTACCCATGGCTGCTCCTTCTTGCTGTTCGTAAATCAGTCCATCATACTGGAAGTATGTGGGTCTAAGAACGAAACTCAAGAGGTCTGCAATCTGCGTAGGTGTTAGAGTCGTGCGGTTGGCAAAGCACGGGTCAGTTTCTAGTTTTCACAGTGCAGTCTACTGCTCCTTCGATTGGAACGCTCGCAAACAGAGACACTACGTCGAAAGACACCATGATCTCGTTTTCTAGTACCCTTTCACCGTTCACAATGGACACAAAATGAGCTGAGTTGTCAACTGTGTACTCTGAGTTCCCAGTTAGGGGAGATAATACATCGGCTAAGTAGGAAGACAGATCATAAGCAAAGGTGCTCACACAAGAGACTATAGGTCTCAGTGGTGTGTTGGCCTTGTGTATCTTGGGAAGGCCATAAATTCTACATGTAGGTGGTTGCTTATGCTTGGGCCTGATCTTGTTATACACAGAATCTGTCAGGTGTCCACCTCGCTTCAGGCTCAGAAGTTTTTCAGTCAACTTTCGGCTTAAACGGTCCGGTCCGGTCGTTGAGATCTTTCACCAGGGAACCCTATGATAAACAGGTGAACATACTGTACCCACCCCTGTAGTACAGGACATTAAAGGAGCAAATCCTACACTCTGTCAATGATGTATATGTTATATTTTGATTAGTCTACTCTGATTGCATGAGGTTGTAATGCTAATTCATGCTAGCACTGATTATGGCATCATACTTTTTACAATGCACAAATATATAGGATTTATGAGTTTCAATGCTAATGTTAAGGTTTCTTTTTTTTTTTTTTTTTTTTTTTTTTTTTCAAAGTACTCTCCCTCAGCGTTTGGCCTGGCAAATAACACAAACCTTGACCTTGATAATGTTCATTATCGTTTCCAAACACGCCAAGTAATTTTTTGGATTTACACTTATAGATTTCTAACTTTTCCACAATAATCAGATGTTACACTGTAACTGAGCTTTTTTTTTTTTTTCAATAATTTTTAATAATTCATTACTACTCTACATGAGAATTCAAGATTGCATGTCATTACAGCATG
>JAEMWC010000063.1:1532500-1610000 GCA_016490735.1 Pachyseris speciosa
CTACACGAGCGATTTTTTGCTTGCGATGGTGATGCGATTTTTTTTTAATTGTCGCGTCACCAGCGCGCAGTGAAAATCACCCGTGTAGCCACCCTCGCACAGGTGATGCGACAGCTCAAAAAATCGCAGAAAAAGAATCGCGAAAAATTAAACTCATTCAATTTCTCGCGATTTTTTTCTTGCGACGTTCAAGGGTGGCTACACTTGCGATTTTCATCGCGCGCTGGTGACGCGACAAAATTGAAAAAATCGCATCACCATCGCAAGCAAAAAATCGCTCGTGTAGCCGCGGCTTAAGCCGCAGCTACACAAGCGATTTTTTGCCGGCGCCAGTAATGCAATTTTTTCGAATTTTATCGCGTCGCCAGCATGCCCAGGGTGGCTACATGAGTGACAAATTGAAGGCCGCAAGCTACACGGCCAACAATCTGTGCAATTTTGTCGCAAAAGTTTCAAGTGTGGCAACTTTTTCTTGCGATTTTTACGCTGTTGCATCACCTGTGCGAGGGTGGCTACACTTGCAATTTTCATCGCACGCTGGCGACGCGACAAAATTTGAAAAAATCGCATCACCGGCGCGAGCAAAAAATCGCTCGTGTAGACACGGCTTTAGTGTTTATAGAGCGCTTTTCAACTAAGTGTCGTAAAACCAAAACCAAAGCAATTACTCCAGCCAATCACAACAGAAGTAAGCAGTGCAATGAGCCAATCAGAATACGAAGCAATAACATGTAGACGACGTAAAGCGCGGGAAAATACGCGTGTGCAAATCACAATTGGTTTTGGTTTTGCTTCTCATTGGTTGAGAAAGTGGCGCGAGTTTTCCAGGCCAATCACAGAGCGAAGCAATGCAAAACCAAAGCAAAGCCATAATTACTTTTGACACTTAGTTGAAAACTGCTCTAAAGACATACGGACACCATCGGTCAAAGAAAAACTTGTCGCTGAGCGAGAGTTTAACAACCACAAGGATAAACACACCATGCAAGTAATGAAAGGCAACGAAATGATCGGCCATTTGCCTCATGAGTTCTCCCGAATAGCGTGGTATTTTCTCTCACGTAGTGGAGAGATTGAAGTGATCGGTCGAAGACAACATTGTAAAAATCTTTTGTGGAAGTACGGAGATTCCATGCCAGTTAGAGTTTAGAATGACTGGCGAGCAAGATTCAGGTTTTGAACCTGAAGATACAAATGGCTCCTTTAGAAGCCACCATTTACACCGAAAGCAATGTGTTTAATCTTTATTCACTGAAGGTCTTTGGTGGTGCTATTTCAGTATCTGTGACCCCTCGTATATAAGCTGCACCACGATTTTGAGCCCAAAATTTTGGTAAAAAAGTGCGGCTTATACACGAGTTTTTACAGTATTTTGTTTATAACAGGTCAAGGTAACCTGATAAACAACCTAACTACTGTAGCTTACTGTTAGAAGTAAAAAATGAATCTTCTTCATTACCATTAAGCTTTATGACAAGTGTGTGATACCTGTACATGATGTGCTTCATTATTGCAGCTCGTGCAAGTGGCTGTGTTATTAATACCTGTGGTTGGGTGACTGGAACTGGCTTCAGAATCCTGGTTCATGCAGCAGAGGCATTTGAAGGTATATATTATGCTACCACGTAGTAATACATGTAAGTGTGTACAGTGCCGCTCAAATGTAAGTTAACACCCTCGAGCACTACGTGAATCGCATCACATGAAGATGGTTTTCGGTTTGTCAAAGTGGTGACAAACACTCGAACAGAGAAATTCTACAGGCGTGAGCACGGATATCACTCAAGAGCTCTCTCTTGCTATTTTCAATGTATTTGTTTCCACAACTGTGAGGATCATTCTTCATTTGTATTTGCTTCCCTTTGACAGTATTTAGCATTAATTATTTCTTTGCTTTCACTGGACACTCATCAAACCGGATTGCTTACTGTAATTATCAATGGAGTCAGAGGTTTATAGGAAGAAACGATATACAATTTATCATTGCGGATTTTGTGAGTGTTGTAGGAATATGATACATGTTGCTTTCATTTATGCAAATTTTCTTGATGTTTGCGGTCAGTCAGTCAAAAACAATGCTATTGTATGGAAATGCTATGAAGTGCACTGTTAGTGGTCACTGCTTGGTGGAGAGTTGGGAAAAAGTAGAGAGGTCCTGCTTGAAATACACTGTGGGTGGATTTGCTGGCATATTTATAGTAACCTTAACCTGGACTACAATTCATATTAATTTTTTTAGAGCTGTTAAAAATAATGTGTCACAGAAACTGTTTACCTGTTTTGTTGGTACTTCATTCATTTTATTTATACCGTACACTGCATGTTTTTTCTTAGAGTAGAACTTGATTAAAAATTTTAAGTTATTAATATTCATCGTTTCTTGTATACTTTACTGTTCACTTGAGTTACAGCTATACAGTCAAACCTCAATTATCCAGACCATTATTTTCTTCTGGTCCCAGTAGTTTCATGATTATTAATAAGGTATGATGAAGATTCCTAAAACGCAATTCTTTTGAGTTCATTTTAATTTAGGTACTGAAAGGTAAAAATTGGTTAATCTAAAATTCCTCTTAAAGACAATGCTTGCTTAGATTAACCAATCATATCCGTCTACGTGTCAGCCCGCTAGGCATTGTTCTGTATTTTCAAATTTTGTGTATATTCTTATGTATCCGTTATTTTTGGCAGTTGCCTGATGATTGCTTCGCAAGAAGCATGAAACTCTGAGTAGCAATAAATGTCTTCGACCAAATAATCCAACTCTGTAAATATATATATACATATATATATATATATATATATATATATATATATATATATATATATATATATATATATATAAATAAGCGATAAGCACAGTGGAGCGAACTTCTAGCTGATCTGACGGATGTAATTACGTTTCGGCTGTTCAGCCTTCTTCAGATTAAAAAAAAACTAAAACTAAAAACTATTTACAAGTAGTTCTTAGTTTTTAAACTTTTTAATCTGAAGAAGGCTGAACAGCCGAAACGTAATTACATCCGTCAGATCAGCTAGAAGTTCGTCCCACTGTCCTTATCTTATTTATCATATATATATATATATATACATTTAGAGGATAACCTTTTGTTTTTAGTGAATGTGATAGTTGTTCTTGATCAAGAAAGAGTCTACAATGATCTCAAGAAACAGTTTGGCAATAAAGTCCAGGTTGTACATCTTCCCAAGTCTGGAGGGGTAAGTAGCATTTTTGTACACTATGTTCACTTTAGTCTGCAGAATCTCAATAAGTACTTTCTGTTTTGCCATTAAATTATGGTTAAACACAGAAGCAGAATACAGGCACAGTGTAGGTCTCAAATCATTAATTATGCATTGTATAAACAAAACCATAAGTAGTAATGATCCCACCTCTGTAAACAAGGCCTTCCAAGGGGGAGAAGTGACAAGCGACATGGCTCCAAAAACAGGCAACAATCTTCTCCCAAAACACCGACAACCAACAGAAATTGGCAGAAAACATGTGGCAGTTTACGACAGCGACAATTCACTTTCCATTACTCTTTGTTTCCTTTGGGACAACAACATTTGTCCCTAACAAAACAAGCAACAGACAGAGTCGTAAACGAGGGACAAAGCAACACCAGACCACCCCTAGGTAGGCCTCGTAAACATGATCACAGCAGAGACCAACAATATATTCAAATATTCATTCTCATAAATACAATTAATGCAAGCATTTGAGAACTTGAAGGACATACAAGGAAATGCATCAAACAGGGTACTTGACTGCAATCATACTGTAGATCACGGCCCACTGAAGGAAAACCAAGCAACTGCAATTGAATGGCTTCGAGCATAACCACCAGGGTATTGATCAAACTCCAGGGAAAAAATGGAACAGGTGATTTGAAGGAACTGTTAAGATAGGTCACATGCCAGAAATTAGGGGAATGATATACCGGCAAAAATGTGAGCAAAATTGGTTGAGTAATGCATGTGTGAGAAGGATTTCACTGTTCAGTCTTTTCCTTAATTTACCTCAAAAGCTCTATTAAGCCCCCGGGGGCTTATTTAATTTCAGGTCTCATTAACAGGGGGCTTATTAGAGAGGGGGTCTTAATAGAGAGGGGGCACTTATTTCAAATCTTAAACACCCTGTTTTCATCTTAAAACAGTTTTTGCATAAAACTGAAACAACTACAGTGAAATTTTATCATCTAATAAAGACCAGCAAACAGTATTACGTGTTTAAGTGTATATTTGCTTAAAAACAAACCAATTGGGCCACATGAAGTTGATTTCACAAGAGGGAATAGGAGAGACTTATTACAAAATCTCATGTCCCAAAAAGGGGAGGGGGGCTTATTACAAAAAACGACTTCCAGATGGGGGGCTTATTAGAGAGGCGGGGGGGTTAATAGAGAGAGGGGCTTAATAGAGCTTTTACGGTATATACACTGTAATTATTAGGATGTTTATTTATATATTTTCTTCATGATTAGGTGGTAGTAAGAAGCCAAGAAACTAGGCGAAGTAGCAGGGATGACAGAGTGAGAGCATATTTTTATGGGAAAAAGACAAATTTTTTCCCACACATTTTTGAGGTCAAATTTGCAGACATAAAGATTTTCAAAATAGGGGGTAAGTTTAAAAGTTCTTGTCAATTCAGTACGATGTACATGTAATTCCATCCATAGCAAGAACTATATCATGGTAATAGGATTTAGTGGAGCTGAATTCAGTCTGTAATCATACTAAAGGTAAACAGAATCGGACAAACACCCAACAGGAGTTTAATTTTGTAAATACCTTTAAACTTCAAGGGCACTTGTAATAAAGGTGTTGTTGTTAGGAGTCTGATTTGTTCAGTCATGAGTATAATTACAGACAAAAATTAATTGGACAACACAATATTGTTCTCCCGATAAAATTCAAGATAGAAAAATTAATAAGTTGAACCATTTGTACGAATAATTATAAAGTCACAAATTGATATACTCCTGGTGACTCATGAATACACTGCATGTAACAAAGAACCCATTCAAAACCAAGAGTCTAAGTACAGTACATGCACTGCCTGTACTTAGGCATGATACGTACACTGGCAGATTAGAACATTTTGTTATAGTTACAGGTTATGATAACTAGTGATGTTGTTGCAGTGATTTTGTTACCTGCGTCCTGCATCCCTGACACATAAAAATCCCCAAGACGCCAAAAAATTCATGGCACACATCCTGTATAACACAAAGATCAGTCCATTGAAAGATGTTTTTGAAGAAATATATCCTGTTTGTGTGATTTTAAATCTGCAATAAAACCTACCTCAAGTCAAGAGAGCAATATTTTCTGCCTATAAAATAGGTCCAGAAATAATTTCTGAATGACTAAACAGAAGCATTTCCACGCAAATACTCCAATATTAAAAATTTCTTTTATTGTAAATGGTGTCATTTTGATTTGTACCTGATGGAGTGGTTGCTTATTATGTTTACCACGCTTTACAGTTGTTTTGTGCCATGGTCGTTTCGTTACATGGCTTTTTGTTCCACACAATGGCCAATTCATTTTAAATTGATAACTCGAAATTATTTAAAAGTTAGGCTGTAAAATAACCTTGCTTTTTGAATAGAGGTCGTAAAGAACATAAATCAGTTTACTTTCCAACCTGGCTTCGTAAGTCTCGTTTCCTTCAGAAGGACAGCAATTGACAAGTGTGGAAGTTTGATGGAATTATTTTTATCATATATATTACCTATTAAAGATTGTTTGTGACCGTCAAAGTTGCATATCTAACAATTTCATACGATCAATTGTGCGTGTGTGGCCGGGTCTTGAGTCCACCAAAGTCTTTGCTACCCATTAAAGATTTTGCATACCAGCGTTCGCGAGGATTTGAGAGAAGGACACGTTTAAGACAAATTTCTCCACCTACTGCCACTGCTTGCTGTGGCCAGGTCTTCAGTCCATCAAAGTCTTTGCTACCCATTAAAGATTTTGCATACCAACGTTTGCAAGGATTTGAGAGAAGGACACGTTTAAGACAAATTTCTTCATCTGCTGCCGCTGCTTGGCTTGAGGTGAGCTGTATAATTCGTTTTAATGCTTTGTCTGTTGTGGAACAAAACAACTTTTAAATGGAACAAATAGACTCGGAACAAAACAACCATGGTGCGAAACTACCAGATACCAATTAAACGTCTGGTTGCATGTTTGCTCAAGCATCTACAATGTTACAGGACTCACTGGTTTTTTGATTGGGACTCATTGGTTCTGAAATGGGACTCATGATTTTTCATGAGATGAGTCTCAGGACTCACCAGCGATTTGTAACAAAATCACTGTAAGTTGTTGGTTCCTAAGTTGGTTTCTACAGTAATTAAAATGCATTTAACCAATCATCACTTAGAGCGGTTTTCAATTGAGTGTCGAAAGTAATTCTTGTTTTGCTTTGGTTTTGCATTGCTTGGCTCTATGATTGGCCAGGAAAACTTGTGCCACTTTCTCAACCAATGAGAAGCAAAACCAAAACCAATCACAACTTGCACACGCGTATTTTCCCGCATTTTATGCCGGCTACATGTAATTGCTTCGTATTCTGATTGGCTCATTGCACTGCTTACTTCTGTTGTGATTGGTCAGAGTAATTGCTTTGGTTTTGGTTTTACATCACTCAATTGAAAAGCGCTCTAATCTCCGAACCAAATGCACTAAAGTCAGAGTGTATGATTGAAGGTAGGTCAGTCAATCAGTCAGTCCAAACCAGTTTGCCTAACAATTTGTATGGTTCCCTGTACATAATTTTATCCCCAGATAAGGGCTCTGTGCATTAGGATGAACAGGACCACAAAATGCAATATGGTCCTGTATAAGACAATTTTAAATGATAATGTCATACATAACAAAATTTCCATTTTAAAACTAAAGAGCATTGTCTTTGAAAATTCATCACCCTCTTTTTAATGTTAATAATACATGTAGATTGTCATAATAATTCATGGATGAACAAGTCCCCATATTGCAAAAGAAACCCGGTTGCATTTTTAAAGCTCCTGCTAAATGATCAAACATTTTCATACAACGTCGTGTTCGTCAAACAACGTTGGGTGGCTAAACGGACAAACAAAGTTTGACCTAAAACACAAGACAAAGTGAGTCCGCAGAATGAGTTTTTGTATTATTGCTGAAAATTTCAACATTATGTGGTTCATTAAATTATTATTAGTTGCTTTTTACTAGCTGTGCACGCTTTGTTGGTTGGGGTGGCTAAACGATCAAACATTTGTTCGCAATGCGAATTGTTGGATGAAAATGTTTGATCTAGATCAAACATGGAAAACCATACTAACATAATAACGAGGGCCACCCTCTTTAAATATTGTTATCTTATCTTATCTTCATTTTATCTTATCTTATCTCTCAAACCATTTAAATGCAAATTTGTTGAGAGAGGCAGCTAAATGGTCAAACATGCCCGTCCAACATGATGTTGGATGTAAATGTTTGATCGTTTAGCCGAGGATTAAGGCTTTTCGAATTTCAAATTTTATGGTGCTGGCAGAAGAGAAATCATAATATTTAACTATGAATTCCTTGCCAAAAAATTTGTCATGCAACTACAAAGAGGTTTACAGTTGTCATTATATCATACACTTATCTTGAAATTTTACTTATGTGACAGACCCAGACAGGAATATATTTGGCTCTTAGTCAAGGAACATGGCCTCCTGTGCTAAGTTCATATACCATAACTACTTTTGGTCCAACTGGTCAGTCAATTGAATAAGCACATAGTAGTAATACTCCTGCATTGCACCTATTTAAAATGGCAAAAATGTCAATAGGGAAAAAGAGTACAAGACTATCCTAATTAGCAGCCAGCTAGTAAATGTACCAAAGATGACCATGGCTACCTGTTCAGTTTGAAAATAATTCTCAAAGTCTCTTGCTCCTGGTGAGTTTTGTTAGTTTAATTATCAAACACACCAGGAGTAAAGTACTTTATGAATGATGTTGACCAGCTACCTTTCTTGTGGAGCTTGTGTAATTACAAAGCTTAGTAACAGTTCTGATATATTTATTAGTAACTTCCTCTGATATATTTGTTTTGTTTTTTTGATTTTTTGTTTCTTTATTTTTGTTCAGCTCCAGCTGTACCTGATTCCTGTCTTCCACTGGGCATGGCTCCAGACCAGAATGAAACAAAACTGGTTGCTGTGCAACCAGGTACATTAATCTACAGGATAATTATATTAAGCTAGACATTATAATAATACATGAATACTACACATGCTAATTGCTGTTATAGAGCTAAACTTCAAAATTTGTTGATCTATTTTTTTTTCTGAACAAAAGTCTGTTTCTTGTGAACTCATAAAGAAATGAAGTACTTGTGCAATCTCAAGTCAATTTTCGTTTGCAGATGCCAGTTTGGCCACTTGTTTGAGTGGCTGTTTTAATTTATTAATATGTAATTGTTAATGTTTTTAATGCCTGCGTTTGTTACCACACATGAGAAAAAGATGCTGAGCTGTTGAATAGTAAGAATTTACAACTAATGTTACACTTTGATCCACAGGAAACTATGAAATAGTCATTTGTACTAATTAATATAACCGTCACCCAGTTGGCTCATTTAGTAGAGCCCTGGACTGCTGCGCATAAGGTTGTGCATTCAAACCCCAGACCAGACCATGCAATAACCAGCAGGGTCGTAACATAACAGTTGTAAAATCATGCTGGCTGTGTGCTCATCATCTGCTTCACTTCAGGTGATCATGTCATTTGGCAATGACATTAAATGGCCACCTGTCCCCAAGAGCCTCTTTTAATCATGGAAACCACTTAGGAGGCTCAATGTGCCACTTGGCATGGATGAAGACTAATCATGATGACTCATTAAATTTCATTAACATAGATATACTGTGTGTGTAGTAGCACTGATCAGCATCTCTGCATTCTCAGGACGTGACTTGAAGCACTGTGTGTTGGCTCTGAGTGCAGCTGAATCTTTAGAGGAGGACCTGGTCACAAAAAACGCAATCGGTTTTGTTGTTGTGTAAGTTTTCTTTTCTTTTTTTTTAATTTTGAGTTGGTTGACATTCGGAATCCTTCTTTATGTGTCAGCACAACAGGCTGCTGCTGTCACTGCTTATTTCATCAGAAGTCCTTTCCCCTTGACTACTGTTAAGTAGGGACTACACAATCTAATTTTATAGTAAATGTTTGGGATTTATCGTAAGTTTCATACTATAGTGATGTATTGCTAAATATATGCATGGAGTGATGCTTAAAATAAAAGTTAAATTACCCTGCCTGTGGTGTATTGCTGTTGTTTTGTCTCAAGTGATAATTTAAGTGATTTGAAGGGTTTTGAGTTTGCCATTGACACAACCCTTTACTTACTGTGTGAAGCCCTCAATACTGAGAATTCTTAAAGTGCATATGAAGTGAAATTTTTCATTAGCTTGTTTGAAAGAGCTTTCAAAATGGTGAAGTACGGCGTTTATTTTATTGTGATAGCACTCTTGGTTGCTGAGTTATTCAAGATTTTGATTTATGCAAATTAGAGCACTTGTGACGTCACAAGGGGACACAAAATGGAGTAAAATCACAAAATATGGAATATCTGTGCAAATACTAAGTCTACAGGGTTGATGTGCTGCCAGAACTACACATTATGATAGTGGTTATGATGTCACCATAGCAACATACTTGTTACCAGACCTCTACCTTCCCAAATGAGAAATGCCTTATTTATTGTTCCAGAGTCCAACACACTTTCTTATACTTGTGCTGTGTAATGTCCATATTTGCTTGCACCCACTGAATGAACATCAAGAACAAATAGCACTTCTTGGGGATGGAAACTCTGTTTTTATCCTTTGGAAAGGTAGAGGTCTGGTAACGATTATGTTGCTATGGTGACGTCACCACTATCACAATGTGTAGTTCTGGCAGCACATCAACCCTGCAAAGTTTCAACCCTGTAGACTTAGTATTTGCACAGATATTCCATATTTTGTGATTTTACTTCATTTTGTGTCCAACTTGTGATGTCACAAGTCCTCTAATTTGCATAAATCAAAATCTTAAATAACTCGGCAACCAAGAGTGCTATCACAATAAAATAAATGCCGTTCTTCATCATTTTGAAAGCTCTTTTGAACAAGCTAATGAAAAATTTCACTTCATATGCACTTTAAACTTGTGAGTCATTGTACAGGCTTATTTTGCCAAGAGAAAAATGTACTTGAAGAAGTTTTAATGGATGAACATGTATTATACAATAGGAAGTCTTTAATTTTTGGAGTTATATGTAATGCAAGTTCTGTTTCTTTCAGAAATGATGTTGACCTAGATCGTCAAATGATGGTGGTGCTGTCTCCAGCTCCACGGCCTTTGCCAAGAAAGTTCTTCCTGCTCAGTGATGTCAAGTTTATGGACTTCAAATGAAAGCGCTAATAAGCTTGCAAAATATTAGCAACTAGACTAGTATGTCGTGCTGGACAAACTTTCTCTATAAGCTGCAATGAAGCATCTCAAATCACAGATCTCCACTGACATGGAGAGTTTATAGTGTTACCATACATGCAGTATGACCATTGTAAATTAATTTTACATTCCACATACTGAAGACAGTTTTGTCACAGTCTGACATGTCTTCAAGGGTACACATGCTTGCACAAAAATGTGACAACCCATTTTACCTAGTTTTACATACCAATTGCAGAAATTGAAGTTTATGAGAGGTATGGATGAGCACCTAATAATTATCAGATGTTCATCCCTGTGAGAATCACCATTTTATTGTCAGATTTCAGCAGACTTTGCATCAACTCCCATATTACATCAAACATTCTGAGAGTAAAAGTTAAGGCACTGGCAAACGAGAAAACATTGTTGCGGACACTTTGTTCATGATGTTTCTTGGTTGAGCAAACGAGCGGGACACAAAACAAATGTTGTTTCCATGCTATGCAAACTGGGAAACATTTGTCTCGGACAAATTTTGTGTCGGCAACAAATATTGCCCACGCAGGCAAACAGGGAAACATTTGTGTCTGCAACAATGTGTCCTCGTTTGCCACGGCCTTTAAACATTTAAGTTTTATTTCCCTTATTTTCAGTGCTGATAATATTATTACATTTTGCCCGGATGTACACAAATTAAAGTTTATTGTTTCAAAAAATGTCCCTAATTCATGTTTTATTTAATATTTTTAACAATTCAAAAGTGAGGAAGTTAGAAAGAGCTGAAGTATGAAATGTGTTAACCAGAATATTCCTGAAGTTAACTCAGAGGATACTTGATGATAACTGTAACAAGTATCAAGTGAGTAAACATTTTGCTTGGTTTTTGTTGTTGTTGTTGTTGTTGTTTTCTGAAACTCAAGTCAGCATACTAATAATGGTAGTTGAATGAAAGCGAGCTTCTGAACTTTTGCCAATTAAGTCACTATTGGTTGTTCCTTCCATCTGGACTAGCTTCACATGGTGGTGTGGCAGTGATTTAGGTTTATTAGTGACAGGGAGGGGGAATGATGCCATAAAACAATTTGCCTCCCGCATACCATTATTCTTCATAAAAGCCCTTATGATTTGGGCTATTACAAAATGGTATAGCAATATTCAAAGGTTTCATAAATGCTCCTTGGGCTTGGGATAACCGAGATTTAACGACATCCTGAGATTGTAGAGAGGGGTAAGATATTGATCAGTCACCACTAACACAAAATCTTCTGGCACTGGGCAAGAGCCCAAAATATTTATTAAAATTAATGTTCTTAGTGTAAATTGCATTGTCTGTTTACATAGTCTACCAGAGCATCAACTACATTTTGCTAATTACTTTACAGTACTTTGCTTTATTATATCTCTCACTTAGTAAACATGCTGTGATTGGTCAATTTTGTGTGCCGTATTCTACAGTATGGCCCGCTTGACTTCACCTAGTTTCCTTTCTCACGTGCCGGATTAACCTCATAGCTATAATAAATATCTTACTAACCTCGTTTTCTCGGTCCACACTGTAAGCTATGGATCCCCATTTTTTCCCTTTAATTTATGGTCCGCACACTTCACGCTAAATCAACAGCAAAAAACTCAGTCCATAACTTACAGTACTGACATCAAGCTTGGTTAGTAAGAGCTATGACTCTACTTTTTTTCATCACACCCTAATACATGGTTTAATGTCATCTGAATAGAAAGGAGACAAAAAGCCTGGAATCAGTCCAGTTGTAATATTCAATTTGTGTGAGACAAAATAATTTATCCATCTTGTTACTTCTAAGGTATAACAACCTGGCTTTGAGGTTGTTTCATCATTAATAGCCCTTCTGTACCAAGTGGTACATAGGCCGTCCTACGAGGTTTCTGTGACCAGTAGAGACTCTTGGGGACAGGAGGTTGTTTAAACTATTATTAATTTATTATTAGTTACTTCCAGTATAATGTTGCAAATAACTTAAGCAAGCCATGCTTAAACATGGAAGGAAAAAATAACATTTTTTCATAACCTCTGACTAAATCCACTTACATGTAACCAAACCAAAAAGCTTGAATAATAATTTATTTCACTTCTTCAAAGCCATCAGTCTTTCCAAATGAAAACATTCATCTAGATGACAATAGTTCAAGGGGTGACTATTACATCAAGATAAAGGTTTTACCTCCATAAAAATAAAAGGTACATGTACTGTAAGTTCTCTTTTTGTACACTGTTGTTATAATAGTTTATGGTGCAAGTCTTTCATACACCCATCCATCTGCGCCTTTCTTTGTTAAATTTTCATCAATAACTTCACCCTCTCCAGGTTTGCGGAACACAAATCTGTCATGAAGTCTGTTGGAATGCCCCTGCCAGAACTCCACTTGATCTGGAACTACTTTAAACCCACCCCTGAAAAGAAAAATTACAAAAATTAATAGATATAGTTTTGAACAAAAACAGGCCTGGTATGTCATCTGTATACCTTTTTTTTTTAAGAAAATTGTGGTAGAAAGGCTACTTCTATTGATTTTGTGATTTCACACGATGGTCACATAAGTAATCATCTTGTACCCCAAAACATTCAAGACTGTCGTGTTTCTTCCCACTTCTTGTGTTCATTCATAGAATACTAGATCCTCAACGTCCCATAATTTTTATATAAAAAAAATCAAATCTATAGATTCAAAAATATGCTTTCTCGAGAATTGGTGTGAAATTGTGGAATGAGCTACCAACTACTATTCGTAAATTTGCGTAAAGATAACTTTAAAAAGAGAATTTGCGCATTCTTATTTGAAATTTTAGAGGCTGATGATTATTATGGTCTACAAGAAATTATATGCAGGGTAAACAAACATGGTTCTTAAAAATGACGTGCTGTCTTAATGCCTGTGGATGGAAACACAATGCCACAAGATGGTAGTGCGTCCTTTGGTCTTCCTTTGTTGCTCTAATCAGCTCTTTATTCAGATTTTTTACTCTCTCTTTGTTTTCTTTTCTCAACATTGTTCTCGTTTTAATCTCAACTTTATTTTTTAGTCAACATATTCTTTTTAGCAGTCTTTCATCTTTCCTGATTTCCTGGCCCACCTACATGTAGATTAGCTATGCTACCTGCGGGTCAGGTTATCCTGTACTTATTTAATAGAACGTCAGTAAAAATAAACTTCAGATGTTTTTTGAATAGAGTAGTTTGTCAACCCACCAGTGAGTTGGCTTAGGAATCAATTTCTGATCATCAGCATACTCTTCTTTAAGTTTATTCTCCATTTCCTCCAAAACCTGGAAAATAAGAAATAAATGGTACTACATCATGTGACTTCAGAAAGTGGATCAATATTAAAGAAAATTATGTACCTTGGTGGCTGATTAGAAATACCAGCTGAGCTCTGGGAGACTGTATTCTTGGAGGGAGGGGCGGGGGGCAGAGTGAAACTAATAAGATGCAGTGTACATGCTACCTCCATTAATGTTATGGTTTTGGGATGGGCCTGAAATTCATTGCTTTGGAACAAATACTATATTTTAAACCTGAAATAAATAACTGCAGTTCAACCATCCTTAACAAAAATTTAAGTAACACCCCAGGTAAATTGCCTTGAACTTTCCAAAAACAGCCAATCGTGTGACAAAATAATACATGTAACACCAAAAAAGAAGACAAAAAAGTCCTGACATTCCAACTCTTATAGCAAATATATGGAGACAACTAACGAGAGTTGAATGCTACATTGCACATACCTCTCTACTTGCAATGACTGAGCTCTGATTACTGACTAAGGCTCCAATCTGACTGGGTCGAGGACGGGAATGAAAATACTCTTCACTCTCTTTTTGAGACAACTTTTCCACCCGTCCTTCTATTCTCACCTGACAGAAACATTCACTGATTAGCTGAAAAACTAAAACTGATTTTAACCTTTCACCGGCCATGGATTTCAAATTTTGCACAAGTTTAGAGCGCTTGCATTAAACCCTTGGATCATACAGTCTAGCAAACTCCTACCCGTCTCCACCAATAGAATCAAAGGCTACTGAGCCACCTCAGGGTTTGTGGCATGATGCCTACATCTTGTACAGTACATGACTCAACATTGGAATATTAAATTACACTGTCTACCATTTTCCAGACTGTAGAGATCTAAAATATGATAGCATTCAATATTTCACAGCTTTTTGCTAAAAAAGAGTTAATATTATTGTAAAAACAAAACTTAACATGGGAAAATGTGGCACCCACCTTGTAATTACCCAAGTGATCAAGATGTATTAGAATACATTAGTTTCTCAAGGTTTGAATGTAATAAATGGAGGATACTACATGGCCACGCAGAGATACAAAATTTCTCTTTGAGTGTTGAAAAATATTTCACAAGTGAGCACAGCGAACAAGTGAAATATTTCTCAACATGAGAAGAGAAATTTCATATCTCCAAGCTGCCATGTAATGTTTTATTTATTATAATTTATAAACACCAATGAAATACCAAACCATTTCGCTGCGAAAGGCGTAACTTATCATGTAACCATAGCAACAGTGATCTTATCACATTTGAAGATAACATGTTATTTTCACATGTGAAGATATGTTTTTGCACTAAAGCTCACCTGGTATTTCATTGAATGCAGATGTTTATGTAATAAATCCTGATTAATAAGAGGGGTAAATATATCAAGTTAAGGCATTTGCCATCCTTCTCTGTTTTTCTAAACTTCACAATACTGTTATTGATTAAAGTATCTCAGTCTATACCTTATCTTTAAATTATATCTTCAGCTATTAGAAAAATATTATGTGTACTGGGTACCTGTCTGTGCAAAGGATGCCAGTAGAACAACAAGCAGGCATAGGGATTTTCTTTCTGAAATAAAAATATACAAGGTTGTGATATTTGAACATTATTCTTATAATTAAATGGAAAGCTCCTGATGGACCCCTTCATGTAAAGGGCAAGCAGGTGACTGGCATATCTGTTCAATAACTGTCACCAGTAAAATCTCAATCTATGTTTGCAAATTATCTCTTGTTTGAGTTAGTGTCATGAATATTTAGTCCAGCCAGTTTTTAAAGGTTGTAGCCCTTATTTGTGACAGCTCTGACAAATCCTTGAGCACCATTATTAATGTACGCTTATCTTGACAGAACATTTGAAAAACAGGATCAGTGATACCTACCATCTTGGTAAACTTTTTTTTTTTGCATGCAGCCAATCACATCATGGTCTTTGCATGTTTTAAGCTGATAAAAGACTAGAAAAACCTCTAAAGTAAGAGGTAAACTGACCAGTTGCTCTCCTTTTTTACTTGCATAATTGGTATAGAATGTGAATCCTGTTTCATCATAACCCTTCAGCAAAACCACCCTTGCTGTTGGTCGGCAATCTCTGTGCACAAAACATTAAAAAGGTAAGCAACATCATCCAAATCATCCGACATCTATCCAAATCATCCTCACAGGGCTTAACACTAACTTTCAACACTACTTTCCACTTTGGAAAGTAGATTTCAAAATTTACCTTCTACCTCAAAATTTTACTTTATTTTTCCAAAAATTACAGTATCGTATCATTGATAGCACTTTTTTATTTGTCCAGGTAAAACCAAAGCAAAAGACTCATTCTTTACTGCCACCTATAGACATTCCAATATGCCACATTCATTCCTGCTTGGGAGTTCTTTCAGTCCTCCAATATAGCAAAAAATGCAAGAAAGCATGGCAAAATTTGTCCTTAGCAAAAAAGAAAAGCAATGTCCAAGGGTTGCTTACTCATTTCATTTGCAAACGTTTTGACTAAAGGCTTTTAAAAGAAATACCTGCTTTCCATCATAGACCAAAATTTACATTCCAGATCGGTGAGTATTCTGGTTCATTTTGAATTTTTCACTCTCCATGAGGTAGATATTTTACTCTCCAGTGAAAAGCGGGTGAATGTTAGTGTCAAGCCTGCCTCAAAGGGGTAATCAGCATTTCAAATTTCAACCTAACTCTTGGTTTTTCACATAGTTACCCACTATTACCAAACAGTGGCACTTTCACAGACAAAAACCTAAAACTCAGGGCTGTCAACCCCCTGAGTCTTGAAATATTGAGAATTGCGATAAATGATGTCATAACGCACATGACGTCATTGTAGCATTTGAACTGATTGGTTTATTTCCGACCAATCACATTATTGCTTATATTACAATGGCAACGCTTGCAAGAAAGGTTTGTTGGAGTTTATGAGGAAAACGTTTTAATTTTGTTATCCATTTTAACAGTAAAATAGCTCAAACAACGCAAAATATTTGAAATTTTATTGTCGTAAATATCGAGTCTCACAAGAAATGGCAAACTTCAGTGATTATCCGGGAGATTTCAGATCCTAATCTGGAGACCGCGCGCAGGAGATACGATTCAAAATCTGGAGTCTCCTGGATTATCAGGGAGGGTTGACAGCCCTGAAAACTACAAAATGGTTTGGAGCACAAGGGTTTCTGTCGAGTATTTAGCTTAATTTTACTTTCTGATGAATTAGAAAAACCAAACTACAGGGGGTGATATGCGGCTGTGTTTCTCGAAAGGAAGTGTGAAAGGCTCAGATTAATTATTATCCCTAAGGTACTAATGCATGCTGATAATAAGGTAGTTACACTTTCCTTTATATTTTTTACACACACCCTTAAAGCTATCAAGACAAACCTAACTCTGGTCATTAAAGAATTTTATAACTTAAACGGCTACCAAACCACAACTTGGTATCCCTAAAAGGTACATTGTACAGTGTATGACTAGTTTCTCTGTCCCTCATGTGTGTAACTGTATTTTGTTAGGATCATCCACTAGATTAGCTCTGCTATTTGGATGGTCCTAACTCACTGACCTAAGATCTTGTATTTTTGTGTTTTTCATTTTAATGTATTAATTATTAATTTATATTATTTGTCTGTGCACCTAATGTAAATATTTGAGGTTAGTTAAATAACTTTGATTTGATTTGATTTGATTCTGTCAGTTTACTGTTTATGGGAGTTCACTGGGGAATACCCCACCCCTGGCAATACCCCACCCCTGGCAATACACCATTTTGCTAATGATCAGTTTCTGGTGAAATGTGGGTAGATCCAGTCCTTTGTGGGGGCAAACGGTCAAAATTACAATTTCAAATTACATCCTAAAATGGCCGTTTGCCCTCACAAAGGACTGGATCTACCCACAATTCACCAGGAACTGATCATTAGCAAAATGGTGTATAGAGTGGAGTCACCCCTCACCTGTATTTAAAACTTAAAATTCAAAATGGTGGATAACAAGCCTGTAAGAAACGTCTTGCTTCAAATAATGTAGGTAACTAGCTTTTATAACTATGTTGATATCACAAGTGTGGTGTATTTAAGCTAAGCTGTGTCTCTCGCATTTACTTCTAAAACAACTGCCGATTACGTAACGTGTAATATATATAAAGCTTGAAGCCTAATTGCATGCCGC
Source organism: Pachyseris speciosa (assembly GCA_016490735.1). Lineage (NCBI taxonomy): Eukaryota > Metazoa > Cnidaria > Anthozoa > Scleractinia > Pachyseridae > Pachyseris > Pachyseris speciosa. The sequence goes on from JAEMWC010000063.1 coordinate 1,550,449, forward strand.
ATGCAAAATAAAGAATTGTCAAAAAGGTTCCTTTACTTGACAGAAATATCCAAGGTGGGGAGTTCTCTCTCTCTCTCCAAAGCACTCTAGTTCCTGTGAAATATCTTCATTAATGTTGGTTTACCCGTGTTGTTTATCTTATCAAATTTTAATTTTATAGAGAAAATTTTGACGCAGACGTCGACATAAAACTTATTCCGGTTTCAAACCATATTTTTCTTTGGTATGGACATAATAAGACATAACTCACCTTCCACAAGTCGTAAGCACCATAGCATTGGCCTCTCCTATGCCCTGAGCTGTTGCGGCTTCTTTGAACCATGAATCAAACTGCATGAACGGTTCTCTTGCTACAAGACAACTTTCATCGAACACAGACGTTGTGTAATCAATTCGCATAGCAGCGACATCTTCTTTGCGCATCATGACTGGAGTTCCTCTCCTCAAGTGTCTGATAAGAGCTGTCCTCGAAATAACTTTACTTACTCGCCAAAACCTGTATGACAACCCACTAACGGTCATTTGCCCTCGATAGATAGATAGACCCAGAGCTGTCCTTTCGTGACTCTTCGCGCGCTTAAACTTGACTAGTTTCCAGGGCCTAGCCGGTGAGAAAGCCTGACAGCGCGGATACGTTGCTCTTAGGGGCTTCATTTCTTTTCTCTTTGTTTCTGTTGTTGTTGTTTTTGTTTTTTTCTTTTTTCTTTTTTTCTTTTTTTCTTGTAACAAACTGCTTGAGGAAGAAGCCATGAACCGCAAGTCACTACACGAAGTAAAACTTGAGGGACTAGGCTAACAGAAAAGAAGCAGGTTTCGAATGAGATGTCAGCAACTGACCCTCTGTTCTGTTTTAGGATGATGTTGTAAAGCGAATGATACACGGTTCAACATTTGTTGAGCAACAAATGTTGAACATTGTTGTGCCAACTTGTTGAACGGAATAGAGCCAAGCTCTAATTTCGTTCAACAACGTTCAACAACTTTCAACATGTTGAACGGCATATTTCAACGTTCAACATCACATGATATAGATATAGATATATTCGTTTAAGACCGTAGGCTGGTTGAGGATGAATTTTCGGCGCTAGCTTTCACCCTCCTCGTCCCGCCACCGTAATTACTCGGACCAGTGAAACACCCGTAAGAACACAATGAGCCAATCACTTAAGTCGAAGCCAAAACTACAATACCGGTGCCAAGAGCGAGAAAGTCGCTATTGTTTCTCAGTAATCGGAGTACAAGACGTCAATTTCCAAGCGAAGTAGCCCAAAACCAATGCAAAGGCTTATTATTTTTGACACTCAACTGAGACTGTTTTGGCTCCCTCCAGTGAGTGGTGGAAGCCGCGAACGTTTCAGTAAATTGAACAAGGTCTCCCGGGAGGTCTGAAGAAATGGTTCAGTGCCTCATTTGGTTTCTTTGAATTGAGTGGTTTTCATTATTTGAGGTTTAATTTTCGATTGTTTTTTTCCGAAGACGGATTTTTTATGTCTGTTCACCTGCCTACCAACGCAATGAGAACACTTTGCAGGGCCGTTGCTAGAATGAGGCGAACCGAGGCATTTGCATCGGTAAGAATTTTAAATTTACGCTATTTGTACTTTTGTCAGTGTGTGTGTGTCCTAGGAAAATTATTTATCCGTGAAGGAGCCATTGTACCCCGGCGTAATGTTATTTCACTGAGGCGTAAGCATATTATTTCAGGTTCCTGTAAGAGACTGTACATTAAAAAATAACAGTAAATAAGTATGGCGGAAAGACTTGTTTTTCTGATATAACCTCGGCAACCATTTTCGTCTGGCTACGGTCTTGCTTTGAAAATGCATATTCTCAAAGTGCTACGATTTATGGTTGACATAGTTACGTGTGGAAGGCAAAAGCAAATCAAAACGGAGGATTTTTGACAGCATTACGTGATAACATCAACAGAAGTCATGCCTTAGGAGAAGTAATTATAGCAGTCAATAAGAGTGTCGGATTCTTGTGTAGTTGTTGAATAATACATACGTTTTGGGCACCTTCTATATGTATCAGATAAGCTCTTCTCAATTATTGTGTATTCGCCTGCAGTCAAAGGGACTTGGAAGCCAAGAACACGGATTTTTCTCTTGCAACACCCTAGGAAATTTTAGTCTTGAAAAAGGGATTTCCACACCCGTCAAATTTGGCCAAAATGTTGCGGGAAAACGGATGGAAACATGTAAAACTGAGTGAATATCATGCCAGTCAATCAATGCTGCACTGGAGAAAAACTAATAATGGTTCAAAACAGCAAAGAAAACAATAAAGCGAGCTTCCTGAGCAAATTGCCCAATTCTGCCAGATGTGACAAGTGCCGTTAAATTATATGAATCCAAATGAAAATGGTATCCTGCTGGTATCATGCTGGTCATATTATAACGAAATAAGGACAACTGAAGGAGGTACTATTGATATACTGAGTGCAAAATGAGCACTAACAAACACAAGGGCATGCCATATACATGTTGTATACAATGAAAGTAATTATTGTTTATTGTTAAGTAAAAGAAGCCACAATAATGAAATGTCAGGATGACTGCAGAAAGTTAGATAAGTAATGTTTGTTTTTCAGAATGTATTTGTATACCGCACATATCACATAGTCTCATGGTGGATTGCAGTTCTTTGTCGGGTGAGATCGGACGTCAGCATGTAAACCACAACCGCTATCAGTCCATATTTATCTCAACCACCCACCCAGCCCACGCATAGATGTGAAAGACAGATGAAATCAGAAATAGAGATAGAGATTGACCACCACACCGGGACCACGTCCCCTGTTCTTTTCGAACAGTGTGTGGGTTCTTTAACGACCCACAGAATACTAAGGTAAAAGCTACCTTCACACACAATTATAAGTCCCTAATGATGAAGATTAAATTTCTCAGAATACAATTTACAGTTATCAAGGGTAATGAGTTGCTAAAGAAACCTGAAAGAAACTATCTTGCATCCTGCATCGGTGGATGAGTCAAATCCAACTGTGGCATCCACTGAATTGACTGAGTGAATTGTCTTCAGTAAAGAGCAGGCCCGGGGGGCGGGGGCCGGGGGACGGAGGCCGTGGGGCGGGGGCCGAGAGTTCAATCCTCGGCTACTTTGATAGAAAAAGAGCATACTGACCATACCACAATAACTGGATTCTCCGGCTACTTTTTACAAATCACCGCCTACTTCAAAAATTAGTGACAGCCCTGAAAGAGATTGAAGAACTCGACTTTTCGAGCACATGTGCCCTTCGTCAGAACGGAGTCAATCGCTGTGACGAAAAGTTAACGCTCGGAATCTATTGCCCTATCGACGGACATGAAAACGAATTATCGGCAATATTTGCAGATATGCCAAGCGGCAAGAATTTCTTGTTTAATTACAGTTTAAGTTCTTTGTTCCTCTTTTGAGTCGGCTGAATAAAGGAATTATGTACGTTTCGCCCCCCACATTTCGAGTTCACCCCGTAGGCAGTTATCGAGCTTTAGAAAATGCAAGTTGTAATATTCTCGTGGACTTTCCTGCACCGCAGAAATTTTGAATAACATGATGTTATTCAATTTTTTTTTCATTTTACATTTCGAAGAAAACAGCGTAGACAGTTTGTTGTCTTTGGTCGTGCCGCTATCCAACGTGATGTTTCGACATCCGATTTCAGTTTGAAAGAGGTTAAAGACGTTATCCCTCCGTAACAAAATCGCACAAGCTAAAAGGCCAATGCGTGGAATTAAATAAAATAGAACTGAAACACGCCATGCGCATACCGAACGTAATAGCAGAGAATTAGTTCATGTTATATGTTTTCTCTGATTTCTTTTTGGTCTTTAATTTGATCTGGGACATTTCACGGTTTAAAAAAAAGTCAAGGAGCTAACGTTTGAAGCGATAACAATTTTATTTTACAGTTATCATATTCACATAGCGAACGATAAACGTTCGGGGCGAATTCTTCTCCTTACAGTTTTCCTTATTTGATTTAGAGTTCTGATCACTAACATCTTTCAAGTCTCAACATTAACTGAGTACTTTTCCGACTTCTTTAATATTCTCCTCTTCATTTTCATTCGCTTCAGAGTTTCTTTGAACATGGGTATTCGAAAACTGTAGATAACAGGGTTGACGAGAGAATTTGTTCGATACAAGACAGTAATAATGTAAAACATGGTACCGGAAAACGTTTGTCCATTCAGATAATGAACCAAGTAAAGTGAAATACTTGGAACCCAAAATACAAGAGATGCAGCAATAACAATAAACAGAGTCTTGGACAATTTAGTGTTTTGCTCCACAATCTTTCTGTTATGAGTTGGGTCTGTGACGTTGGGTCCTCTGTGGTTAAGTTTTGTTCGAATAGCCAGATAAGACAAGCATATAGCAAACAGGGATAAAGCGATTGCAATAAAACTTACTGCTACGTAATATCGCATATCCAAAAGTTCGTAATCAGATAACAAATGAAATACACTCACGAACAAGCCAGCCAGCCACACAATAATGATACTGACGATATACACTTTGGTGCTTGTTGTTCGATGGCGGAACGGTTGAATTAGAGCGAACGCTCGTTCAAAGGAAATAAGAACCAGGAAAAATATGGACGCACATGCACTTGCGACTCGACAAAAGGCTAAAACATGATGATGTTCAGCTTTAAGTCCTCTAAGTTCCCTTGGAAAGTCATACCCAATGTTATCTACCTGATCTAAAACTCCAACGAGAAGGTCTGCAACAGCCAAGTTAATAAGAATAAACGAATTCTTATTTAATTTGTTTCGATGAATCCAGAAAACAAAAATGGCGAAACTATTCCCAACAACAATGATCATACACTGGACCAGGACAATGCTCAAGACTGCAATGGTGGCTGTTTTAGAAGTCATCGCCTGCGGTTAACTTGTAATGGCCGTTCTTAAACTTGATCTTGTATAGATAAAGTAAATTATTAAGGCCCGATTCAGGTGCTGAACCTTTTTTGTGCCATAAGAATTCCGACTGTAGTTCGGCAAGTTGATTCACGGTGATCTGCGTTGGTGAAACCTCAAAGCTTACACAGCTTACTTGTATAGAACAAATTTGTGTAACCTTTTATGACTCTTTTATGCTCACTCAATCGTCTAGCTTGACTGCCTACGCCAAGAATCGTAAGCCAATCACGAGCCTTGTTACTAAGCAAAACACGTAACTCGCGCAAGAGACTTGAGTAAAGAGGGGCCTGCCCTAGAATAAGCTATTCCGACTGCCGCCACAACATACGGAATCTGTCCAGCACAGACCTGCAGGAACTCCAGCTAGTCAGACTAATTCATTGGGTTAATTACTTGAAAGGCACAGCAAATCAACTTTGGGTACTGTCATTCAAGTTTAGTGCAAGCTCTGCCGTACTCCATAGTATCTTCAGCCTTGTGTTGTAGAAACAGCACACAACAGATACAGCTAGTGTGGAATAACTCACCAAACTTTCCGCTCTCTCGATTGTTGGGTTCCAGGTCTTGTGTTTTATTGTGTTCGTTATTCGTTTGAAGAAAAGTTTCCTTTTGCCCTGGTGGACATTTCTGGCATGTTACAAACGACCACTTAATTCTCTCTTCACACCCGTCACCTATAGAATAAGAATGCCCAGGAGTATCTGTGCTCTAAAACGCACGAAAAGTAAGCTGAGATTTCAAAACCATATACAGTCAACCGTTGGCGTTTATCCTGAGGTATAATTAAGAAGATATACTGCCACACCAAAAGGTGTCGCGGCGCCATTTTCATTTCCATATCAAATTGCATTATGTCAAAAAAATGGAAATAGAATAAGCAATTCTTAAAATAATTTCCTTTTCTAATTAACATTCTGGGCATGAAAAACAAATATATATCGAAATATCGCATTGAATCTGGACGTCTGCCTATCTTTTTAATGTATTTCTCTAAGCGCAATTTCCCTTAATTCAACCAAGACGTGCGTAATGTGTCAATAAACACCTTTCCATTTCTCCTCTGTGGACTCAAGTCTTCTGTCTTACGTAATTAAAAAACGATTGCCAGAATACGTCATTTCAGTTAGATGTACGGATGTGGACGGTGACATAGACTTAAGTTATTGAGCCCTGTTGTAAAGGAACACCTGATAAAATACAATTCCACCTTTATAGTCTTTTGTTTATAAATTTTTTCATGAGGGTCTTCGAAGCAGTATGTCAGGAAACCAAAAGCAGTTTCCGAAAAGTCTTCCCGAATTCTGTTTCACTTGGAGAACTGAAATCAGCGAATAAATCAGCACATATTAAGAAACAAAACCATCTTCCTCAGTAAGAATTGGTGAATTGTTAGGTGGAAGTTATGCCTGAAAGAACTCTTACTGTGCTTTTGAGCATTTCTGTTCTCCATTCTCTGATTGTTTACATCGGGAACAGTTTCGCAATATTTATTTTCCGGTTTTGCCCAAGAAAACTAAAAGAAACTTCTTTTCTTCTTAACAACTTGGCTTTTGTGGACTTTCTTGTTGGATTTACAGAATGCCGGATACATTAGTTACAGGGATTTCTGTAATTTCCTTTAAAAACTGGCTACGTGGTATTCCATGCCAAGTAAACGCACTCACTCAAAAATGTCCCAGCTTCATTTCAAGCTGCGTTTGCACCAACTACATATGGATCGACGTCTGATAATGTAACTCGATTGCCTCGTCTGACCATTCCATCCCGTAAATAAGCTCGATTTCCGTCGCTCAGTCGGTAATCGAGCCTATCTGCTGGGCAGAACAATTTCGCACCCTTCTGAACAGAGTCCACTGTTCCGGTGGTCGCAACTGTGCCCTAATCTAGACTACAAGCTGACACGGACATTTATATCTCGCAGACCCTAAAGGCCTTGAAAAAGACAACATATGGAAAAGCCCTTGAATAAGACGGACTGCAAGGTGACATCTAAAACCAGGGAGGTAAAACACTTGTAGAGATAGTAAACAAGTTTACCAGTCCAGCTGGGAAAGTGGAGGAGACTCAAAACACTTCACGAATGTCTTCATTATTCACATCTATAGCAGGATGGGAATAAGACATCCTGTGAGAATCATAGTGGAATCTCTCTATGACTCCATGTAGGAAAGGTTGGGTAGAAGGTTTGGCTGCCTAGACAAACTATTTTTTCATCGGGTCATGCCACGTTGGGATAGGTGCAAGTATTTGTAGAAAAATGACGATTCATCTGATCCATTTCCAGTAAACCCGACCCCACCCGACCCTCTTCTCTATTCTAATTGCTGCAATGCTCATGGACACTTTCAAAGACTTCGACATGAAATTTACACACAGTTCCGCACAACAGGAAAACTACATTCAACTTCGGCCGTCTGCATGCAAAGTGAAAAGTAATAGATGCTAACATGACAGAGCTTTCTTCTTCGCCGATGACTGATGACGTCAGAAAAGTAATGTATAACTGACCGTTTGCGTCCAAGCGCTTTGGCATCAACCTGGCCAACCTAACCAAGATCGAAAATATATTACAGTCAGCACCAATTCGGGCTCTTGACACATTTTGCTACCAAGGCGGCACCCTAAGTAGCTCTAAGTAGCAGGGGATCACTGAATATGGAGGTGACCCAGGGCATGAAGCGAAAGCCAGAAGTTCCTTTAAAAATTACTCACAGACCTTGGCTGTGTACAAGGTAGTCGCTCCAACCGCACTACTGTATAGTGGCAAAATATAGACACAATATCTTCAACGTATCCGACACCTTGACAACTTTTCCTAGCGACGCCTAAGGAAAATCCTTAACATCAAGAGGCAGGAAAAAAATACAGCTATACAATTCCTCAAGCTACTGATACGTCCTTCTCAGCATCGAATCTTTCATCGTCCGTAACCAACTCCGCTACGCGTGACATGTTGTCCAAATGAATGACAGCAGCATCCCCAAGATCCTGTTGTACGCCCAAGTCAGTGAAAACGGACGACTGCCTGGGAGGACACTGCCACAGACAGAGCCCTTTGGAGACAGACGATACGTGGCTGTGAAGACCTTTGAGGAAATTAGTGGCTGCAGGGCAGGAGCAGGAGAAGAGCTAGAGTAGAAGGCAGAGTCCACTAGAGTCCTTTTTTTCACTGCAGGATGTGCATCTCACATAGGTCTTCATCCACATATGGAGACTCATATTAGCAAACAGACCGCTTTGTCTCCTCATTCGTCGAAAGAGTCCATTATAGCATAGGTGATCTTGCAAAAACATGTAATATTATAAATACAATTCATCGCAGGTGAAAAAACATAACAAATATCTAGAATAATTAATGAAACAGAGTATTTTTGGTGCCGCTTCTAAAGTTAAGGGGCAGTCTAGTTAAATTTCTAAGAAGTGTTGTAAGCAACTTTAAAGAAGCAGAGCTCTGTAACAATTTTATAGAAAACAACGAAATTTTCATCAGACCATCCTCTCAGGAAGACCTACTTAGGAAAATGTAATGGATTGGCTAAAAATTAGTTCATAATTAACTTCTGAATTTGACATTATTTATTAAGGGTTGCTGTCCCCCCCCCCCCCCCCCCCCATCCTTTTTTTGTACAGAATTCACTGAAAACGGCTGGCACTTTCCAGGCATAACTAACATTGATTACACTATGATCCTATGGAGCGGATTCGGGATAAGGTCATTAGTGTTGCCATGGCAACCAAATGCTTCCTTATATGGCTGTAGAACAAATATCTGCTCAAGTATTTAACTTAATCCAATTTTGCTCCATAAGATCATAGCTTACATCTCAAAGACAGTATGTGCCAAATTTCGCAGCAATTGAACATAAATTAAAGAAAAAAATGGGTAGGGGCAGACTCCTACCACTGCAAAAGGGCAGTTTTGAGAAAAATGCTCATTTCCCCCCGGCGATTTGGTCACCTTTTTTGCAATTTCTGAAGGGTAGGAGGTCAAATCGACCTAGCTACTCCATATAAGGGGTTACCACAGAGATTTTGCTGGTCCACAACACTGAAGGCTCTGTCTTTGATGTCACGCTCGTCACGCTAGCTGTCGTTTATTTCTGAACGAACACTACAGCTACAATTCATTGCGTATTTGGTTTATAAGTGTGTTTTTGGAGCCATTTTCAACTCCAGAAGCCCCCTGCCTGGCATCATGAAGCTGGGTTGATGGGTAGAGACAATCCTTTGAAAGAAAACAGAGGTGAGAGGCAATTTCACACGAACTGGGCCGCTCAACGTATTCGAGCGAGTGATAGAAGTTACGTCTTAAGCCCTTTTGTGAGTGGATTCCGGGACCTGGCATGGCAATTTTGGCGAGTTTTAACTTGTAAATAATGCAATCGGTGCAATGTTTTGTCAGCAGGGCCGGGTGGCTTATAAATACAATTCATCGCAGGTGAAAAAACATAACAAATATCTAGAATAATTAATGAAACAGAGTATTTTTGGTGCCGCTTCTAAAGTTAAGGGGGCAGTCTAGTTAAATTTCTAAGAAGTGTTGTAAGCAACTTTAAAGAAGCAGAGCTCTGTAACAATTTTATAGAAAACAACGAAATTTTCATCAGACCATCCTCTCAGGAAGACCTACTTAGGAAAATGTAATGGATTGGCTAAAAATTAGTTCATAATTAACTTCTGAATTTGACATTATTTATTAAGGGTTGCTGTCCCCCCCCCCCCCCCCCCCCCATCCTTTTTTTGTACAGAATTCACTGAAAACGGCTGGCACTTTCCAGGCATAACTAACATTGATTACACTATGATCCTATGGAGCGGATTCGGGATAAGGTCATTAGTGTTGCCATGGCAACCAAATGCTTCCTTATATGGCTGTAGAACAAATATCTGCTCAAGTATTTAACTTAATCCAATTTTGCTCCATAAGATCATAGCTTACATCTCAAAGACAGTATGTGCCAAATTTCGCAGCAATTGAACATAAATTAAAGAAAAAAATGGGTAGGGGCAGACTCCTACCACTGCAAAAGGGCAGTTTTGAGAAAAATGCTCATTTCCCCCCGGCGATTTGGTCACCTTTTTTGCAATTTCTGAAGGGTAGGAGGTCAAATCGACCTAGCTACTCCATATAAGGGGTTACCACAGAGATTTTGCTGGTCCACAACACTGAAGGCTCTGTCTTTGATGTCACGCTCGTCACGCTAGCTGTCGTTTATTTCTGAACGAACACTACAGCTACAATTCATTGCGTATTTGGTTTATAAGTGTGTTTTTGGAGCCATTTTCAACTCCAGAAGCCCCCTGCCTGGCATCATGAAGCTGGGTTGATGGGTAGAGACAATCCTTTGAAAGAAAACAGAGGTGAGAGGCAATTTCACACGAACTGGGCCGCTCAACGTATTCGAGCGAGTGATAGAAGTTACGTCTTAAGCCCTTTTGTGAGTGGATTCCGGGACCTGGCATGGCAATTTTGGCGAGTTTTAACTTGTAAATAATGCAATCGGTGCAATGTTTTGTCAGCAGGGCCGGGTGGCTCGACACTGTAAAAAATATCTGAAATGGAAATGGAAATTGGCGGACTGTCATACGCCCGTTATCCAAGAAAATCCCAGAATTCCTTTGGGTCACAAATGCGAACATGGCAGACCAGCGAGAGCAAGTGAAATCAAATTAATAGCGTTATTGGGGTGGCGTTAAAGAAGTGAGCGGGAAAATGTCGAAAAGATTGCAAGAACTGGAGTCGAAGTTTGCCGCCATTGTAAACTTTTAACATCAAAAGGAAATTTTGTTTTCAAAACTTCATGACAAAGTTGCGTGAATTTTGCTGTTGTCCGAGGGCCATTTTGGTTTTGCAAGAGAATAAACAGTCATATTAAATGAAAATTGGGAGTTTAGGTCACTTTCCAGGGTGATGAAGTCCACAAAAGTGACCTTTTGTCAACGACAGTAGTTCATTTCAACCATAGTTCGGGATTTGGGAAAGTTGCAGGTTTTGAAAGCCATCGTTCCCACAGGAACGATATTTGGTAAGCCGGAGGGGAAAGAGTTAAAGTTGGCATAAAGGAGAAATCATCTTTAAACCAATGTCATACCTCATGGAGGTGCTTATGGTATCAAGAACCACCAAAATTTCAGTTTTTAACTGTTTTGATGCTTAAAGAAAGGAAACTTTACTACTGCAGATTAATTTCCAGACTACTAGAAGCTAAAAATTCAAGCCGGGCTCCAGCACTTTTCCAGTTGCGGCAGAAATCAGAAAGCTAACTCCATGATTAGCTGTGAATCCTCTCCTGGACCAAGTGCCATCAAAACTGACTGGTATTTCTGCTACAGTGGTGTTATTTTCAAGGCCATCTTCCTCAACAGTAATCTTTCATGCTTCCTCCCTGTTATTTTCATTGTGTCTGACATTTGCAGACTGCAGACTGCAGACTGGTTTTGTCTCCCAGTGATTTTTAATTAGAGCGGTTTCCTACGAAAGCCTTGTACATTTTCGTGTAAAAAGAAAATTTAGGAAGTTCGAGGCCGATTCCAGGTAAGTTTTTACTTCGAATTTTGACATTTTGCCGACCAGTAAATGCATAAACCACTCCAAATGTCTTCGGCTGAACAGAAGTTTCTGTAAATATTACACTGAATAAACTCACCTGGAATCGGCCGCCATAATTCAACACGATCTCAAGCTCAAAGCTCAAGGCGATGAAAATAGCCGATGACGTCAGTGTCAGTGGCCTGCAGTCGGTTAGAAGAGTTTCACAGCAGTCAAACATAAAAATCCAACGCCACTTCCGGCTTTTGCCGCCTCGAACTTCCTAAGATTCTTTTTTTACACGAAAATGTACAAGGCTTTCGTAGGAAACCGCTCTAATTAAAAATCACTGGGAAACAAAACTATAGTCTGCAGTCTGCAATCTGCAGTCTGCAGTCTGCAGTCTGCAAATGTCAGACACCGTTTTTTTTTTTTCAAGTATTGCAAGGACAACATCCTTGTGTGCTTCAAACAACACACTCTCATTGTTGTACCAAGTCAATTCACAAAGTTTTGCAATGCTTTCCTTTCCCATCCCAATTTCATAAGAAGCATAAGCTATCTGCCTGTTGATATCTTTCCCTGATTTGACCTTGGAACCGTATTGGTAGCATTGTGGTACCTGGTGGCAAAAATTCTTCCAAACCACAGCTATCACAAACAGCATACATGCTGCTATAGCAACTGAGACCAAATCTGTGACTTTAACTCTCAACTATATCCAAATAGAGACTGAAAGAAACATAATGTATTATACGATTAATTTTTAAGCGTCGCTTGTCCTGATGAAAACGCACAACTTTGGAGCACTGGTCCAGGATGGTACGAGTGTAAACTTGTTCATAAATCAAAGTGATTTTTTCATATATATTATTTTATCTGATGCACAGTCTTGGCTGACTGAATGAATTCTCTCCACAATCTCTCGAAGGCTTTCCATGTGCACAAACAGAGACACCCCTCTGCAACTGGCATTTTTAGCAGAAATACTCTCATCAGATGTACTTTCATGGTCACTTTCCGGTAGCTTTCTCGAAGATACAGGCAAGAGACTAACACGTCATCCTCACCGACAATATAACGTGATCTCCACTCTACGTCTCTTCGCTGCATTTTCGGCGCTCTTTTTGTGCTTTGGGATTCCTTTAAAAGCTTTTCTTTTTAAAACTATTACTTTTTTTTAGAATTCGTTGTTTTACGCCAGATCAGGCAGGATTTTTCACTTATAAACAAGCTAATACACATTGTTCGCCGGTTCTGAACGCCACAAATCCATGCCCCATGTTAATGTTGAATGAAGAACCTGGCCTTACAAAGCTATTGAAATATAGGAATGGGATAAAGATCGCTGGAAACGGGATTTGGAAGGCATTTTAGCGAGAAATCACAGAGAATATTATTCCTTTATCATTCCATTTCCATGGAAACCAATCAACATTAGCAGATTAAGTTGCGCAAAAAGCATTTTTTCAGCTTTTCTAGGTCAATTTATCTGCAAAAGACTTCGAAACCTTAAAGTAGAAAGATTGAACTGTACTTTTCAAGTGAAAGCGAAAAAATGGTTAGAGGACTGAAAATTGACTAAAAACCTGACTAGACTGCCCCCTTAAGGCATCCTGGTTTCTCCGAGAAGTCGTTTGATAAAAGATTTATGTGGAAAAAAACATCAAAGAGCATGAACCAAAACACATGCATTGTTAATTCAGCTTATAGATCGGTTCCTTTATGAAAACTATATATTCATGTTCCAATAAATATTCTTCGAACTAAATGAATACACCCTTGTTTGAATTACCAACGCAGGAAATCAAATATACATCAGTACCTCAGCTATGTTGTCTTTGCTAATGACATATGAAATGAATCATATATGAACTGCGGAAATGAAATCAAATGAAGAATGATCCTCGCAGTTGTGAACGCAATTTATGCAATTGCGAAAAGAAGCCTGAAAAAATTTTTGGGACTTCAACGGGGTTTGAACCCGTGACCTCGCGATTACCGGTGCGATGCTCGAACCAACTGAGCTATGAAGCCACTGACGTTGGGAGCAGGTCAATTGTGGGTTCATATGTTCCCGTGAAAGAAATGAGATATGAATGACATATGAAATGAATAATATATGAACTGCGGAAATGAAATCAAATGAAGAATGATCCTCGCAGTTGTGAACGCAATTTATGCAATTGCGAAAAGAAGCCTGAAAAAAATTTTTTTTCAGGCTTCTTTTCGCAATTGCATAAATTGCGTTCACAACTGCGAGGATCATTCTTCATTTGATATGTTGTCTTTGTAAACGCAGGAAATCAAATATACATCAGTACCTCAGCTATGTTGTCTTTGTAAAAATGTTTATAATAGGTAATCCAAGTGACAAACACTGAAAATGAAGCGAGTTTAACTTTCCCCCGGAACGCTTAAGTTTTTTTCTCTCAAAATACCATCGGCAATTGTACCCAATGTTGACATTTTCAATTCCAAATCACACTTGACTCCCTTTATTAAAGAGGACAATGAAATCAACAATACCCTGTAATAAATTTCATCACCTTATGTCAATATTCAGTAAAGCAATATTAATTATAAACGACTAATGTCTTTCTGTCTCAACATCCGCTCGTATTTTAATTGTATGTCTCCAAGTGTGTGCGTGATATGCCATTGAAAATCTTTTCATTTGTCCTATGGTACACAAAGCTTCGCCTTATTTAATGCAAGACCTTTCTGTCACAAAACGTATTATGGGGTTGGATATACTGTGTACGTTCACATAGACTTATTATACCGTTATTAAACCTTTGAGATGAAAGTATTGTCAATAGCAACGGAACCCCTCTAGCCTTATATATTGATGTGATTTTTTATTTATAATGAGGATCTTCTTTATGAGAAAGCAGCTCCTTCGTAACCCGAGCAAGAGCAGTCCTCGTTGTCTAGCACTGTCATTTTATCCCATCTTCGGTAACATCTAGAAACTCGCCCTAAATTCAATTTCACTTGAAGACGGCTGCAATTTGCAAACAAGATCAGCAAAGAAGTTAAGATAAGAGAAGACGAATTGCATGGTATGCCTAACACAACTGTTATTGTGGTTTTATCCTTTGATATTCTCCTTTCTCTGATGGTTTGCATCGGGAACAGTTTCACAATATTTGTTTTCTGGATTTACCGAAACAAACTAAAACGAACATCTTTCCTCCTTATCAACTTGGCTTTTGCAGACTTTCTTGTTGGATTTACAGATGTATTAGTTACAACGACGTTTGATCTTCCACTACATACAGGCTATATCGTGTTGGATGCCAACAAAATGGACACTATTTATTTCTCATTTGAAGCGGCGTTTTCTACATTGTCTGTCTTCTTTCTCGCACTCATTGCTGTTGAACGAGCGTTTGCTTTGATTTGGCCGCTTCGCCATCGAGTGCTGAGCATTAAAACGTACATCTACAGTGTTGCTATCGCGTGGCTGGTTGGAATAACTGTGGGTGCAACGAATTTGCTTGTTATACACGATCTTTGGGACGAGAGCGATTTTGAAGTGGTCTACTGCTCTATGATAGCGTTATCCTTGGTTACGATCTGTGTGTCTTATCTGGCAATCAGAAAACGACTAAACTACAGAGGAACGAGTAACAATATTGTACATAACAGACAATGTATGGAGAAAATCACCAAACTCTCCAAGACTCTGTTTATTGTGATAGCTGCATCTCTTGTTTGTTGTTTTCCAAGCACTGTGTTTTATTGTGTTTATTTTTCGCACAAAGGAATTTTTTCTGTTGCCCTATTGCATATTTTTGCCATGCTGCATGAGGCCAATTCTCTTGTCAACCCCGTTATTTATAGCTTTAAAATGACTGTATTCAGAGAAACTCTAAGACGTGTGAAAAATAAAGTGAGATTCATAATATAACATGATAGAAATGCATGAAACCCGAAATAGAAACTGGAAAAAAAATCCGAGTTCCAGATGGGATTTGAACCCACTTTGGAGGTCTTGGATGGTGGTATCTTTGATATGCCTTAATGTCACTGCGTGATGCAGTTATGAGTGTGCTAGTCATTATTTGGCTGTGTGACCGCATGATGCGGTTCCAGTCAAAGCCCACATTTCACCCTTGCTCACCATAGAGTCTCCAGTAGTTCAGTGTTTAGAGCGTCCGTCTTGATCGCGGAGGGTCGTGGGTTCAAATCCCATCTGGAACTCGGATTTTTTTCGAGTTTCCATTTCGGGTTTTTGCATTTGTATCATGTTGTATTTCTAATTTCACTCACTTTGGAGGTTTGGAGATTCATAATCCCGTCGCAAAAATATACAGTGAACCATTGTAACTAGAATGTGCTGTCATTAACACATAAAACCTACGGGAATGATGTTCATGATGATACACAGTTAAATGAGGGAAACAGACAAATTTTTGTGAACATCATTCGGAAGATACCCTGGATGCCAGAGGTTTTATTTTTCTTAGCGAGGTCGGCGGCTAACCCGCTAAACGCAAAGAGAACGGAGACGCGAAAAATAAGAACAGGTTATTTTTTTCTCTTTACGCTTCGCGCCTCGTAAACGCGGCTTCGCCGCCTTATTTTCCCCCTTCAAACGAAAAAAAATAACCTCTGGCACCCAGGGTATTCGGAAGAAGACTACAATGATAGAATGTAAAACATCAAATGAAAAACGAGGTGATAACACATCTGTAAAGTTCACTCATAAAAGATTTATTACATGTAAAAAGCAGTAACTGGAGTCCTAGCCTATAGCGGTGGTTAGTTAGTTTTTATTATATAATTAAAACACCCAGGTTTCACTGAAAAGTGGTAAGCGGAAGGTGAAGAGTTCAATTGCTCTAGCTGATATATCTGACATTTGCCTGTTTTCTGCATCTGTAATGTACCCACGTCTAAAACCAAACAGATAACATATTAAAGAGATTACAGTAGCTTTTGCAAAGATCAATATTTAGCTGACCTCAGTCAAGTTAACTGGCCAGATTTATACTCCACCTCCGCTGATCTTCATGAGATAACTAATGCATGTATAAACAAAGTGAAATATATTGTCAATAAACATGCCCCTTTAAAAAAACTTACCAATTCTAAAATGAAACAACTCAACAAACCTTGGTTAACACAGGGGCTTTTAAAATCAATTAAAAGGAAACAAAAGATGTATAAATCACATTTTCTCAGCAAAAATTCAATGAAGATAAAAGAGTATAAACAATACTCCAATCTACTTAACAAAATGAAGGCCAAAGCCAAAGATAAATATTATAACAAATATTTTCAGCTCTACAAAGAAAACCTTAAAGAAACATGGAAACTTATTGGTACGATTATTAAAAGGAAAGCCAAAGTTCAATCAAACTACCCTCCTAGGATCATAAGAAATAATAAGGTCTACACTAATGAACCCGACATTGCTAATCAATTTAATCAGCACTTTACTACAATTGGCCCTAATCTTGCTAATGCAATTAATCCTACCTACGACGACCCCACTAAATATATACGTAATAGCCCCACAAATAGCCTTTACTTATCAGCTGTCACTGAAGAATATGTGACTCAGCTATTTTTAAATCTAAATGAAAGAAAGGCTTCATTAGATATTCCTAATAAGTTAATAAAACTTGCTAGCCATGAATTATCTAAACCTTTCGCATACATTTACAATCAGTCAATCATACAAGGTATTGTACCTAATGTACTTAAAGTTTCAAGAGTAACTCCAATATTCAAATCTGGGGATGCAACAGATCCTGCAAATTATAGACCCATAGCAGTTTTATCACCATTTAGTGAAATCCTAGAAAAAATTGTCAATGATCAACTCATCTCATTTATAGATAAATACAATATCTTGTTCAAATACCAGTTTGGGTTTAGAAAAGACCATTCCACTGAGCTTGCTATTCTAGAAATAACTGACATTCTTAAAACCTCAATTGACAACAATCTCATAACATGCGGGGTCTTTCTAGATTTCTCCAAAGCCTTTGATACTGTCAATCATGAGATACTGCTAAGGAAATTACATAAATATGGAGTTCGTGGAAAAGCCTTAGATTGGTTCACAAGTTACCTTACTAATAGAACTCAATGTGTGAAACTAGGTAATGCTAAATCCAATTTTCTCCAGATTGTTTGTGGAGTTCCTCAGGGATCAACTCATGGACCACTATTATTTCTTCTTTACATAAATGATCTTGCCAACTCTTCAGATATGCTTTCCTTTCGACTTTTTGCTGATGATGCTAATATCTTCTATGCCACTAAAACATCAAAAGATCTTGAGGCAGTTATGAACTTAGAACTTCAGAAAGTAATTAACTACTGCAATCTCAATAAACTGTCTATTAACATGAAGAAAACAAACTTTATGATAATAACATCTCCACAGAAGCCAACTATACACAATATCAACATTTTAAACATTGATCGCAAAACTAATATCAAATATTTAGGCAGTTATTTAGATGAGCATTTGAACTGGAAAACTCAAATAGCACATGTACAAGGCAAACTGACTAAAAACCTTGGAATCCTCTACCAATTGCGGAATTACCTGAATTTAAAGATGTTAAGACAACTGTATTATGCACTTATTTACCCTTATCTTAATTACGGTGCAATGTGTTGGGGCAACACTTATCAGACTAATTTAAGTAAGATCTGTACTAAACAAAATAAATGCATCCGTAGTATCTTTTTTGCAAACAAACGAGAACCCTCTTTCCCTTATTACCAAATTCTTGAAATTTTAAAATTTGAAAATGTTGTTAGATTCAAAATCTGCTCACTGGCATTTAAATTATATAACAATCCAACAACTGTTCCAGCAATTTTCCATAGTTTTTTAATACCTACAACAACTGTCCACTCCTATAACACCAGAAATTCTGCCAGGCTTAATTTTCACCGACCACAAGTTAGAACTGACAAAGGCAAATTTACTTTTAAGTACTCTGTTTCTGTTTTTATGGGAAACTGTTCCCTTGCCATTGAAAAAAACAAAAACATTTAACAGGTTTAAGAAACTTTATAGGGCCCACCTGATCTCTTGTCAATCAAATAATATATGATCTGTTTAGTGATCAAATATATAGTATGTAATTATCCATATGTAAGTAATAATAATTGTCCGCTTATATTTTGATCTTGTTATCGCTGCTGCTGTTGTTGCTACTGATGATGTGTTATTCTTTTCCATTCCTTTGTTTCTGTTTTTGCTTGTTGTTGTTGCTGTTGGTTGTTTGTTTGTATGTGTTTTTTTTCTTTTTCTCTGTCTTTTTTGTTCTTTTTTGCTTTTGTTTTTCTTTTATTAAGCTTGTCCTGTATAGATTCCTTGCTTGGTTCAGTATATCTCTAACGTACCTTAAAATCATATACATGTAATTCCCTCTTGTACAACAATCCTAAGCTCTACAAACATCTCCTATATCCCAATAAAGCTCAGTGCCATTTCTTTGTTTATCCAAAAGTAGGTGGTGGTCAACTAGAAAGCCTCTGCTACTTTGACCTCCACACACATTTTGTAATTTGTACTGTATTTATTTTATCTTGTAATCATCTGTTGTAATTATACTTTTCTTTCTATGTTAATTTTATGTAAATAGTGTGAAATAAATGAACCAATGAACCAATGAACCAATCCCAGGTTGTCTCACAAACAACGGTCTTGAAATAAATGGTAAAATGTTTTTACCTCAGCATGCGCCTCAGTTCTATCAACCTATTAACCGATTGAGAAATAAACTGAAACTTCGCAAAAATTCTCATCGATCTACAGTTAATGAGGGCAACTGATTTTTGTGAACATCATTCTGGAGATGAATACAACACTTATATCATGTAATCACTAAATAAACACAATAAAACGAAAGCATTGGCGAGAACACATCTGTAAAGCTCACTCAATAAAGATTTACTAAAAATCAATAACTGGAGTCCTGGAGCAGTAGTTAGTTATTTTTCATACTAATTGAAAATAAACCTCCAGGTCTTTTAGCGGAAGGTGGCGCGTTCAATTCCCAGACCGTATCACAGACCAGGGTCTTAAAATAAATGCTGAGACATGCGCCTCAGTTTGGGTAATCACCTCAATAGGCGGTGACGTTCTTCAACCTACAAGAATTACGGATCACACGGCAACTTTAATGGATTATTATTTTCTTTAATTCTTGCATATATTTTTCTAATAGTGGCAATTTAGTCTGCGAGGTAAAGCCTGGTTCACACTAGCGACATAACGACATCAACATAACGACATAAAGAAAAGATCAGTTTTATCTTTTTTTATGTTCATGCTGTTATATTGGTAATATGTCATTATGTCTGCATGTTCACACTGGAAACATAACGATCTTTTTACGTCGAGATATCGTCCTTTTTATGTCGTTATGATGATGTCGTTATGTCGTTATGTCGCTAGTGTGAACCAGGCTTAACAGATCATTCACCACATTTTCTGTTTCTCAATACATCGTGATCTTGGTCGGCTAACAATGTGATCAGACACACACGTGAGCTAACAATATGATCAGATACACACGTGATTACTCTTCTTTTGACCAGGATGACTTCTTACAGGATGTTCAGGCGGTCCAGTGGGAAACTGTGTTTAGAGAAAATGGCGTAAACCATATATTTGACACTTTTTACTTAAGCATGCTTTAAATATCAGTAAAACGCTATATTATAAAGATTATTTCTTATGCAATGTAAATAATGCAAAAGCTACATGGAAGGGTATTAAAGAATTAATTCGGTATTAAGGGTAGTAAACCGTCTTACTCAAACAGATTAGAAGTCGATGGTATCAATGTAACAGACGCCAAAGCTTTTCCGCAATTGGACGAATGCTAACCAACTCTATCCCATCTGGCAGTAGATCATATGTAGAACGTTTGACAACCTCACAATGCAATACTTTTTAAAGAAGTTTCACTGAAATGCTATCGGGCCCCACTTCTTTGTTTGCATTTAAACTAGAGATTACATCTTCTACTTTCATGGGTATACTGGTGTTAACTTACAGAAGTCCTTTTCTGGGCTATCTCTTATCTCATTTATGCACTGAATCGTTCCTTTTCATTAGGTTTTGTCCCAGATAAACAAAAAACATGGTAAAATTATCCCATTATATAAAAATGGTAGCCAGGCTCTTGTATCAAACAGCCGGCCTATTACTTTGTTATCTCTCTTTCATAAAATAATGGAAAGATTGAAGTATAGTAGATTAATAAACTTTATTGAAAAACAATATACTAAATGAGAACCGGTTTGGTTTCCGTAGTTGCCACTCTACTGCTCAAACTATACTCATTATCACTGATAAAATTCAAGGAGCTGTAATTGACACTACTGAATATTCTTGGATCTAAGTAAAGCTAAACTTGGACATTATGGAATTCGCGGTGTAGCGAATGACTGGTTTCGTTATTATTTGAATAACAGAAAGCAATTTGCTTCTATAAATGATACGTACTCAGATACATTGCAATTAACTTGAGGGGTGCCACAAGGCTCTGTGCTTGGACCTCTTTTGTTTCTCATGTATATTAATATGATTTCGTTAATTCTTCATCTATTTTTTTATTTTCACCTATTTGATTCTAACCTGTCTTATTCTCATAGAAATTTTCAGCATCTTGAGCAAACTGTCAATCAAGAAATTGTTAAAATTAGGACTTGGATTGTGCAAACAAACTCAGTCTCTTAATATTGATAAAACACTGTTGTAATGTTTCATCCCTATCAAAGAAAACCTAATTACTCTGTGATAGTTGAAACAGATGGTAAACCAGTTAATGAGCGGAGAGAGACTGAAGCTAAAGAGTGTCGAAGAAAGACAACAAGTGAAGGGACTAATAATATTGAACTGAACATACATTAGACTCAAATGTCACGCAATCTTGATCCCGAAAAATACATTTTTGCGTAGATATTTTCACGCCTTGCTCCTACTCATTTCTTCATCCTAATTGATCTTAGGATTGTTAGCGCAGTTTGAGAGCCCGCAGATAAGAAAACAAAGGTATAAATACAGAATAAGCACAGAGCTCAGGACGACGTGACCGTTCCGCATTGTATATGCAAATCAGAGAATTCTTTACTTATAAACCCCGAGAAGACAAAATTAGTGGTTGTTGGCTCACCACAACTTCTTAAGAGGCTACCTCATATCTCCTTAACTCTGTTGGGCAAAATTATCTCACCAGTTTCGTTCGCTAAGGATCTCGGGGTATATGTTGATCAATATCTTAACTATGATGTACATACCACTAAAACAGCCTCTAGTTGCATGAACCAGTTAGTACAGACAAGTAGAATTAAACTCCTCTTAGACAAGAAAACACTTTTATTACTTATAAATAGCTTTGTTTTTAGTAAATTGTTTTATTGTTCCTCAGTGTGGGGGAACACATCTAAACGTAATCTACACAAACTATAGTTGGTACAAAATTTTGCTGCCAGAGTTGTATTAGGTTTAAGGAAATTTGACCATACAGTAAAAACCCGCGTGTAAGAACCTACATTTTTCCAAATTTGGCAAAACAGGTTCTTATATTTGGGGGTAGTTATTGGCAATTTAGGCTAAAGTAGG
Organism: Pachyseris speciosa; assembly: GCA_016490735.1. Taxonomy (NCBI): domain Eukaryota; kingdom Metazoa; phylum Cnidaria; class Anthozoa; order Scleractinia; family Pachyseridae; genus Pachyseris; species Pachyseris speciosa. The sequence continues at coordinate 1,572,524 of JAEMWC010000063.1, forward strand.
TTCTTAATTAGGTTCTTAAGTTTCCAGTAGAAACCATTCCTGTACAAGCAGAAAAAATAGGTTTGGTCCTTAATGATACAGCATTTATTTATAACAGTACTGTCTTGTCATGAGCCTTGTGTGCAAGACTAACTAAACAATTATATACACTTTAAGTCACCAGATTTATACTTCTTAGTTAAAAATGCTTATGAAAACATCCCATAACTCACATATAAAGAACCTAATAAATTTTGCTTGGCTAAACAGGTTCTTATATTTTGGGGTATAAAAACGGGAAATTTCTGCCAGCAGGTTCTTAAACCGCTAGGTTCTTACACGCGGGTTTTTACCGTATCTCTCAAGGGCGGAGATCTCTTAGATGGTTAGATGTTACGGAAAAGGTTTTATTTAATGATTTAGTTTTAGCATATAAAGGTGTAAATGGTTTAGCTCCAGACTATTTAGGTAAATATTTTGTTAAGCGTTCAGCAGTTCACAACAGGAACACAAGGGGATGTAATAATTTTGTGATCCCCCAATGTAGATTGTCGATGGGACAAAGGGCATTTTATTTTCGCGGTCCACGAGAATGGAATGGGTTACCTGACAACATTAAGAATACTAAAGAAATTGACATTTTTAAGCGGACACTTTTTAATAATATGTTCTATACGAAGTAAATTTGGATATATTTTCAATGATTTTGAATATATTTTGATTTTAATTAAGTTACTGTAAATAAGTTTTCTTTTCTCTTAACATTGTGACTGAAAAGCCCTGTTAAAGGGAGTCTCAATAAAGTATGTATGTATGTATGTATGTATGTATGTATGTATGTATGTATGTATGTATGTATGTATGTATCACATATTCACTATTCACGAGTATATTACGAACCATCAATATGACCAGCTCCTAGTTGGCTTGTTAGCTCAGTTGGTAGAGCACTGCACCGGTATCGCAGAGGTCGTGGGCTCAAATCCCGTACTTGTAAGCCTGAATTTTTTTCAGGATTTATTTTCACCACTGCTGAACTAGTGTTCATAACTGCGATGATCGTTCACATTCTCATCCCACACACTGTTTGCAAAGTTTAGGGAACGTAGTGTCGTGGTCTGACCCATCATTCATCTCGATAATCGGTGAACGCTGTATGATGGGCTCACCTCAAAGCCCAGAAAAGACTTTGTCACGGAGATCAATCGTCAAGTTTGCTGTTATTCCCATGCTCTGGAGCTGGAGCTGCTCTGCACTGGAGCGGACACTACTCAATAATGATAAAAACACAGCACTAAAGAATTTGATTGACCTTGTTACTAAGACTTGTACCTCTAGCCAGATAACACATGCAGATCGTAGCCAGGAAAATGCAATGAAAAAAGGAGTATGGAAGTACATATTCTGGGATCGAGATAAAAAATACCCTTGCCTGCTGAGGGCGTCAGTCCGTGCACTACCCTGTTCACAGTAATTATAGTTAACCACAGCATTAAAAGACACTGTAGCTATAGACTGCAGTGCTTGTAAAAGAAAGAACGAGTGCAGAGCGAAATGAGGAATACAATAAACACCGTAAGACACTGCAAAGCAGAACATAACACAGAATAATTTAAAACCTCAGGATGACGATGTATTACAACGTTTGATCTAGAAAATAATGACTGTTTCACCCCATGAAATTCATGGTTTTTAATGATATGTCATACATGTTAAATAAGTTAACTACTCGGAATATTATAGTAGCACTATGAATTTTTCTTCTGTGTTAACCGAAGTTTTAGTAGTAAAGGTTATTACGTCACTGGTTCAAACTAAGCTGATTTATTATTAATATTGACAAATTCATCATGAGACTCAATTCCCTTCAATTTCAGTAGCTGTACAAAAACAAATAGTTAGGTACAATGGTTCACTGCATATCTTTTCGACTGCTTTAGAAGTCTCGTTCTATTTTTCATGCGTTTTAAAGTTTTCTTGAATACAGGCATTCTAAAACTATAAATAACGGGATTGACGAGAGAATTGGTCATTCATAACATCCAGAAAAGATACAACACGATCTGATATCAGAGACCAAATCATAGTGCCAAACATGAATACAATAAAACACAAGGGTTGGAACCCAAAATACAAGAGATGCAGCTATCACAATAAACAGAGTCTTGGAGAGTTTTGTGATTTTCTCCATACTTTGCCTGTTATGTGCAGATACAGTGTCCATGCCCGGAACTCTGTAGTTTAGGTGTTTACGGATTCCCAGATAAGACACAAACATCACAACCAAGGCTGAAACCATGATAATATATAGATTTAGCCAGGCCTAAAAGCGGAGCTCCACGATTATTATTATTATTTTACTGGTATTGAGCAACACCGCATGGCTTTCCTTGCGCCAATATTTTATATTTAGAGCAGTCAACTGAATTGACTGCGGTTCAAAAACCTCAAAACATTACAAGAAAACAATACAGTCGACACGTGTGTTTGTTCGAAAACAAGTTTAGCAATCAAAGAACGATCAAATATTTTCATTCAACATCGTTGGACAAGCATGTTTGAAGGTTTAGCCACCTCTCTCAATAGTGCATTAAATGGCTTTCCATGTTTGATCTAGATCAAACCTTTTCATCCAACATTTCGCATTACGAAGAAATGTTGGATAGTTTAACGACTCCAACAAACAAATCGTGCACGAACTGTAAAAAGCAACCAAATGAAACACATAACGTCGAAAATTTCAGCGATGATACGCAAAAAAATCCGCCGTACGGAAAAAGATGGCGTCGCGCGCGGAACTCTGGGTAGATCGACCAACCAATGTAAACATTGCTCATGTCGTGATCAAATTAAACAACAAAGAAAATTAATTTCTGTACGGAAACAATGCCATTTAAGTGCGCTGTGGGGGCTGTGATCACAAAAAATGGGTGCACAAGACTCTCACTTTCCACAGCTTCCCAAGGGACGATAAAATCAAACGAAAATGGATATCCGCGATCAGTTTAAGGACGAAAGATTACAAGTGGGATGCGAGCCATCGCGTATGTAGCGCGCATTTTCATGGTGGACACCTTTACGGATCCAACAATATCCCGGCCATTTTCCCTAGAAGGGACCTGAAAACTGGCAAAGTTGTGTGGCCAATCGATATTTCCCACCTGTTGGTGGAAAAAAGATCGCAGGAAGATCAGAGAAATAGTACGGTGAGTGTGCATGTACCGAAAGTGATCGAAGCGAGTATCAGTGATGACATACAAATGGCTTCCGTCTCGTCACGAGAATCTTCACAAACACAAGTGGCTTCCGAGTCACGAGAATCTACTGTGTCAGTGGCAGAAAACGTCGTTAGAAAGGAATGTGAATTTCAGAAGGAAATCGATCAGCTTCAGGAACGTATAAGAAAGTTAGAAGAACAAAGAGTAGTAGAGAGGTTTGGAGTTCGTCGATTTTATACCGGACTCCCTGATTACCAGACCTTTCTTTCTTTGTATAATTTACTAAAACCAAGATTGGGCTTCTCACTAAATTACTACAATGGATATTCAAATGTTTCTAAACATCCTTCCTATGTTGTATCCCGAGGAAGACCTCGAAAGCTATGCGACATTGATGAGTTGTTTTTGACAATGGCAAGATTGCGTCTCGGATTACTGGAGAAAGATTTGGCTGATCGTTTCAACATCGCTCAGCAGGAGGTATCAGAAATTTTTGCAACCTGGATTGATCGCATGTCTGACTGTCTTGGGCAGCTTAGCTTTACTGCAGACCGGGAAAGCATCAAAAGAAATTTACCTAAATGCTTGAAACCTGATTACGAGGACGTCTACTTAATCATTGATTGTACCGAACTATATATAGAGAAGCCATCACAAGTAATTCAACAAAGTGCCACTTGGTCTGAGTACAAGGGCCACAACACTGGGAAAGGTTTGATTGCCCTGTCACCACTAATGCTACCAGTCTTTGCATCAGATATATATCCGGGTAGTAAGTCTGATGAAGAAATTTTGTCACAGAGTGGAATCTTGTCCTTTGCACAACAAGGAGACCGGTGGCTTGCTGACAAGGGCTTCATTGTGCAGCACATCCTGGATAACTGGGGGGTCAGAGTAGAAACTCCAGCAAAGCTAGAAGGAAAGAAACAGTTTTCTGTGGAAGAGGATATTCACAATCGGAAGAACTCGCAAGTGAGAGTCCATGTAGAAAGAGGGATCAGACGAGTTAAGGTCTTTAGAATCTTGCGAGGGAATATCCCTCTTCGCTATTCGCACCTTATATCTAAATTGTGGAGGGTATGTTGCTGGCTCACTGCTTTTTTACCACCTCTCATTAGAGATGATGGGGAATTAATGGATGAAATGAAAGAAGAGTAAACATTGTTGTTACCTCAAAGCACTTTATATTTTGCCAAAAACATTAACTCTAAATAGAGGCCTTGACAGGACCAAATTCAAATAAATTCAAGACCTCAAATAATTATGCTTGGATCTCAATTTATTATGCCACGGTGTTTATTTAAAAATGGTCCAGCATTCATTTAGCATTCGAGACAATATATGTACAGTACTTCAGAGATTTCTTTACAATCAAAAGTTCATTAAATATACCTAAGGGGATTGACAAAATGTCAGAGATGGCTTATGAGCTGATCATATACAAAATCTCCCTTCCCCTACACCTTTTTTTTTGTGGCAAATGAATTTTTTCTCAAGTGTACCGCAGTATTTGTAGTAGTAATTACTTTCACTGAATTTGCAAATACTATTTCAAACTTCAAAAGACTGGTAGACAGCATATCAATATCGAATTAAAGTGATTACTAAATCTTACTGTCTTAATAGCAAAATTGTACATACAGGTAAGGGCCTATTATGGAGTCATGTTGAATTTTCACCCGGGCTAAAATTTCAACCTACGGTAGTTGTACTAGGCTAAGATTTCACCTAAACTTTCAAGGGATGAATACCACCCTGGGCTGAAATTTCCATGTTGGTTTCACTAACTGTGCTGGAAATGTCAGCCCAGGCTGAAGGGTTGAGATGTACTTGCATTCAAATCTCAGCCTAGGCCAAAAAGCAAACTGATGGTTTTTCAATGAAACAAAATAGTGGCCACAAAAAGGTGTCTGATTGGAACTAAAACTTTAAGCTGGGCTGAAATCTGCCATGTATACCTGTGCTGAAATTTTAGCCTGGACTACAATTTGCCATGTAATATCCAGCCTCTGTAAGTTAGAACAAGCAAACCTTGATGTAACAATTAATGTAACTTAGCAGATTTGTAATTCACATTTTCTGCGCTGAATCTACCATCTTGAATTGTGGAATTATGCTGTTGAGTGCAACTTGTAATCAAATAACAATAATTTTTTGTTTTGTACATTAATAGATGTGTAAATATAAATATGCAAATATAAATCAATAGATTACTGTTCTTATGTACACATTTATAAATATAAATTATCTCAATTTAATAATGAGGTCTTACTGACCTCAGAATTGTACACTTGCTTACTGGAGAAATTGTGTTAATTACAGCAAATATTTTGATATTTACCTTAAAAAAATAATGTTATGGAAGTACTTTGTCGTGTATATAAGCCTTGGCCATATTTTTATGGATTATCTAAAATAAATTACTGCACTCACAGAAAGGTGACCTGTTACAAAGATTATGCTTTAAAGTGCCCCTAACCCCAAAATATTTTTCCCTTAAATAAACATTGCACCAGTACAAAACGCAATGCGCCTTTTTTGAACCAAATCTTGAATTTTTACAGGCTGTAATTAAGCAATATACCACAAGTTTCTATCACTGGTTTATGTTATGTTTAATAAATGAGCAGGAGTGTTTTATCAAGTTTAAAACACGAGGCACAACCGAGTGTTTTAGGACTTGATAAAACACGAATTGCAAATTTATTGAATGGCTTAAAAACATTTACTGTACATCTATCCATTCTTACACTAAAATTTAGATTTGGGGTTATTTTGGCCTAGAAAATCGGATACAAAATTTAGCCATGTCTTTATCAAAATTATCAATGAGTTTTTTAAAGGCTGATAAACCATGCACGATGTTGGAAGAACACTCAAAGAATTTGTAAATCACGAGCCGCAGGCGAGTGATTTATGGATTCTTCGAGTGTTTTCCAACTTCCCAAGAGGTTTATTGGCCTATAAACCAGAGACAGAAACTTGTGGTATATTGCTTTTATATAATAACCCAGAAGACCACGAAATTTCCATGAGTTTACTGGAACAATAAACGATAACTGATTGACCAATCAGAGCGTGCGCATTGATTTTGTTATTATATAAAAGTTACGAAATCTGGCCATCATCTGTCCCACGACCGAGCTAGTAAAGGGGATGGGTCTAGTCCTGGTTTTACGTCACAAACTGCTTTGCATGCATGTTTACAAAGACTTAATGCAATGTAAATCGGTTTGGGACGTAAAACCAGGACTATACCCATACCCCTTATAAGCTGGGTTGTGGGACAGATGATGGCCAGATTTTGTAACTTTTACAGCCTGTAATAAATCAAGATTTGGTTGAAAAAGGCGCAATGCGTTTCAAACAGGTTCAAAGGTTTATTTAAGCAAAAAAAATGTTGGGGTTATGGGCACTTTAAGAGCTGTACACTCTAGGAAACAAACTTTACTTCACGGCAACTTTTTGCAAAAGCAGTTGCCCATTGTCTAAGGGCTAACAAGTTCTCAAAGTCTGGGACTTGCCCTTCCAACACTTTAAGTTTGTCATTATGGTTGACATGGCAAATATTTGTTAAGGATTTGTTGTCAAGAATTGCACTACAAACTTGAAGAAAACAATTAACAAAACTAATATTTTTCTGTATTAAGAAATATCTAGATTTATTTGATTCAGGAACAAAAGATTGAAGTATGCAAACGTTGCTGTTGGCACACTCTTATTGTAGCTGCACCTGGCAAACATGAGCTCCAGTGACTGCATTCAGTGGTTCAGTACATCCTTCAGCACGTGTCTTTACTTCCAGTAAACAAAGCCCAGATGGAGTAATTCTGATGCCAGTCTTTACATCCACCAGGTCTCTGCATGTCTCCCCCTGGAATGTCCTGTCTGGTGATGCCCCAAACCGTCTGTCAGATTCAAGTGGGAACATTCCACATTCCTTCACCTCAGCACCACTATCAGTTCTGAAACACTCAACAGCAGAAGATTCGAACTTGATCCCTCTTTGAAAATTTCTGAAGTTCTTAGTTGGTTCTTCTTTGTTGTTCACAATACAGTCCCATGTTTCTATAAACTCTTTTCTTCCCTGTAGCCCAATCAACGCCGGTGCTTTTGAAGATGTAACTTTTCCGATTCGTTCACGGAACCAGCACTCGGATCTCTGCGGTGGGGACACAATAGTAATGGGCGTGTTCTCTTTGTCAGGTGACCCTTTTGGTGGCCCAGCACTACAGCTTTCTTCAGGACGGTATGACAGGAACTTGCAAACAAAGTGTTGGTATTTGGATTTAGAAAGCTCTTCACGCAGTGTATCAACACGCGTTTGGTCGATTGCCGGTTCACCCTTTGGTCTTGAGTTGTAGTTGCAATTTATTTCCGAGGGTAGTTTCCGTTTTCTGCCCCCCAAATTATCTCGAGTGAGGATGTGCTTCTCAAATACAATTTCATGTAAAGGATTCCGTTTCATTGCTTCTTTTTCTGGGTCTTGTTGATCTTTTATCGTCGGCAACCCCCACTGCTGGCGTACATCCGTGCAGCTTATTGGCTTCGGCAGTTCTGTGGCCCCAGACATTTTAGCTTCAACGAGCTTGTAAGCCAGAGCCGCGATGTGTTTACAAAAACCACGTTTTCCAGCAGCACAAGACTTGTCCTTAGCGGCAATAATTTTTCCAGTCTCCTTGCTGAGTAAAAGGGAGCAAGAATAAATTCCTTTCCCCTTGGATATACTTTTGGATTGCTTCATGGCTGGCCTTGTGTGTCCCTCCAATAAAAACATGTCGTGACCGGGCAGCAAGTTAAATCTCATTGGTTTACCCGACGTCTCGAATTTTTTGGTTTTTGAGAATGCATATCCCTCTGTGACATGCCGTTTGTCGTTGGTCTGCCTGAAGAAATCTTCAACCACTGCGTGTGTTAACGCAGGGACGTCTTGTAAAGAGGTCGTCCAGCTGTCCATGGGGATTCCCTCGGCATCGAGTAGATTTTGCACTAGTTTATCGAACTCGCTTTGGATCTGATTTCTTCTCTGTTCGGACCTTTACCCTCAGGGTCCACCAGGAACGTCTTGTCCCAGCCATATTTGATGTATACCTGAATTCTTTATGGTCACAAACGAGAACAACCTTATCAAATTCAAGTAAACTTACTGGCCAATTAATCATTGAAGTTGCAACGGTGAAACAATGTTGCGAAGCGACTTGAAACCTTACTTGTTTTTCAGGAGGAGGAGGAGGAGGAGGAGGGAAAACAATAGAATTGAGGAGGAGGAGGAAGAGGAGGAGGGAAAACAATAGAATTGAGGAGGAGGAGGGAAAACAATAGAATTAAGGAGGAGGAGGAGGAGGAGGGAAAACAATAGAATTGAGGAGGAGGAGGAGGAGGAGGAGGGAAATCTTTGATATAACTTTACTAGAAAATATACGGCGAGGGAAAGTTTAAATGCTTTTGCAGTATAGAGAAACTGGATTGATTTTTATTCATTGTGTATCTTAATGTTTCTGTATTCGCTAATAATGATTCAAGAACGTGTTGTTCCAAAACATTCTGATCGTCACGCAGTGCAACACATTGATTCAGAAACTTTTAAGAAGAGTGATTATCCTCCGAGCAAAGATGAAGACGATTGAATGCATCCTAATTTCCTGATATTTTGTGCTAAGCATTTCGTAGTTGTTGGAGTTTTCGTTGTCAATAAATGTATTTTTATTCATTTAAAATCACTTTCTGTATTGTTTTTGCATTCGCTGAGAAAAGGCAATAAAGTTTATGTTTGTCATTCAAAAAACGTGTAATTCATATTAGTCGCGTGTTTATATTGATCGTTCCAAACAACTTAAGCCGTCTATTGTCGTTGTTGAATGGCAGTGGTTTCAAGGATGTCCCATGGGCTTTTTTACTGCAGAGTTCGTATGCAAATATCGGGTAGTTTGGATCACTAGTTTCAATAATTAGTGACTAACGGAGCGGAAAACAAGAAAAGTTAGCTAAGAATTTATTTTCTCTCTCATCGCCAAAGCTGAGAGGTCAGATAGCATCGGGATTTTCAGTATTGAGATGGAGGGAACGCAGTTTTGTAACAACCAGTCGGGATTGAATAGAGAGTTTTCGGTTAAAATTTCTGTCATGTGTGTGTTTTGATTGTGTGAACGGAACTACCGCTTAATAAAAGAACAGTCAGAGCCAAGCGGTTTTTCGAATAGATGGATCTGTTTTGTTGCCACACAACAAATACGTTCCTGAATTTTAATGCTTTCAACTAAGTTACAACATTAGCGCTTGATTTGACTTGCATGTTTGGAGCAATGTCTGAAAAAATATTGGTGACAGTTAGGCTTTTTTCCTAGCGAAGCGATTGCTTGAACGATAGCGCTTTCGAAATCTACCCGCTTTTATTTTGAACACGTAATACATTCTACATGAACCAATCAGGGTTAAAAGAGATCGGGCAAGTTTGGGCAGGTCTATTGTTGCTATTGAACTAGAGCGACGCTCATTAGTATGGAGGAAGGCATTTTTACCTAGACGCTTAATTAATATGCAGGAAGACACTTATTATTATGCAGGAAGGCAGGGGAAGGCAGGGGAAGGCAAAGGGAGGCAAGGGGAAGGCAGAAACAAGGTTAACTTTGCTCACCTCCTACTACTTATGTGCAGTATCGACACCCGGTTCTCTGTAGTTGAGTCTTTTTCGGATTGCTGCATAAGACACACAGACCGTAACCAAGGATAACAAGATGATAAAGCAGTAGACTACTACAAAATTCCTTACGTGGAAAAAGTCGTATAAAACGAGCAAAGACATTCCACCCATGGCTATTCCAGCCAGCCACACGATAACAACACTGTAGATGTAAGCTTTGCTGCTTGTTACTCGATGAAGAAGCGGCCAAATCAAGGCGAACGCTCGCTCCATAGCAATGAGTGCCAGAAAAAAGGCAGACACGGCCGAAAACGCCGCTTGAAACGACAAAGAAATAGTTTTATACGTTCTGGTTGTCCTGCCGTCGAACACGGCATGGTCAGTATATAGTCGGGAAGAATAAACGTTCCTAACACCCATGTATCAGTAAATCCAGCAAGAAGGTCTGCAAAAGGCAAGTTGAAAAGAAGAAGAGAAGTTCCCTTTAGTTTGTTTAGGAGAATCCAGAAAACAAATAGTGTAAAACTGTTCCCAATGCAAACGATCAGAGACCGGAGAATGCCGACAAACAAAACCGCAATAACAGTTGTCTTAAACATAACTGCAGTTACCACTTCACCTACGCTCTCTGAGTAAAACGTTTTCGCTGATTTAAACGGAATTCAGATGGGATAAAATGAGCGCGCTATACAGCCGAGACTGCTCTAGCTCGATTTCTTGTCTAGTTTATATTAAGATCCTCGTAAAAAGTAGAAGAAATAACAAAACCCCAGGTTCACATTCAGGAGGTGGGATTACATTTTATTGGTATCCTCCCATACGCAGGTTTCAATAAATCTATGTCTTCGACCAAAGTACAGGAATATTGTAACGTTCAGATTTTAATCATCTCAGTCCATGCGTTTGTTTACAAAACATCAACGTTAAAATATTGATTTAAAATGCTAAAAATTCAGCTGCCTTTACTTCATTTTCATTCTTTTATTGCAGATATAAACTAACAGCAATATGGAAGTGAACCTTGAAAGGCAAAACCTCAAGGTATTGCATTATATTCTCTTAATCATTCCTTGCTTTGCAGCGACTTCGATAGGCACACTTCGATGACCATTATCTCTTACAATAGATAGGAAGGGATCTGGAATGCGGATCAACCCAGTTTAAGAGTTACGTAAAGTGCATCTCCTAAGAAGAGATTGAATTAGGGAGGAATTAACTATTGTAAGACCCTTAAGTAAGACACACTAAGCCACTTTGAGGCCCTGAAGACATTAGTCTAAAGGCTCTCGATCTTTTTTAATTAATGTTCTTTGGTGATTATTCGGCATCATTTTTTTAATGAAGGGACTTCGTTAAAATACAGTTGTTGGTTCTCTTTCACATTTTTAAACGCAGTAAGCTATATTTATTTGATTATTATGCAAATTTTGATTTTGCTTTCAGTTGAATTGACGTTATTGAAATATCACTATGGTATTAACATACTGAGCGCAAGAGGACAGGTCAACTGCAAAGAATTTTCGTCTCGGAAAACAGCAAAAAAGCAGTTATTTTAGGTATAACAAAAGGAACACAAAAATGCAACGTAAGGGTGGAAGAAGGCTTTCAATGACTGACTTTCAATGTTTGCTTTAGAGAATATTAATCAACAACGTTATTAAAAACTGAAAAAAAAAGAAAGCTAAACCTGAAATGAATTATTATAATTATTATTAGAAAGCTTTAATGAATCGAAGATGGACCTCCTCAATATATAGGCTGATTACAAATATCAAAGAGAGTGAGTTGTTAAAGAAACTGTAGTTCTTAGTAGTGACTGTAGTTAGTTTCGTTGGTGAATAAGCCAAACACAACTGACTTTGATATCACCTTAATTGATTGGGAATTTTCTTCAGTAAAATGATTGAACTGAAGCTAGCGTTTCGAGCATTAACGAAGAGCTGTAACGAGGGGATAACACTACGAACTCAATACAGAGCTACAGAGTATTTCTGGTGCCGCTTGTAAAGTCAAGACATAATAATAATTTAATAATTTATTTACTTAGTATAGCGCCTTTTCACATTAAAATGATCAAAAGCGCTTTACATGAATTAAAAATATATATATATAAATACAGTAACTATGAAGAATTATAAGAAATATCCATAAAACCTAATACTAAAATATACACGATTGACCACCCACCCCCCCCCCCCCCCCCCGCAACAATGCGACAATGGCGGCCGCGACAGCTATTGCTCCGCCAGCAATCAATCAACATTTGGTTTTTATCCCTCACAAGAACCAATTTAAATGGAACAGTGACGTAAACACATTACGAGAATTCTGGATCAATGAACTGGAAGGAGGAGATGAGAATAATTTAGTGAACGTAAACTCCAACGGTAGCACAGAGGTGTTAAAGTTTGAATCGGTAACCGTTAACTTCTATTCCTCCACGAAAACTTTACAAGTGCAAGGCTCACAGAAGGATCACTACGTCAAAAAGCTTCGGAATATTGCTGAAAACGGAACTAAATCTCAAGATACTCTGATCGAACTAACGTATAACAGTGGAAGTGATAAGATTACTGAACCGGTGTTGAATTTGAAATCAACAAGTGATCACGACGACCGTTACGAAAAGTTCGAGGCCTTCATCAAAGAACAACGTGACTTAAACAAGAAGATTGAAAGCCATATTTCCGCTAACTCCATAGAAATAAGTGAATGCACGATAGAGCTTAAAGATTTGGAACAAAAGTGTAAAAACCAAGCAAAAGAAGTAAAACTAGCCTGCGAAAATCATATTCAAGCGGTTAAGGACGAAATCGGTGAAGAGGTGCAAAAATTAGCAACGCAAATTGCAAATCTGTCCTCCAAACTGTCTTCCGATCTAAAGACACTGAAAACTAAAGCATCATCTACTGAAGACTCGATCAAGCACATTTTACAACAACTCAATGAGATAAAAAATCAAGTGTGTATATCTGAGCAGTCACTCATCGCACAGCTACAAGAAACAAGCCATCAAGACTCTTCACCACAACTTTCAACGGTAATAGCGGACTCAAATGAGTATACGTACGCAGTAGCTACGTCTAACAGGTATGAAACTTTAGTCGAGGAAAATCGCTCGATCGTTGAATCTAACCCACCAAGCACGCAACCAAATCCATCATCTGCTACTACTTCAAGTCCCTCTGCTGCAAGAACGCAACCACCAAGCTCCCAGCCAGACGAGCAACTTGTTTTTACATCCTCTTCAAATCAGAATCATGTGTTCAACCCAAATGAGCAATTATCAAAGGGACCGGTGCTGTTGTTAGGGGATTCGATAATAAGAGGAATACAGCAACGTAAGTTTGCCCCGAATCGTTATGTAAACAAACAGATCATCGCTGGGGAACGAGGGAAATTAGGCAGTTCATCAACCACATGCAGGAAAGAAATGATTATGATTACATTGTAATCCATTCCGGTATAAATGATGTTGGCAAACTGACCGCAAACGAAATAAGAACAAACATGGAAAGCTGCATCGTCAATCTAAAGCATAGATGGCCGAACAGTACGATAGCAATTTCAGGAGTGACCTACGTCCCACGGGACAACAGTAAAAACCAGCTTATTGATGAAATAAACCGCAAATACGAAAGCATTTGCACGGATCTAGATGTGACTTTCATCGACAATAAAAGAGTAACGTGCGACAACTACGGAAACTTAATTGAGCAAGTATTCTATGATGACGTTCACCTGAACAACAAAATCGGTACAAAGAAACTTGTAACGAACATCAAACATCACCTAGGACTTCGGGGCAGAAACCTGGAAAGCTTGCCAAGGAATCTACGTGGTTTGGCCCGCGTCCCAGTCGGTCCTCAGAGAGAACAGCCCTACAACGAACGCCGAAGAAGGACCTATCACAATAATCAACCATTACAAGCTCTCAACCTAATTGCAGAGTATTTAAGAGAGAGCGAGATGCTAATGATGAGATAAGTAATCCCTCTCCATTTTCTTTTCCCATTCCGAGTGTCACGTCATGTGCGAATAGGGTTCTGGAATTTGAATGGTTTTAACAGTAGCATTCTAGGAAATAAACTAAAAACAGACGATTTCTTAGGCGTAATTAACAAACATGACATTTTTGCACTTGTTGAAACACATGCAACTTATGAATCAGAGATGAATATAAGTAAATTTAAACATTTTATTAAGTGTAGGAATCAATCGGGAAACCGATCTTCCGGGGGACTATCTGTATATATAAATCAAAATCTCGCTAAAGGAGTCAGCTACATCCCGTCTGAAAACAAGAACATAATATGGTGTAAACTTGATAAAACTTACTTTAACTTTCAAAAGGATATATACCTAGGAACAGTTTATTTAAGCCCACCGAATTATGAAAGAAATAGCAGCGAAGATTTAATTGGGGAATTAGAAGAAGAAATGTTTTTACTCTCACAAAAGGGTGACATAATTGTTCAGGGCGATTATAATGCACGAACGGGTGACATTCAGGAAACGGTCTTGGAGGATGACAGCACTTTCCTGAATGTCCCTGAGGACTATGAGAATGACGAACAATGCGTAAGACGGTCACAAGATTCAGGTACCGTGAACGCTAGGGGGAGAAATTTGTTAGAAACATGCACAGCGTTAAATTTATGAATCTTTAATGGAAGAATTGTTGGTGACCTGGAAGGTAAAAAGACCTGCTTTCATTATAACGGTAGCAGTGTTGTTGATTATGTCATAGGATCAAAAAGTATGCTAAGGAATGTGCAATATCTTATTGTTAATCCACTAATGCCACATTTATCGGATCACTGTCACCTATCATTCGCGATAAAAGCTAACTTTGTTAACCGAGACTCGCTTGAAACATCAGCCGAACTCATCCTAACCGAATATAATAGGCTCTTCTGGAATATCAAGTCTAAGGACAGACTTAAGGATGGTCTCAAATCGCAAACAGTTCAATCCAGGTTAAAAGCAGCCGTAAAACATGATAACATCGATACTGCGTCTGAATTAATAAGTGAAACTTTGGTGGAAGCATGCAAAGAAGCTGGATTGAAAGCAAGAGGCAGCAAAATTAAATGCAAATCACAAAACAAATGGTTTGATCAGGAATGCGAAACAGAAAAAGAAAACTTGCAATCCCTCGGGAAGAAAATTTCTAAAAACGTTAATAATTCAGAACTTAGACAACTATTGCGCGACAAAAAGAAGAGGTTCAAACAAACTTGTAGACGGAAGAAACGGGAGTATATCAGCAAAGGCATGTCTAATATCGATTTGAAGAACTCCAAAGAGACCTGGCGACAAATCGAACAAATCTTTAGTTTAGGAAAAAGAAAAACACGTGGAGCTGAAACAGTGCGGAGTACGGAACAGTTTTATAAATACTTTAAGCAACAGAATGCGACCCCTTTAAATAATATACTAAATCCGGAGACGAATATGGAAACCCACAGCAACGAAAGAGTGGAAGGCCCACTTGATTATCCAATAACTGATGAAGAGCTTGAAGCTGCAATTACCAAACTGAAGGCAAACAAATCTCCAGGTATCGATAATATATTAAATGAAGTAATAAAAATCGGAAAGGACGACATTAAAGGGCATTTAATAAACTTATTTAATCGAATCTTAGATACTGGCAAATACCCTACTCTTTGGAGTTTTGGCCTCATTGTACCTATTCACAAAAAGGATGATCGATCCAAAGTCGAAAATTACCGAGGTATCACTTTGCTTTCTGCGTTAGGCAAGCTCTTTACATCAATACTTAACAATCGACTGTACGACTTCATGGTTCAAAAAGGAATTTTGAAAGCTGAACAAGGTGGTTTCAGAAAAATGCGCGGCACAGTTGATAGCATCTTCACATTAAAAATGCTTATTGACAAGTACGTGAAATCTAAACCACAGAAGCACCGAAATTTACTCTTTTCATGCTTCGTCGACTTTAGAAAAGCCTTTGACTGTATACCCCGACAAAAACTATTCGACAAACTGAGAAAAGAAGGCATTCAAGGACGTTTCCTAGACGTTTTAATATCCATGTACTCAAATGATAAATCGGCAATTAAAATTGATAACAATTTAACCGAATCATTTCCCTGTTTTGCCGGGGTAAAGCAAGGTTGCATGTTGTCACCTACTCTTTTTAATTTCTATCTGAGTGATCTACCAAAATTCCTAAATACGGCGAGTCCAACCGACATTACGCTAGGTGATAAGTCTATCAATTGTCTCTTATATGCGGACGATCTAGTGATCTTCTCTAGATCAGCAAAAAGCCTTCAAATAAACGTTAATAAGCTGGAATCTTTTTGCAAAAATGCCGATTTAAGTGTAAATTTAGACAAGAC
Organism: Pachyseris speciosa; assembly: GCA_016490735.1. Classification (NCBI taxonomy): domain Eukaryota; kingdom Metazoa; phylum Cnidaria; class Anthozoa; order Scleractinia; family Pachyseridae; genus Pachyseris; species Pachyseris speciosa. The sequence goes on from JAEMWC010000063.1 coordinate 1,588,732, forward strand.
GAAAATTATGATTTTTAATAACTGTGGTAAGTCGTTAAACAATTACTTGTTCAGATATGGGGCTGATGAACTGGAGAATGTCAAATCCTATAAATATCTTGGACTCATAATGAGTCCTTTTGGAAACTTTAATCTCGCTAGGCAAGAGTTGAAGAAAGTTGCACTTAAAGCACTCTATAAATTACGAAAAGAGATGGGAGACCACTTCAGAGAAAATATAAAATTAACGATGAAGTTATTTGATGCACTGATATCTCCCATACTCTTTTATGCGAGTGAAGTGTGGGGGATTGATTGCAATGGTAAATTAGAAAAGGATCCAGCAGAATTAGTTCAAAATAAATTCCTAAAGTGGTTGCTGGGAGTTAATAAATACTGTAATAACAATGCGTGCAGGGCTGAGACAGGAAGGTTCCCAATGATAATTGAAGCCCAATGTAGGAACTTTAAGTTCTGGTTAACCTTAACCAAAAATGAAAATAAATTATCCCAAATAGCATACAATGATATTAAATGGAACGAAAATAAGACTTTCTGGAGCAAAAAAATAAAAAACTTGTTGGAACAGATAGGATTAGGAGAACTCTGGATGAAAGCACACTATGCAGGCATAGGAATTGTAAACATGATCAGGCAACGACTTAAGGATATTGAACTACAAAGATGGCTAAGTGAAATAAATAACGACATCAGAAAAGATGCTAACCAAAGCAACAAAATGAGAACCTACCGGTTATTCAAAACGATAGACAATTACAAATGTGAAGACTATTTATATCAGGTTACCAATATACGACACAGAATAGCTCTAACAAAACTGCGACTTAGCAACCACAAATTAGCCATAGAGACAGGACGTTATTCGAGACCATTCAAGAAACCTGCAGAAAGAATTTGCCCAATTTGTAAAATAGAAATGGAGGACGAATACCATTTTCTAAATATTTGCCCTGCTTACCAGGAAAAAAGACGTTCGCTACTTAATTATTTGGAAAAAGAATGTGGAATAAAAATAAGCAGAATGTCGCCTAATAAAATATTCATGTTTCTAATAAACCCCCTAGCGGAAATGGTCAAATACAAAAGCTAATAGCAAAACATATATTCGAATGCTTTGAAAAAAGGATAGAGGAAGACGGCAAAAAGTAAATACTCTAGGAATTAATCAATTAACAACTTAATTAATAATTATTTAAGTAACAATTTTTTTTTTGTAACTTTTAGTTATTTGGATTGCGTAGTCGATGTACTATATATTGTATAAGACTCCAAATAAAAACATGTCTGTCTGTCTGTCTGTCTGTCTACATCATCCCACAGTGTTTGTCACTTGGATTACTTATTACAAACACTTTTACAAAGAAAACATAGCTGAGGTACTGATGTATTTTTGATTTCCTGCGTTGGTAGTTCAAACAAGGGTGTATTCAGTTATTTCGCTGAAGTGAATAATAAGTTCAAGAATCTTTATTGGGACATGAAAGTACAGTTTTAATAAAGAAACCACGATCTATAAACTGAAATAACAATTAAAACATAGTAAGCATGTATTTTATTTCATGCTTTTTGATGTTGTTTTTATAAATCTTTTATGAGTCTTCTGTGAAATATAATAGAGGACAACGAAATGAACAATACCCGGTAATAAATTTCAGCACCTTATGTCAATATTCGGTGAAGTAGTTTATAATCTCATTCTGTCTTAACATCCGCTCTCATTACTTTAAACATTTTTCTACGTCTGCAAGTTTAATTTTCCTTCAAACGTGTGCATGATATGACAGTAAAATGTTTTTCATTGCTCCTTCGTGTACTCAAACCTTTATTTGCATGCATTGAGATCTGACTGTTATTACGGTTGGATCTGCTGTCAGTACGACCACGTAGACTTATTAAACCTCCTAGATGAATGGACTACCGATGGCAAAAGACCCCCTCTAGCGTTTTACATTGATGGCTTTTTTTTCTTATTGAGCCGAGGATCTTCCTTAGTGAGAAACCAACTCGATAATACCCGAACTGGAGCAGTCATCCTTGGAAGTCTTACCAGGTCAACATAAGAGAATTGTGAATTGCATGGTATGCCTGAAACAACTGTTATTGTGGTTTCGTGCTTCGATATTCTCCTTTCTTTGATGGTTTGCATCGGGAACAGTTTCACAATATTTGTTTTCTGGATTCACCGAAACAAACTAAAACGAACGTCTTTTCTCCTTATCAACTTGGCCTTTGCAGACCTTCTTGTTGGATTTACAGATTTATTAGTTGTAACTACGTTTGATCTTCCACTACATGCAGGCTATATGGTAATCGAAGGCAAAAAAACGAACACAATTTATTTCTCATTTGAAGCGGCGTTTTCTACATTGTCTGTCTTCTTTCTTGCGCTCATTGCTACTGAACGAGTATTTGCTTTGATTTGGCCGCTTCGCCATCGAGTAACAAGCATCAAAACTTACATCTACAGTGTTGCTATCGCGTGGCTCCTTGGAATAACTGTGGGTGCAACGAATTTGCTTGTTATACACGATTTTCTGGAGGCGAGCGATTTTGAAGTGGTCTACTGCTCTATGATAGCGTTATCCTTGGTTACGATCTGTGTGTGTTATCTGGCAATCAGAAAACGACTAAACTACAGAATGCCGGGTAACGATATAATTGCACATAACAGACAAAATATGGTGAAAATCACCAAACTCTCCAAGACTCTGTTTATTGCGATAGCTGCATCTCTTGCTTGTTGCGTTCCAAGCATTGTGTTTTATTGCGTTTATTTTTTGCACGAAGAAATGCACTCTTTTGGTCTATGGCACATTTTTGCCATGTTGCATGAGACCAATTCTCTTGTCAACCCCGTTATTTATAGCTTTAAAATGTCTGTGTTCAGAGAAACTCTAAAACGCATGAAAAGTAAGGTGAGGTTCATAACCCGGTCGAAAAATTATACGGTGAACAATTGTAACTAGAATGTGTTGTCAGAAGCACGTAAAACCGTTCGTTATGACATATAAAATAAATCAGGAAACTACAGCTATTATTACACGTTTACTAAAGTCAGAGAGAAAATCAACATTTACAGAATAATCTATCAAAGCAAAACTTGAAATTTTCCGGAAAACTCTGTTTATAGTGATATCTGCATCTCCGTTGTTTTGGGTTCCAAGCCTTGTTCTTTACTCACGCACGTCGTTAACTTATCTATTATGCATGGCATTGTACCAGACCAAATGAAAATCGCTCGGGTGGTACTCATTTTCAAAGCTGGCGACAAATCTATCTTCTCTAACTATAGACCTGTTTCTATCTTCCCCTGTTTTTCAAAATTCCTTGAGCGGATCGTTTATAATCGTATTTTATGTTACCTAAATGATTTCAACATTCTTTGTCACAACCAATATGGGTTTAGGAAAAATCATTCTACCACTCATGCACTTATTGACTTGTATGATAAAATTTCGTCTGCTCTTGATCGCAGAGAGCATGCCTTCGGAGTATTTCTAGATCTTTCCAAGGCCTTTGATACGGTGAATCACGAAATTCTCTTTGACAAACTATATCACTACGGTATTCGTGGACTGTCGTTAGATTGGGTGAAAAGTTACTTCTCTGAGAGATCACAATACAATGGAAAATATAATGGACAGAGACCAATGCCCCGTAAGATCTTTTGTGGGGTCCCACAAGGGTCAATTCTAGGTCCCCTATTCTTTATTCTATACATAAATGACTTGAATAATGCTTAAAAGCTTAAGTCCATTTTATTTGCAGACGACACCAATTTATTTATTTATTTATTTCACATACAGATCCAGATTTTCTAATCAGTACTTTAAATTGTGAAGTCGATAAACTGTCAAATTGGTTCAGAGCAAACAGACTATCTCGAAACTTAACTAAGACAAATTTTATGGAATTTAAACCATGGCAGAAAAAGTATGCTTCTAACTTGTTATAAATGGGAGAACCATTACACAGGTCAATAAAACGGTCTTTCTTGGGGTAGTTCTAGATGAAAACCTAAATTGGAAGGCTCATATATCTAGCCTAGCAAATAAAATATCTAAGTCGATAAGTGTAATTTTTAGATCTAGTTTCTTTCTTTCAAAACCTTCTCTTCGCATGTTGTATAACTCAATGATACTTCCTTACCTTAACTATTGTAATCTAGTTTGGGGATCAGCTTATAAATCTAACCGTCAAAGAATTGTAATTTTGCAAACTGAACGTGTAGTTAGGATAGTGGACAAGTCTTACCATAATGCTCATACAGAACCTATTTTTAAGAAACTTAACTTGCTCAAATTTCTGTTGTTTTTTTCTTGTTTACCTTTGCAATTTCTGTGTATTAATCATTGTAATTTATTAATCATTCCAGTTCATTGTGTGTGGCAAATAAATAAATAAAATAAAATAAATAAAAATACTGAATGCACTGTTTATGTAAAAGCAACAAACATGTTTACCACGCATACCAGCAGACAAAAGAAAACGTCTATACATATTGTTGTGTAAATAATACACAACTAAATTCAATCCCACTGTGTACCAGTATAACAAAACACGTTATCTACGCATTGTTGTCAAATCAAAACCGAAACCGAAACCGAAAATCAAGAAAAACATGTTTACAGTCGAAACCTCACCTCCTACAATCTACCATTAAAAGTATTCTTGAAATAAAACACGACTAAATAGAAACTAAGTTTTTCGTTATTTAATGGCTTTCTATTTCTTTTAGAAAACCTCACCAACTGACAAATAAGCATATTATTTACCTGTCCCTCGGGGTATGTGATATATTCACCTGGCACCGCCCCTCTGGCTACGCCCTCGGGGCGGCACCAGGTGAATATATCACATACCCCCTCGTTCCAAGTAAATAACCCTCACAAAGTGAATTCACAACTTTCTTAATAGCCCGAGTGGAGAGCTTCGCATCCTTATGTAAGCCGTAGTCTTTAAACAGGCCTCCTGGCTCTACAGAAGCTTTTGAATACCCCAGTAATTCGACATTTGCTAAAATAGTTTAAGCCTACATTCTCGTATACTTCGTTGACAGGCATATAAAACCAAAATCTCTTCTTCGAAGACCGTATTCGACTCACTGATTTGCTTTCCGTCTTCCCTCGTGGTCGGATGCTAATGAATCATGCATACAAACACCTTCCTGTGGAAAAGGACAAAAATCTAACCCTGAATAATTCTGTATTTTTTCATTTGATAAGCCATATCAAAAACTCGTGCTTCTTGTTCATCAGGGGCGCTTACCATTTACACAAACCATCCGGGTGGAAATTTCAGGTGTAAATATTCAGTGCTGCAGTTTGTCCAAACGCAAAATGGACAAGTCACAAAAAGTACTAGTATCAACTGGAAAGCTCACAAAAAAAAAATAAATAAAATAAAAAGCGCCTTGAATAAGCCGATGGCCTATAATTTCTGAAATGTTCCAAATGGAATGGTGTGTACCATTTCATTTTCCAACAAGAATTTCCTGGATTTCCGTGTAAATGGTAAGTACCTCAGGGGTTCCAAACACCTCGAAACAATAAAAGCACGACGCCTTCGGCGTCGTGCTTTCATCTGTTTCTCGGTGTTTGACCAGCCCCTGATGAAACACTCGCACTCGTTTTTGATATATTACTTATAACCCTTACTCGTACTTGTGTCCTCTGTAAACGTCTGCGTAGATCAAACCTTCTTTGCTGAATGAATGTTTGGACATAATTCCCTTAAAACGTCATAGGCAGGTGAAATGAAATAATCGAAACATGACACGCGAGTTCAGAAAACGTCTTGTGGCTTTCAATTGTTTTTGGTATTCACTGTTATAGAAGAAGATAGAAAGACTGGAGAAAAAAACACAAAATAATTGTTAGACAATTTTCATCCTCACATTTGCATCGCGCATCCTTAACGGAACGAGGTTGAAGGACTCTGTTCTCTTCTGAAAAAAGACTGATCTGATTTCTATTGTTTAAAATTGAACAAATAAGAACATAGCAGATACACTGCTGTCTTTTCTATTTTGCAGTTGGCACGAAATTTGGCTCAAATTTTTGAAGAAAGAGTTCAGATTTCTGTATAAATCAAACTTAAAATCTTTATTTGTGTCGGGCACAATGTATTGACTGTAGTTTGAGGAGCCTGTGTTCTCATGAGTCTGGCAAAATTGGGCATTTTCAATAGCCAGTGGACAAAATCTATTGTCAATTTTATTTCAGAAGAACTATCTTAATAGTTGCACATTGCACACTTTCCCTCCTCTTCCCGATTGTGATCATTACTTCTTACCATTCTTCACAAGTGAGCCGTCGCCGTCGCCGTTGCCGTCGTCATGATTCTCGCCATCATTTAAAGACGTTTACGTAGGGTGTGAAAGGATAGACCGTCCATGGCAGATTAAACATTATTTTGGGACAGTCATCTCACAAGATCACTACCGACAATTATTTCTTGAAAATAGTTCCCTGTACCTACTCTAATAAGGTAATAATAGAACAGGACAACTAGGTCGATTTTGTTTTTGTTTTTGCAATGTATAGTGGAGTTATCCAATATCAAACGTAACTTATATACCATCGTAATGTTATTATTTTGATACGTGATTTTTATTTTATTTTATTTTTCTAAGGATCTCTCTATTTTTTTTTTCTCCAGCTAAAATCGAGAATGATGCTGTTAACCCTTAGACGTATATCCAAACTGGTACAAGTCCCTCCCTAGCGTTTTCGCTATGTTACGATATTTTGAAAAGTTTGTACATTCATTTGATAGCCTGTTGTGTCGCCTACATGGTGGCCAGTGGCGCCATCCAACATGGCAGACTTTTGTTAGATTTTTCACTTTTCACTTTAATTCTAGTTTTCCCCCCAAAATTTAATGTTTTTCTCAGAAAATACAGTGTCCAGCTAGCTTAACATGTATTCTGCTTTACAACGACTCCTGGCCCAGAATAAGGCTAATATGGCTAACATTAAACAGGTGCCAAGTATTCAATGAATAGATCTGAGGTAAAAGTAAAAATTAAAGTTTCCGTTTTCGGAGACCACTGGTCACAAATTCTATCCAATCATAATACGGAGTTAAAACGAAGACTTAAGACAATCAACACTCGATTTTTTTTTCTTCATTTGCTGTCTCTTGTCTGGCATCGGACTACTCCCTAATCTTATGGCAAATATTGCCAACATACTTGACGTCGACATACTTTCCTTTCTCTTCCTCAATGACAAATAGCAGCTTTACCCTGCATTCAGGGCGTTTACATTCTGCTGCTCCTCTGAAGAATGGTGCTGAGTGCAACTTGCGAGAGTTTTCACATCTCACGTGGTTGTTCTTGAATCGCAAACTGCACCAAGGGTTGCTCCGTTTTACTTTAAAACCAAAGATTCTTGTCCATTCTCCACCCAGCAGTCTACCTCCGCTTGGAAAGGTTTTGATCGGGATCTTTTCCCAGTCTTCTTTACTCAGCTTGAATCGTGTTTTTGCCTTATCGATGTTAACCCGGAAATAGGTCTCTTCATTGTCAGAGAAGGAGTCATCTACGGTCTGTACGTACCAACAAAAACAAAGCAAAATTTAACGATGTGAAAAGGCGCGAGAAGAAGACATAGATTGATCATTAAAATGCCTGCACATTATACATAACGCATGTAGGCTAGGATTTGAATTGATGCCCCCAATGGTGCGACAGTGCTCCTTCAATTTCTAATCGCTTAAGTTACCCCTGGGGTGTGCGTAACACTAGTTTTTGTACGCATTAGTGTTTACGGGGCGTCTCACTCCAATTTAAAAGTAGCCCTTTTATTTCTCCGACATTCAACTCAGAACCAGTGAGGAAAAAACATGATCCTTACTTTAAGCGAGTTATTGTTACATTCTGTTCTGTTTTATTAGCTTTCGCGTTGTTGTTCATAGTGTTACGAAATAGATCTTCGCTTCCCGAAAAATTAATATAGATATAAATATCTAGATTCTGTTCTGGATAGAAAAAAAGGAAGTTATGGTTATGGTAATGTATTAACATACCGCACATATCACATATTTTTGTGGCGGTTTACAAATTTTTAGGCGTTATATTTTCACTGCTGCTTAAGTAGTGTTCATAACTGCGATGATCAGTCATATATTTAATCATTAATCCGCAGTTCAAATATATGATTTTCATATATTCATTCTCATACACTGACAATTGCTGGGACAAGTGTGTTCATCAGGCACGACATCCAGTTTGTCAGTGTTTGAAATGGGTGCAACCCATGCCATGGTCTTTCTGTGCGCTAGCCCCTACTGTACATAGGTATGGGCTGATAGGTTTCCAATAATACTTACCATTCTGTTCTGGGTGACTTCGTCCAGAGAAGGCGTTAAGGGCTGAGTGAGATGATCACCACTTTGAACCTATAGCAAAAAGTACATTTCAGCCTTTGTTAAGACTGCTTGGTGTTTATGACTCATGAGAGCGCGCACTTACATGTAGGTACACTGTAGCTAGGTGGGCAATAAATTGATAGATCAGTCTATCAACTAACAGTTTATAAGTTAGATCTGTAAAGATAGATAAAAATTGCTTAGATCATCCCTCAGTTAGGTGTTTTCCGACAATATTGCTACGCAACTAGCGTAACATTGTGCGCGCTTTGCATCCATGCAAGTTTCATGTAAGATTTCGACTGAGGCAATTGTAATGCTTCCAAGTCTTTTACCGGTAAAATGTGACTGTCACGTACCTGTAAAGGAACATGGGTCACCATTGATAGAGGCGTTTTGTCATGGCTTACGGGTACCATAATAACTCCTTGGCGGTGTTGCACCTCGTGGGAATTTGCTGCCTTGTCACAGCAATTGTTGGCGTGTCTGATATGGCAGACACACCGACAGTTGCTGGGGCAGGTGTGGCCATCAGTCCCAACATTGTCGCTTGTCAGTATTTGAGATGGATGCAACCCATGGTATTCCTGCGGACGGTTGCTCCAATTGTAGACAGGTATTGGCTTATAGGCCACCTGTGATATATCGTATTGAGGACCTCTCATTTCCAAGTTTTGAGTTCGCATATGTTTATTCATGCTGTAAGGAGGCATTGTAGGTCGTGGATACACTTGCGCAGAAGGAGCGTCACTATCTTCATAACTTATCTGATAAAGTAAATAAATATGGTGACAGATGTCAGCATTACAGACTGAGTGTTGCCCAGAGATTTTCCACAGCAGTTGCAGAGTGGTAGAATCTAGTTCGATAAGGGCCAGAACATTTCAGTTAGTCAATGGCTCCTCTATTTTGCGCCAAATCGTAAAATGTTTTCTGCATAGTTTGGAGTAGGCCAGTTCTTCCTAACAGATAGAGCGGTTTCAATTGAGTGTCGGAAACCCAAATTTAAACCAATTACTCTGACAAATCACAACAAACCTAAACAGTGCAAAGAGCCAATCAGAATACAAAGCATGGCCGGCGTAAAGCGCGGGAAAATGCGCTCGTACAAGTTGGTTTTGCTACATTGGTAGAAAAAATGGCGCGAGATTTGCTGGCCAATTACAGAACGAAGCAATGCAAAATCAAAGCAAAAGCAATTCACTTTAGATGCTCAATAGGCTAGTTTCGAATTGTGGGAGAACAAAAGGACGGAGTCGAGGTTCGGGGGAATAATTTGCATTTTCTTTTGTCAAAAAGGAACATGCAAATTATTCCCCTGAACTTCGACTCTGTTCTTTTGTTCTCCCACAATTCGAAACTAGCCCATTAAAAACCGCTCCAAGGACATAGCATTGGTGTTGGCATGAGAGGATTTGTCTTCAGTATTACTGTCTTTCCTTGGTAGCCATAAACGAAATTCATTTATATTTCTAGTTTTATATGTAAAGCGCCTTGAATGTCAAGATATGTGCACTTTATAAATACATTTATTATTATTATTTATTATATGAAATAGGTCGTTTTAGTCTACGGAACACAACAAAAAAAGTTCAAAAACTGACACAGCTTGCACCGCTGCTACAAGGAATAGGCATGAACACTCAAGGAAGTTCTCTACAGCCATTATAAACCTAAACCTATCACGCGCGCAGGGTCTTAACCCTGGCTGACACGAAGGACGCCCAAAACCCGCTAGACCGACGTGTTTTACATTGTAATTGTGCTTGTCACACGCTTAGAGCAGTTTGCCATTGCTTTTGCATGTGTCAGTTGCTGTAGACGAGCCTTAGAAAACAATCCAGAGATTCCATTGTCAGGCTATAAGCCAATTCGCGTTTTTGAGGGACGTCTTACCCTTTTTCCCATCTGGTACATTGCCGTTTGGGCGTTTATGTTTGTGGAGAGGTGCTTGTCTATCTGCTTGCCAGCCTCAAACCTTTGTGACGGTTCAATCTGAGGATTGACATTGTCTTCATGGAGACCTTCAGACAGAGATTCAGCGACATTTTGTCTCTGAATTCTGCTTAGAAGGTCTGCATGAAAACTTGACTCCAATGGCAGTGGACACATGGAAAACTGACTGTTAATTGCGGAAAAAGGCCTTTCGTTTTCTCGCTTTCCATTCGTTTCACCTCTTTCCGCCAGTGAGCATCTCTGCCTGTCGTGAGTGCTCTCTTTTTCCATGTCCCAACAACCACTCGGGAGCAAATCGTCCAATGAGTACATATCAATCTGCTCAGTCTCCTTTGTGGAAATTCTTTCAGCTATTGCATACTCGCTTCTGCAACAGAGAATAAAAAGTTTTAACCACTCAAACGCTGCCTAATAAAAATATCTATGGAGTGTTAAGGTGGCCAAGATCTGCACATGTGCAATATGCTGCAATACGCCCTCAAATAAAAGTTGGACGTTTGAAGCAAATGTAACCCCCAAGCTATATTTGCTTTTGCTTATCCTTGGGTTTTGCCCAGAAGTTCACGGTTTTCCCCCAACTTCGCAAGTGTTTGCCTTATTTACGTCAGTATCATGGCTGTATAGCTCCACGGTCACAGTGGCTAGAAAATTTGCATGAATATTAAGTCAGTAAGTACCATTCAAGTGTCAATGTGTTTAGCCTCGTTTCACGTGTACCTCCGCAAATCCTATCTATTGCATAACTTGTAATTTATGCAAAATGCTTTTTTTAATTTAATTTATTATATAAACACACAAAAAAACTTACGGACATCGAACATATTTACACTAAACAGTACACATTACTTTCTATACTCCAAATAAAATCCAGGCGTCAAACTTTTATGGCAGTCGGTTGCAAAGCCATTGTGAGAAGGCAGTGAAGAAATGTTCGGTCTGGGGACTAATCACATAAACAAACAAAAGAAAAGATAAGAATTCAATACGTGCCTGTCATAGTTTTCTTCCAAAACAAATGTGTTGCATGTCTAAATACGGGTTTTTTTTGGTAGAAAAGCTCTGCTGGTTACTTTGTTTACGTTGATTCAGTGTAGCGGTTTCCAAATTCCGTCATTCGTGCTTTTCCAAGCTGCGTAATTCCAAACTCTCATATATTAACATTTTTGGATTTGCTTCGTATAACGGCTGGTAAATGTTTTGAATACGGCACCCGACGATTCTGGGTACGAGATTGGGCAACAGTTTTTTATTAAGTAAGTAAGTAAGTAAGTAAAATCCTTGATTTAAACACGATCAGTAGTTAAAGTAAGATACATACTTGAGGGGTAGTGTGTTAGCTATGAAAATTACAGACTTAACTAGATTTAAAACTATAAAATGATTTGGGTAATAAACACTAAAAAACGTACATGAGATATAAAAATTTAGAAATGACATAGGGATTAGGAATTTAAATAGGGATTTACATAAAAATTCAGAAATTCAACAGTTCGACGTCTGAAACCAAGTCATGCCCGGGACTAGTGCGAGAGTCGAGCCAGCTAAGCACGGCAGTAGCACGACGTTTGAAACGCGCCTTATGAACTTTTTATAGTTCGCGTGTCCTGTAATCCATCCTCTCAGTAATTACAGATACCGCAATCGTCATTATGTGTCGTGTCAACTGGCATATCAGTCTACAAAATTTAACGAAAATAATACGGTAATCCGGTCTTATAAATAGAACAGTTTGGGCATGTGTTAAAAACATATTGATTATAGTGTCTGCAGTCAAAGGTGTCCGACAACTAAAGTGCAAGTGTGCGGTACTTTCTACAGAATATCAGGAGAGACCACAATTATGTAAGTATCGAATTCAAAGCAGATTTAAATCTCTCAACAACACGATAACAACTAAAACTAAACCCAAGGCTCGTATGCTTATGAGCAACTCATATTGGTATATATTACAGTACAATAGAATATACCGACTTAACCGAAAACGAAAGCCTATTGCATGCACTGGATCTTGTTGAAATGTACGCATGTACGACAGGGGCCGCGAAGCAAGAGTTTAAGTGGGAGGCAGGCGGGAAGGTCTTGGGGGCGGGAGGAAGGGGTGGGGATAAGGGGGGTGTTGGCTCAGTTATATTTCGGTTATTATTTCCGACAATTTATGTCAGTGGTATAAATGAAGACGACCAAGGCGACCAAGCAGGCCTCATGTCCATTGGTATGGATTTTTATCAACTGCAGTTGGAGGCCAATTACATTCCATAAATATACTGCATGAATATTAATATAGAGACAATTCGCAAAGCAACTCAGTGATATGAATAACAGGAAACAAGATGGCGTTGACAATAGGTATGGATTGTTTTCATTCAAGACGATGATTAAATTGCTTGAACCTTTTTCAAGCGTTCAACAGATAGATATACTGTAGGCCCGGTGAAAATACGAAATTAATCATGTTCAAGGTAATTGTGAGGGTTAGGATTCAATTATAATATCACTGGTGAGTCATTCCTTCATAGTCTTGCACCGTTTGTTTTGTTTTGTTTTGTTTTCAGAGGGGACGAAAATCTCGTCCAGGGTGCGAAATACGTCTGGCAAGATATTTTAAATGTCGATATTTTTCTTTAAAAACGATTCCCCAACATATATGTTGTTTGCAGAACTGAAATGACTATCTTGTTAATGCTATTTATTGATCGACAAATGCAAGACTGTTCCTGTAAAGACAGATCCCGATGCCAGTCAGGAGACAGTTAAGCAGCTGAATTGTACAGTCAACAAACTAACGCAATGGCTAATTCACTTTGTTTTCGTGGTCAGCAACTGGCCACTGCATGTCAGACGTAACGATTTAAACAACATGATTCACAATAACGTCAGAATACCGAGCCCTTTCAATTTTAATCGCCATAAAATTTAAGCAAGGTTGAGTGCAAGAATCTCGTTGCCTTGCCTTTGTATCGGCTCTCGGAAGACTGTCTGTCTGTCCGAACTGATATATATTTATATATTTTTTACCTGATTTTTAAGCTGGTTTTAGACAAGGGAGGATTGGTCCTGAAAAATTTATATCCTCGGGTATTTGATTCAATGCCGTAATTTACATATAGCGAAAGTACACAGCGACACCTGAACGACAAGTTATCTGTTCGGTGGAGGTAGTTCGCCTTAGGCGTTCGGCGTCGATTAAAGAGTGCACTCAGATTTTCGTAACTAAAACGCAGTAGGGAAATTATAGCCCCTGAGGTTTTCGGAAAGGTCGTATAGTTGCTGCTTTTGGCAGTCAAAAACGCCAGCTGGTATTTTCGAATTGAAAATAGTTCTCAAGAAATTAAAGCCGGTGGAAAGTTCATTTCAGCTAGCCGTTCTCAAAGGAAGATTTGTTCCCTAACATTTTCGGGCAATAAAAAATTTCAGCTAAGGAATCCGAACAGATGAAATTCTTCTAGCTAACGAAAACATCACTTTAAACAGACATCAAACGCCGCATAAGGTACTTAAAATGCCATTCTACAGCTTTTGATTGATTTGGCTCGTTGGGTGCCCCTGAGTGCAAGCTGTCCTTCTTATGGTGCTGTGGTAGACTTAGGTTCAGGTAGCTACACCACTTTCGAAGCTAACCTTCTTAGTTATGTCACTCTTTGAATTTCAACTGAAAAGAAGATTCCTGAATACTGATTCTCAGTTCTAAATACGGGTGAGCCGATCAAAGCTAATTAACGGTATCAATAGTCCTGCTCACGGATGAGAGTTAAATATTCAAGACCATCACAGATCACTTAGCCCGTTTCACAATGTTACTTTGGTGGAACCTACCCTTTGGCTCTCGAGGCTAATGTTAGTCTTTCGGCCTTAAAGTTATCTTACTATATTATTTAAATTTCAAGTGAAAAGAAGATTCCCTGAATACTGATATCTCGAAGCTACTATCAGTATCAATGGCACTACTAAATAGATGGGAGTTTAGCATACAACACAACACTTCGAAACACTTCCATGACTTACTTTTGTGGAAGCTAGCGTATGACTTTCAGACAGGCATTTTCAAAGGATGATATTTCTTGCCAAATTTAAGGTACAATCAAGCTTTCTGAGAACACATTTCTGACATACGGAGCAACGTTTTAACACGAAAAGGCTTGCCAATAAAATAACTATACAGACGTTTTTGAATAACATGATCACTTCATCCCTAACCTGTATTGCCTTTGGCGTCATCCCTTCAAGGCCTGCACGTCAAGTGTCCTTCTTGTTTTTTCGAACTGTATCCGCAAATCAATCGATTCTGCGCGAAATGACGTATCTGTTGTGAAGACGCATGGGGATAACTTAGAAGTCTGAAAATGCAAGATCAACTCATCTTTAAACCGTATTTCCTCTATGAACCTGTCCGCTGAATGGATATGTTTGCTTTTACGTCAACTTTTCAAGGCATGCACGTCATGGGCACGTGACAGGTTTCGTAGTAAAGACATGGGAAGCATTTCTCCTGGTTAAAAATTGGAATGTTGCAGAATCCGGTAACTGTGTTAGACTAATCCAAATCCAATTTGTTCGGTTTCTAAATTTAGCATGCCTTTCAAAGACCATCTGCTTTCTTTTATTTTTTCTCGTCTTTACTCCTTGCTTCCCGCTTTTATTCAATTGTGATAATGATGATGATGATGATGATGGTGGTGGTGGTGGTGGTGATGATGGTGGTGGTGGTGGTGGTGGTGGTGGTGGTGGTGGTGATGATGGTGGTGGTGGTGGTGCTGGTGGTGGTGGTGATGATGGTGGTGGTGGTGGTGCTGGTGGTGGTGGTGATGATGGTGATGATGGTGGTGGTGGTGGTGCTGGTGGTGGTGGTGATGATGGTGGTGGTGGTGGTGCTGGTGGTGGTGGTGATGATGGTGGTGGTGGTGGTGCTGGTGGTGGTGGTGGTGCTGGTGGTGGTGGTGATGATGGTGGTGCTGGTGGTGGTGGTGATGATGGTGGTGGTGGTGGTGGTGATGATGGTGGTGGTGATGGTGCTGGTGGTGGTGGTGATGATGGTGGTGGTGGTGGTGCTGGTGGTGGTGGTGATGATGGTGGTGGTGGTGGTGCTGGTGGTGGTGGTGATGATGGTGGTGGTGGTGGTGGTGGAATGACACTAGTGATAATAGTGACAATAAAAGTACCAAAGAATGATCATGATGATAACAACGATGATGCATGGTCATGGTCATTGTCGGCGCAGTTGTGAACGCAATTGCGTAAAGAAGCCTGAAAAAATTCAGGATTTTAACGGGTTTTGAACCCCGTGACCTCTTCAGGCTTCTTTACGCAATTGCATAAATTGCGTTCACAACTGCGAGATCAATTCTTCATTTCATTTCATTTCCGCAGTTAATACATTATTTATTTTATATATCATTCACAATTGGAATTATGTTGGACGCGGCCCAATAGGTACTTTCTTATTGTTCACGGTGTTTAAATAAACGACATAATTAAAAACTGAACTACGGATATCAGATTTCCAGCATTTTCATTGGCTAGCCGGACACAGGTTCTCAGATCATATACCTGCACTACCTTATATGGTCAATGAACGCTTCAGAAAAAGAAAGCTCAATAAAATTCTCCCTCGAAATGGAATTCAACTTTTCATTGTTGAGTGTTTTAATGAACGATAAGAAACAGTGCTGGGATCGTGTTAAAAAATGTCATGCACCGCTAAGAAAATCTTCCGGGCTGTTGATGTTTAGCTAATAGCAAAACGCACTCATATTTACGCAGATACCAAGAGAGAGTTTTTGAACTTAACTAAACGAAATTGAAAATATGTATTCAGCAACAAGTGTCGACGTCACCAATCTGTAACTATGCTCACGGGCCAGTCTATTCAAAACAAACTGAACAAACAAGAACTTCAGCTAAAATTTGCAGCAATAATCCACTATTGAAAATCTTTCCAGCGATCAGTGACACTTTTTAAAGACTTAACACACATTAAAGCTGTTCTGACCTGCACTCGATGCAACGTATCAATCACCAGCTTCAAACTTTCCGGCAGTACAGATATGATGTTTTGTAAAAAAAATGAGAAGAATCGTCGTTCTTGTTGTTTTCGCTATTCTGTTCGGTCGCGGCTCCAGTTTTTGTTCCACGCATCAAGACAAATTCCTATAAGCCATTTCTTGAAGCATAACCTGGACATTTGTCTTGCTTATCCCTCCAGTTTTGTCTTGCTTATCCCTCCTTATGTTCCAGTCCATCAAAATATATTGAAATTGTGTCTTCATTTTGATGAAATTCGCAAATTCGGCTCGTACATCTACGTGAAAGTCGTACGTGAAAGTTGCTCTTTGAGCAATGATTGAATATTTTTTACCAAACTACAGACCAGTTACAACCATTCAGAGCAATAAACTCTGCACTTTTTCCTTTCCAACGCTTCAACGTTGTTCTCGGACAGTTTCATTGAATTCATTCAACTTTGCTAGGAAACGTTTTGACACACCGAAAGGTTTTCGCGCCCTTTTTGATTAGTCATGTGATAGACAAATGTTTCCTTTTTTTTTCAGTTTTCTCTTTCTCCACTTTTTTTGTTCAGATTCTCAATTATGCGTCGTAGAGTTTTGTTTTTAATAAAACAATTATTCTACTCGGGCTTGCTGAATATGAAATGATAATAACCAACTCGGCGCTACACGCCTCGTTGGTTATTTATCACTTCATATCCAGCGCGCCCTCGTAGAATAATTGTTAACTATACTCAGTTGAATGGAATATCTGGGACAAAATGTGCATTGTTCATAAGATTATCACACGTGCTGCATTTGCGATTCCTGTCCTCAGCACTTAACATCATGCCATGTCGTGCAGCAGGCGCAGCAATCTAGTGCCATAAGGTCAGATACAACGATAAAAATTAAACAGAGCTACTTTGTAATTACAGTCGGTCATGGGAGAATAATTCGCCCACGTCGTATGTCGATTTCCTTAATCACTGAATTTGAAGTTGTCTTCGCATAAACTTTGTAGGGGAAGTGTTGGGGAAAAACACATGCAGTCGCCTGATGTATGTCGGGAAAATCACACATATCAAAGAGTGGAACATATCCCTCTGTTAAGGAATTCCAAACTCTCAGAGTTTGTTTTCCAGCTTGGTAAAGGATATCTCGTTACTAACTACTTTGGACTGCACTTTGATGATGACTTCAACGAAGTTTTCGTTCTTGTGGCCTGCTATTCATTCTGTGTAATTTTTCAGTATTTATTTCACAATTTTCGTGGCATAACCTCCAGAGGAAAACGAAATCGGCGAAGACGACCAAACAGGCTTGATGTCCATTGGGGTGAATTATTATTAACGTCAGCTGGAAGACAATTATATTCTGTAAATGTACTGCATGAATATTAGTATAGAGACAATTCACAAATGGAACTAAGGACGTGGATAACCGGTAACAAGACCAGTGGAGTTGACAATAGGTATGGTTTGTTTTCATTCAAGATGACAACTAAATTGTTTCAACATTTCAAGCATTCAACAGATAGATGTACTATACCAAAATACCTTCGGAAAACGATAACCAAAAGCTTTCACAGAAGGCCTTGTTGTAATTTATTTAGATTTGATCGAAAATTAATCAATTTCAAGGTAATTGCCAGGGATTCATTTATGATGTAAGCCAGATAAACGGGTGAGGTGAGAAGTCGTGAAGCACCGATCGTTTCAGGTTTTGGTTTTTAGTTGTTGGCGGTGAAAGGTGCGAAATACGTCAGGCAAGATCTTTTAAAAGTCGATACTTGAAATAATTCCCTAACGTACCTGACTGTTGTTTGCCGAACTTTCTAGTAAATTTATTGATCAACAAATGGGAAATTGTTTCCGTAATGACAGATAGTACTGATTCCGATGCAAGTCAGGAGACAGTTCAGCAGCTAAATTGTACAGTCAACAATCTAACGCAAAGGCTAACTCACTTTGTTTTCGTGGTCAGCAGTTGGCAACATGTCGTGATTTACAATAACGTAAGAAACTGAGCCTGCAGCTAGGTTCAATAGAAGAATCCCGTTGCCTTTGCCTTTGCATCGGCTCTCCTAATTATACCTGATGCCATCATCCGTGAGCCTTTTTTCATTTCAGTCAGTTTACTTGTTTTTCAAATGGTTCGAGACAAGGTGGAATTGTTACTGAAAATTTTATCCTCAGTTATTTGTTTCAATTCCCTTAACGTACAACGAAAGTTCTAGCCGTCCTTCTTATGTTGTTGCGGTAAACTTTGGTCCAAGTAGCTGCACGACTTTCGAGGCTAGTCTTCCAACTTAAAGTTATCTCAGTCTTTGAACGTCAACGAGTGAATAGAAGATTCCCGGAATACTGATATTTTCTACATAAGGGCATGGATCGAAGCTACTATCAGTGTCAATATTACTGTAAAATAGATGGGAGTTTAACATAGAAGAAGACATTTCGAAACACTTCCATGAGTTGGGAGTTGGCCCGTTTCACAATGCTTACTTTATTTAGTGGAAGCTAACGTTTGGTTTTCAAAGTCGTTCCATCAAAATAAAGCATATTATATATGTATTCTTAAAATAAAATGCTTCAATCAGAGTCGTTGTTCTTCGCAAAATACCCGATATATTTAACAGTTGTTATTTGCGATGTTTTAGTTCAGTAGTTTTGCTAATAAAATATAAATTTGATTACCACCACTTTAAAGCCGAATGCTGTAATTGTTGTGCTTATGTGTCTGAATCTGTGGAGTCTAGTCAGTTAAGAAATCGGCTAACGAGGCCTAAAGAGTCAGTTTATGATCCTGCTATCAAGATGCTGCACGCGAGAATTGTGGTTAATAAACTATCTATATGTCTATCCCAAGTTCGAACATTAGTCATGTTCAAGGTGATTGTCAGGGCAAGGATTCAATTATTATGTAAACTGCTGAGACGTGTAACACTGATCGTTTGATTTGTTTTGTTGTCGGAGGAGGTGAAAATGTCGCCAGGGTGCGAAATACGTCTGGGAAGATATTTCAAATGTCAATACTTGAAATAATTTCAGAAGCTGAGCCTGCAGCAAGGTTGAATAGAAGGATACCGTTGCGTTTGCCTTTGTATCGGCTCGCTTAATGTCTGTCGGTTTGATCCATGAGTTTGATCCATGTCGTGTCATCCATGAGCATTTTTCATTTCAGTCCGTTTACTTGTTTTTCAACTGGTTCGAGGCAAGGTGGAATTTTTACTGAAAATTTTATCCTCAGTTATTTGTTTCAATGCCATTAACATACAACGAAAGTTTTAGCCGTCCTTCTTATGTTGTTGCGGTAGACTTTGGTTCAGATAGCTGCACGGCTTTCGAGGCTAATGTTAGTTTTTCAACCATGAAATTAACTTACTCTTTGAACTTCAAGTGAAAAGAAGATTCCCGGAATACTGATATTTTCTAAAGACAGGCAAGGATCGAAGCTAGTCTACCATAAGTATCAATTGTACTTCTACTAAATAGATGGGAGTTTACATCCAGACATACATAGACATTTGCCATGTAGGTCAATTAAAAGGCAGCTAAAAAGCTAATGTGGACCTACAAACTAAGTGTATCTACAAAAATTCAAAAAAAAATAATGTTAACACACTTATGAATTAATACAATGATACATATGAGTTAGGAAAAACATAATACCCAGTAAAATAATTAACAATTTGATTGAGTTAATTGGCTAGGGTGTTAAGAAAATAAATAAAATAATAAAAATAACATTAATATATGTAATTTACAATGTCTTCGTTTGTTCTCTGTATTCCATTAAATGTTATTTTATCTAAAATGTCAGATTTTGCTTTAAGAGCAGATTTAAAAGAAACATCGTTCGGTTTGCTCTTTAAGTACATGGGTAACTTTTTCCTTAGAATAGACGCACGATGAGAGAAGGAAGATCGAAGAAAGTGACTTTTAGGGCGTTGCACTTCAGATTGTTGCACTTCAGACTGTCTCTGACATTTCTCAACGAAGAGTGTTTAGTAAATAGAGAGTTTATACCAGCCTGAGCCTGTAAAATGCTTGATAAGATATGCTTGCAATCCTCTTTTTGTAAATGTACTATAATGACTTCCATTTGCCACTGCCAGGACTTCAGTGCTGAGAGTGGATTCAACGTAGACGCCAAGTGAACACTTCGAAACATTTCCATAACTTACTTAAGTAGAAGCTAGCGTTTGGCTTTCAAAGAGTATTTTCAAAGAATGATAGTTATCGCCAAATTTAAAGCACAATTAAGCTTTTTAAGAACACATTGCAGAAAGGCGAAGCGACGTTTTATCATGAAAAGGCTTGCCACCAAAATATAGCATATTACTGATGTATACTTTTTCCTAAGTAAAATGCTTCCTTCAGCATCGTTATTCTTCGCACAATACCTGATACATTTAATAGCTCTTAAATCCAACATTGTAGTTGGTTTTTCCTTAATTCCATTCAGTACCACGACCTTAAAGACGAATGTTGTAATTGTAGTGTTTATGTGAATATCTGAAGTATCCTTCGTCGAGAAATCTAACGACGCCTGAAGAGTTCATGGTCCTGCTATCAAGATGGTGCACGCAGGAGTAGTGGTCAATAAACTATCTATATGTCTATCCCAAGTTCGAACATGTCGCCCATACACACTGTCGAAGCGGATAGCACGATTCTCTCCGCCCATTGTTTGACTACCAAAAAGCTTTTGCAAAATGTCCAGACACATCAATGAGTCACTGAATGTATCGAGAGAAGTAAAGTTGGTCTGTTTACTTTTTAAGTTTCCTTCTGTCTTTCGAACTGTAACCGCAAATCAATCGATTCTGAGCAAAACAACATATTTGTTTTGTCTGTGGACTACTCGGGAGATTTTAAGTACTGTGGAGCCTCGATTAAACGAATTGAAGTGCCAAGGGACTAGGGAAATTGGTTCGTTATATCGAGGGTTCGA
>JAEMWC010000063.1:1612500-1732125 GCA_016490735.1 Pachyseris speciosa
ATGATAGTGGGAATGATAGTATAAGGTAGTAATAATGATGGTGTTTACTAGGTGCAACGGGTAGCAGCAACAATATCAATACAGTAAAATAGTAATGACGATAATGACAATGACGGCCATTATGATAATTGTATTCAGGTATTGTTGGAGCCTCATGCACAGGTGTATGCGTTAATTACTCGGGGTGCGCGCGTATCGCGCGTCGCCCGGGTCTAAGATTACCGACGGTTCTTCTTTTTCGTCGTCGAGTATCATCCACAAAGTGCACTTCCGGCGTTTCTGCGCAAGCGCTAACTATTTTTAACAACAGTGATGCGTGTTGTCACGTATGGGGAAATGTCGATTCATCTTGTGTCTTTTGAAGTCTGAAGAAACAATATGTTAAGAGAAGTGTCTATGCGAATGTTTGCAAGTTCAACGGCGAGAAGAAAGTTTTTAACATGAGTAAACTTAACGGCAGATGGACTGCCGTGTTTCCTCGTGTCTGCTTCAGTAGACTGCGAGTAGTCTCTAATTTTGGCGACGGATTGTGGGGGCACGTACGCGCGCGAAGTTGCGAGGAGACGCGACGCGAGGGGAGCGCCAAAGACAAAGGGAGTTTGACCTTTCACGGCCGAGTGATTCGGAAGTGTAAATCTCATATCAACAGCAAGAATGATGCCTGTTGTCACGTATCGGAAAACGTCGATTCACCTTGTGTCTTTGAAGTCTGAACAACTAATATGTTAAGAGAAGTGTCTATACGAATGTTTGCAAGTTCAACAGCGAGAAGAAAGCTTTTAACATGACCAAAATTTAACTCCAGATGGATTGCCGCCGTGTTCCCCGTATCGGGTGTCTGGAGAACTCAGACCTCAGACCTCAGACCTAGAAAACTCAGACCCCCCCCCCCCCCCCCCCAAAAAAAAAAAAAATCTGGAAAACTCAGACCCCTCAAAACTATACAAATTTTCAAAGTCAAATAAACGTGGACAAAATAAATTATCGCCGTTCAGTGCGCTGAAATGTTACACCGTCTATTTATCACAGATAACAAACACTTCACGTTATTATAATCGGCTCCGGAGCACGAGACCTAGAAAACTCAGACACCCCCCCCCCCCCCCCGAAACTGGAAAACTCAGACCCCTTCATAACTATACAAATTTTGAAAGTGAAATAAACGTGGGCAAAATGAATTATCGCCGTTTATGAGGGGTCTGAGTTTTCCAGATTGTAAACAGTTTCACTCTGCTAATTAATTTTCTACTCACATTTCACCGAGACGTACTCCATTAACGTTTATGCGAAAAAATCCTACATCGTTCGATAAGCGTTTCCTTTCTCAAACAATTATCCATCGAAGCGAAAACAAGTGTGCTTAGTTTTTTTTGGAATCAATACACTATTTTTATCACCTTGCAAAACGATAAACCTCTGTGGCCTAAAGGTCACTGTTCTTGCCTGTGACGCAGCTAACCCGGGTTCTATGTCTTTTAGTGGTATATATCACGGGCTTTATTTTTCTGTTTCTCTTTTTCTTGTTCTTTTAGAAATATTTTTTACAAGTGTTATAATTATTGTTCTCAATGGCTGAGCTGTATTTTAGAGGAATATATGTTGATAGGGGTCTAAAGAAATAGACTCCAACACAAGCTAAACACAATGCGTCCGATGTAAGAAAGACAGACTTCCCTCTTTTCTTTTGTTTAGCGCTAAGTTAGGGATACAATACTGTTTTTTGCAAGCCCGAGTTTAGGCTAATTGTAGCCTCTTGTTTTCAATGAATTTGCGGCAATAGCATTGAAAGGAATGACGAAAATAAATATCAGAACAGCCGACTCCAAATTGTATTCCTTGTGCGCCACCGGACGTTAAAAACTGACTATAGATATCACAAGGATTTGAATTATTTTGGACTCGTGCCCCAAAAAGTTCAATTAACTAATGTTCACCGTGTTTACCTGAATGGCAATATATTCTGTTTAATTGTTTGAGTAAATTTTCCAATATTTAACATATTTTGCACTAAAAATGTCATCACTTTTCGTAAACCGACTGGTTCGTGGCAGAACGAATTTTATTCCATGGATGGTTTGATAGCCGTACAGATACCTCGATAGTCATTATGTGTCGCGTGTTGTGTCATCTGGCATATCAGTCTACATTAAAAATTGGGCAAAAGAATTATGTAATGTTTATTTATTATTTATTTATTTATTTATTTATTTAAGGATTTGTACAAGCAGTACCGGTGCAAAAACAATAGGACATAAGTCCCCTACTAGGTTTAATAAATGAGCAGGAATGTGTTATCAAGTTTAAAACACGAGGCGCAGCCGAGTGTTTTAGGACTTGATAAAACACGAATTGCGAATTTATTGAACGGCTTAAAAAGCTTTACACTAAAATTTAGATTTTGGATTGTTTTGGCCTAGAAAATTGGATGTAAAAATTAGCCGTGTCTTTATCAGATGTAAAGACACTCATTAAAAATTAATTTCTTTTGTATTTCCTTCGTGAATTACTAATGAGTTCTTTGAGGGGTAATGTGGTCAGCAACCAACGGGTGTCCGAAAATTAAAGCGCAAGTGTGTGCTTTCCAGAATATCAGAAGAAACGATAATTATGTATGGAATTCAAACTCTCTTCAACACTAAATCCAAGGCTCTTATGCATAATAATGTATAGATTTAGCCAAGCCTAAAAGCGGAGCTCCATGATTATTTTTCACTAGTATTGAGCAACACCGCATGGCTTTCCTTGCGCCAATATTTTATGTTTAGAGCAGTCAACTGAATTGACTGTGGCTCAAAAACCTCAAAACATTACAAGAAAACAATACAGTCAACGCGTGTGTTTGTTCTATCTAAGAACGATCAAATATTTTCATCCAACATCGTTTAGCCAAGGTTTAGCCACCTCTCACAATAGCTCATTAAAAAAACATTACAAGAAAACAATACAGTCAACGCGTGTGTTTGTTCTATCTAAGAACGATCAAATATTTTCATCCAACATCGTTTAGCCAAGGTTTAGCCACCTCTCACAATAGCTCATTAAATGGCTTTCCATGTTTGATCTAGATCAAACATGTTCATCTAAAATTTCGCATTACAAACAAACGTTTGATCGTTTAGCCACCCCAACAAACAAATCGTACATAAACGGCAAAAAGCAACCAAATAAAACACATAACGTCGAAAATTTCAGCGATAATACGCAAAAATCATTTTTTGGACTCGCTTCGTCCGCTGTTTCGTCAAACATTGTTATGCGTTTAGCCACCAAACGTTATGTGTGACAAACACGATGTTGGATGAAAATGTTTGATCTTTTAGTCGAGACTTAACAAACATATTTCGTAGTACGTTAAGCTTAGACATAACCTAAGAGAAAAAGGAAAACAATCCTGATAGTTTCGATAGGTAATCCTAAATCGCATGGGGCCGAGTAAAATTAAGGATTAATATCACTTGTGTTTTCAGAAATTTGCTGAAATTGCCCTCGTGGCGCAAAACATACGAGATACTTTACGAGGACTCATTGCGATTACGTGTTAATAACATAAGGGCAAACGTTTCTTTCAGTTCTCAACACTATATAAACACTGACGTCGAAAAACATGTACAGTCAGCCAAGCGGAGGAAAACACTCGTTCGCTTGCAAGAAAAACAGCAAACAAACAATTCAACTAGCTTCTTCTTTGTGTCCAAAACGAGTACATTGTTATTTATATCCAGTCGAGACAAAAATACAAGTTTCATTCCTGAACAAAAGTAACAACGATTAAACCTCAAATGCTATGCTTCAATTTAAGTTACCTGTGTTGTCGAGCTTTCTACGAATCCACTAAAGTAAAAACATGCATCATTCTACAAAAATAGCAAACGGTTTGTCCAAAGAAAGAACTTCTTCCACCAAGTTTGAGCTACTCGTTCCTCCCATTGATTCCGGTGAATTGTTAAGTGAACTTTCGTGGTGAGCTGCAAGATGCCCCGGTAAAGTGAACAAGCCCTCGAAGCGTTAAATCATTTTGTTTTTCAACCACACAAACCGGGCGCCATACAAGTGGATCCAAAATTTAACAATTTCCTAAGATGTTTCCTAAAATGTTTTGCTCTTCCACTTTATCAGTTGAAGTTGTTGTGCTCAAAATGAAGAAACCAACTGAATGTGAAATCTCGAGCCGCAGAAAGCGCGCGAAAAACTAAGCCTCGTTTTGGTTTGGGTGTCCTACACCTGGTTTGAGCCTGCGATCTAATCGAAAACCAGTACCTGGTCAGCCGTCAAAACAGCTGACCTCGATGAGGTCTTCACTTGAGCCCGCGATATGGTAACGTACCACTGGTCAGTGGATACCTTGTTTTGACAGGTATCAAATGGCCATAACATTGACGTCCAATATCAAAAGATTGACACATAAAGATGTGCACAAAACGCGGGTTACAACGCACAATTGATGGGACATTTCACATCGCATACATGGAGGGGCGGACGTACGAACGTACGTACGATGTACGTACTGTGGCCAAAACCACATTTTCTGGAATAGATGGGCTACCATATTTTCTTAACTATGGTGCGCCGCTTGGTAGCCCTTCGGGCCGCAGAAGCTCCGCTATTCTGAGCGACTCGTGAATGCAGAGTATATTTAACAATTATTCTACGAAGGCGCGCTGGATATGAAGTGAGAAAAACCCAACGAGGCGCGTAGCCCCGAGTTGGTTATATATATGTTATTTGTCGGCCGGGAGGTCCGTATTGGGAAAAACTGTGCCAGAGGTCTCGAGGAAAAACTGTGCCATACTCGAGACCGAGACCCAATGCGGACCGACCTAGGCCGGCAAATAACGTGTTTATTTTTTTCGTATAAAAACATTGTCTCACCAGACCTGGTCGGACACTAGTGTGTCACTGGTGTGACATTATAGTACAGTTTATGTGTGACTCTATACTACAATGTCTGTGTGACAGTATAATACAATGTCTGTGTGACACTATAGTACAGTGTCTGTGTGACACTATAGTACACTGTGTGACATTATAGTACAGTGTCTGTGTGACACTATAGTACAGTGTCTGTGTGACACTATAGTACAGTGTCTGTGTGACAGTATAATACAATCTCTGTGTGACACTATAGTACAGTGTCCGCGTGACACTATAGTGCAGTGTCTGTGTGACACTATAGTATGGAGTCTTTGTGACTGCATGTCACGCTATAGTATGGTGACCATGGAATCCTATAGTATTGTATAGGCCAGATATTTGTCACTCACTCGGTTCCGGGACTGGGTCATTTCCCGAAAAAGCGACTGTCACTCTAGTGTGACTGGCATCTGTGACTGTTTGAGAGTATAGTTCGTCGGCTGTTTGGCACTACAGTATGGCGTCTGTCTTACACAAAACTTTAGTGCACGTATGATTAGTGATACTAGAGTGTGGCGAATGACACTATTCTTTGTCGTATGAGTGACACTTACTTACACTATTTGGAGCTATTTTTATTTATGGTGTAAGTAGGTTGGCGTCTGTTTCTGCATCGCTCATTAAGCGCTAGTAACTTTTTTTACATATTCATCGTTTTTGACAGTTGTTTTGAAGGCTAATCACTGTCTTTATGAGCAGTCATTACTCCGTGGTTCTAGCTAGAGGCTTACCTTCCGTTCTGTGTTAGAACAGGTATTTCGGGGCTACTTCTTTCGCATGTGTATGTTTATTCAAGGAAACAATGGATGTCACGTGACCAAGTATTTGGCCCCTTCAGGGAACAGAAATAACGAGCCTGGACTGAAATATATGGTTGGGTTTGTGTTGCATATATAACATCAGTTGCTTCGCCCTCTGGGTCAGTTGCTTGGCTAAGGGTTCGGTTTGGGTTGGAGATTTATATTTTTGGGCCTCCACAAGTCACGTAACATACATTGTCACCACGCTGCATCACCCTCGAGCAACTGACCACAGAACCAAAATATTTTGCACTAACTTAATAATTTCGTAAACTTACCACTTACCACCCCTCACCATGTCATAGATGACAGATGCTTAGAAAACCCCGCAACGTTCCTAAATCCCGGACTATGGTTGAAATGAACCACTGTCGTTGCCAAAAGCTCACTTTTTCAGTCTTTATCACCCTGGAAACTGACCGAAACGCCCAATTTTCACTTAATATGACTGTTTATTCTCTTTGAAAACCAAAATCGCCCTCGGACAGCACCAAAATTCACGCAACTTTGTCTTGAAGTTTTTAAGACAAAAATTCTTATTGAAGTTAAAAGTTTACATTGGCAGCAAACTTCGACTCCACTTCTTGCAATTTGTTGTGGGGAATATTGCTGGCCCTAATTTCCTAGAGACATTGAAGAATCACAATGTTAAACACGTAGCAAATTGTTTAATGTCCGATACAATTGCCTAGTCCAACCAAACCATACATCTGAAAACTAATCCACGCCTACGTGTTCATTTATTCATGATATTTGAGAAAATCAAAATAATTTCACTTAGCAACAAAAACAAAATAAAAGTCACGAAATCCAGAAAGCTGTTACACAGTCACAAAACGTTCCCTACATTTGTTCCACCTTTGCCTGCTCACTTCTTTAGCGCGACGTGGTTGTTTAACGCTATTTGATTTCAGTTGCTCTCACGGCCTGTAATTTTCACGTTTGTGACCCATAGGAATTCTGGGATATTCTTGCCTAACAGCAGCATGGAGGTCAGCCAATTTCCATTTCACATATTTTTTCGAACCGTGTCGAGCCACCCGGTCCTGCTAGCAAAATAGTGCACCGATTGCATTATTTACAAGTCAAAACTCGCCAAAATTGCCATGCCAGGTCCCGGAATCCACTCACAAAACGACTAAAGACACAACTTCACTCCGTGAATTGCCATCGTCGCTCGAATACTTTGAGCGGCCCACTTCGTGTGAAATTGCTTCCCACCTTTGAAATTGCTTTTCCACCCATCAACCCAGCTTTATGATGCTAGGCCGGGGGCTTCTGAGGTGCAAAATGGCTCGAAAAACACACTTTTAAATCAAAGAAGTAACGAATTGTAGCTGCAGTGATCGTTAAGAAATAAACGACAGCTAGCGTGACGAGCGTGACAACAAAGTGTTGTGTTGTGGACCAGCGAAATCTCCGTGGTAACTAGCCAGGTCGATTTGACCTCCTAACCTCCGGAAATTTCAAAAAAGGCGACCAAATCGCCGGTAGAAAAAAGAGTTAAGATAAGGGCCTAGGATTTCTTCACTGTCTCTTTCTTTAGTTTCATCTGGGTTTGTTTAAAAAATAGTTTGCCTGCTCAGCTGGTAAAGATGTGTCAAGGGAGGGGAAATGCCTTGTGTCACCCAGCTACTTTGCCACTGGCATGATTTAGCTCAATTCTTTTTCTCCTATTACAGTGGAACCTCGATTTAACGAAGTGCCAAGGGGCTAGGGAAATTATTTCGTTATCTCGAGGTCCTTTTTCATACATTTTAAAAGGTCGGGCTGAAGAATGTCGTTCGTTATAACCCACCGATTAATTTTTGAGATATTTTTTTGGCTATTTTGGTGTTGTAGATCGGAGGATTGGTATCAGGCAATATACACCGTCCTCAATTTTTTCGGTCACAAAACCAGACAGAACACAAAGGGTTTTGAGAGGGAAAAGTACCTTTGTACAGATTCACTGCGTTTGAAATAAGCTCTCATTTTTCACTTTCA
Organism: Pachyseris speciosa; assembly: GCA_016490735.1. NCBI lineage: Eukaryota > Metazoa > Cnidaria > Anthozoa > Scleractinia > Pachyseridae > Pachyseris > Pachyseris speciosa. Next base: position 1,620,198 of record JAEMWC010000063.1, read on the forward strand.
AAACTCCCTTGAACAATAAATGCACAACTGAATCTGTAATACGAGACAGTTTATACTACCTCAGTAGTTATGTAATTAAATAAAATACAGCGAGCCTGTTTTGTACTTGATGATTTGACTTTTTTTTTTTTTTTTTTGCTTAACTGTGCGTAACTGTAAATGTTAAATTACACAGAGGAAACGAAACTATCTTCTTTTGCAGAGAGGAAAACTACTATTCTTTGGCTTGTATTGTAGTAATGAATATTTCGGCTTGGTAAAAAGATGGCTTATCCGTCCAGTAAAAATAATAATCACTTTATTTAAGTCTCAAATGTATTTAGCCGAGCACAGATGCTCTACTAATTGGGGAGACTAAATCAAATCAACTCTAAATAAATGAAGTGAAATCAAATGTTGGTTTTTGGGGAGAGGGGAAAACCGGAGTACCCGGAGAAAAACCTCTCGGAGCAGAGTAGAGAACCAACAAACTCAGCCCACTTATGACGCCGAGTCCGGGAATCGAACCCGGAATACATTGGTGGAAGGCGAGCGCTCTCACTACTGCGCCAACTCTGCTCCCCCAGTGTTGCTGCGTTCTGTCAAAAGAGTATTTTTACGACTTGTACGTACTTGTGAGATAAGTAAAGGGATAGAAAGGTCATTTCACTTCAGTGGATTCTAGGATTACATCAAAATTTGGTCTCTGTTTATAGACCTCGCTTCACGTAACATATATATGTTACAGAACTGCCAAAAATATACTCCCCTTCAAAACGGTTCTCAGTGAAAAGGCTCGGTTTTATCAAAGTGAGTGAGCAGCTAAGCATCTCGTAAAGGTAAACATATATCGCTCACCGGCCAATCAAGTTCTCGCATCTTAATTAGGGCTCGTAATAATATTCTAAAAAAGGGGATACCTAATCTTCGAGACATAATTTTAGTGGTCTGAAAAAGGGGGATGTTCCATCTGTTGCCCGTCATTGAAAAAAAAGTCAAAGCATTTTGTCCTATCCTTTTGCTGGAAGACGGGATTGTTTAACTGTATTGGAGTATTCTGAGTTTGGAATATCCAGAATACATATCAAACAAGACGTGTCCGTAGCTTGGACAGTAGTTTGTGACCTTGTATGGTAGTTCCCGTTTTGCCTTTTTATATTTAAATTGTTATCTTTTTGTCGAAAGACTCTTTTATCTGCTTTGGATTCCAGACATACATAAGATCGTTTCTCCTGATATACTGGAAATCACACACTTTCAGCGAGCTTTTGTTGCTGACCCTATTATCAAATCGTTTAGACACACGCTCACACTGTTCCTTTTATAATACTACATTATCTTGCAATTCTTTTGCTCAATCTGGTGACTAACATGGATGTTGACGCGACACATAATAAACCATCACTCAGTTATCTTTACGGTTATCAAAGAATGTATGGAACCTAAATTAGTTCGGATGCTCGCTTTTAACAGTCGGTTCAGGAAAGGCCTCGGCATTTCTAGAGCAATATATGCAAAATATAGGAAAACCAAGTTTGATTTACATGATACAATTCATCGAAATATATTGTACTTCATTTAAACAGGGTGAACACTAAAGCAGAACCTGTTGAGCAGCGTCCAACATAACTCAAATTCTTGTGATATATTGCACTTCTCTAATCTTCAAAGAGACAGACGCATAGTACTTTTTTTTTTCTCACATTTTGTGGTTTTGTGGTTTTGGCCAGGGGTCAATTCCTCTACACTTTCATCTCAAATGTAAGTCGATATTTCTTAGCTATTTGTGTAGCTCTCTACGAGATATGTTTGATACTTGTCTAATTTCTGCACCTTTTCCACGAAGAACCTTCGAAGAAACATACGCTTCATACTTTGTTTTCTTGCATTGCTTTGTTGTTGTTGTTCTTTCATCTAAAAGTAGTTTGGACTTCAGAATTTTGTTTATGTTTGTTTTGTTTTATTTTGCTTGTTTGTTTGTTTGTTTGTTTTTTCAAATGTTTGCTATCGAAAAGTTTATCTGGATCGCAAAAATCTTCCTTTTCCCTGCTGCTGCTCAATTTTTCAAGAAAAGTCATGCGAAGTTGCTCGATACCAGTGAAAAAGTAACAATCGTGGAGCTCTGCTTTTAGACTTGGCTGATACATATTATTGGTTTCAATCCTATAACTGCAACTACCCTTTTGCATGTGGCACGTGAAATAATGACTTGCACTAACAGTCCTTGAATAGTATCATCCTCATCGTCATCATCATCATGACCACCATCGTCATTATCATCATTACTTTTTATCATTATCTTGTACGTTCGTTCTTGTTCAATGTTCTTGTAATTTTCATCATCGTGTCATCATCATCATCATCTTCAGCATCATCGTCATCGTCATCATCATCACCATCATCATGACCTTATACCGCCGTTGCAACTGTCGTTGCCATTTTCATTGTCACTGTCATTGTCATTTTTATAACTAGTTTCATTTTCATCATCATCATCATCCTTGAATAAAAGCGGGAAGCAAGGAGAAGAGACGAGAAAAATAATAGATTGCAGATTTTCTTTGGAAGACATGCCGAATTGAGAGACCTAGCAAATAGCCTTTGTATTGGGATAATCCGGTTACTGGATTCACTGGAGAACGCTGCACCTGTCTTCACGTGCACTATGAAACATTTCACGTGCCATGACACGTATTACCCTGAAAAGTCCATTCAACCATTGACTACTGATCGTGTTTAAATGAAGGATTTTACTTCTTTACTTACTTACTAGCCAAAAGGTTGACAAAGGAATACAGGTTTAAACATTGTAAAACAGGCCAACTGAGATGTTGATCTCAGTTGTACAGCGTTTTCGTTACGTTAAGATATTTTGAAACGTTTTTACTTTTAATGGATAGCCTGTTATGTCTTCTACAAGATGATGTTAATATTATGGGATACATATGCAAATAGCGCTGCTACTCATGGATGATATCAGATCAGACCGACAGGCAGACATAAGATACAAAGGCAAAGGGATTCTTCCACTCAACCTGGCTTCAGTTTTGGCGATTAGAAGGACTCGGTTTTCTTATTTCATTGAATTACGTTCAGTGACAGGGGCCCGTTGTTGGCGACGAAAACAAAGTGAACTAGCCATTGCGTTAGTTTGTTGACTGTACAATTTTGTTGCTGAACTGTCCCCAAAGCCAGACTAACATTGGAACTGAATTATTTCAAGTATGGTGACATTTAAAATATCTTACCAGACGTATTTGGCATCTTGAGTGACATTTTCGACCGCTCCGAAAACAAAACAAAACAAACGATCACAAGCAACGTCTCACTACCTTATCTCATAATTGAATCCCAACCCTGACAATTACCTTCAACATGATTAATTTCGTTATATAAGCAAACCGGCTTCAAAGCTAAGTAAACAAGAGGCTACAATTAGCCTAAACTCGTGCCTGCAAAAATACAGTGCGTATCGATTTGCCCGGATACAAGAGAAAATAATAATGATAATGATAAAATAACAGAGCCAAATTACAGAGCCGATACTCGAGATATGGTCACAGAAACCTTCAAAATTACTCATCGAAGCATCTCTTGCAGAAAAACAATAAAAAGAACCGAATTTAAGCTTTGAAAACAACTTTCAAACCTTCCACTCAGAGGCCACTCACGTTACGTGCTGACCGACCCTCTGTTAACCAACCTCGTTCCCAACCCCTTCTCTGCAATGGCGCGTGTTATACACGTGCGCTGACCAAATCGCGACACGAAGACGAATAATAATGATGATGATAATAATAATAATAATAATAATAATAATAATAATAATAATAATAATAATAATAATGATATCCAGAGCCGAATCCTAGACTCGTCGCCTTTCAGGCGCGAGTAATTACAACTAGACCTTCCTGGTGATCGCCTTTGCATCTCGTTTTATCCGGGGTATAAGCTTCGATCCGTATATTGCCACGAGAAAATGGTTCAAACAAATGAATCGTCGTCGTCTTGAATGAAAACAAACCATCTATTGTCAACCCTATCTCGTTACCCGTTATCCACGTCCTTCAGTTCCTTGGTGGTCGAGTTGTCTCTGTACTAATAGTCATGATTGAAAAGAAGACCCAGCTCACTCACGCAACTAATGTGCAAGACAGAGACCTTAAAATATTTGTCTTTTTCATACTCACTGGTTCTGTCGATCTTCTGGCACTTCACGAACCAGATCCCACCCCTCTGTAGCCCCTGCTAAATACCTCTGCGCAACACCCAGGCTGTAATGCTGACATCTGTCACCATATTAATTTACCCCCACCACATACGTCATGAAGATAGTGGCGTTACCTCTGGGCAATTAATTGTCTCCACGACCTGCAATGCCTCCTTACAGCATGAATACACATATGCGAACGAAAAACGTGTAAATGAGAGGTTCTTAAGATATCATGATATCACAGGTGGCCTCCAATACCTGTCTTCAATGGGGGCAACCGTTCGCAGAAATACCATGGGTTGCATCCATTTCAAACACTGACAAACGACAACAGTGTTGAGGCTGACGGCCACACTTGTCCCAGCAATTGTCAATGTGTTTGTCATATCAGGCACACCCACAATTGCTGAGACAAGCCAGCAGATTTTCACAAGGTCCAACAACGCCCAGGAGTTATTATGGTGCCTTAGTGCCATGATGAGACGTCCCTCCCATGGTGACCCATCTTCCTTTACAGGTACGTCACGGTCATATTTTACCGGTAAAATATTTGGACGTACACAATTGCCTCTGTCCAAAGCGTTCAAGAAACTTGGACGGGTGCAAAGTGCACAAAATGTTGCGCTATTTCCGCATCAATTTTCTTGGAAAACAGCTAAATGAAGGATGATCTAAGCATATTTTAACCACCTCTCATCTATTATAATTCTCATAGGCTGAACTATCAATTAATCCGCCCACCTAGCTACGTGCGCGATCTCATAACTGACATAAACACCAAACAGCCTTAACCAGTGCTGAAATGTACGTTTTGCTATTGGTTCAAACCTTCATGTATTCTTTGGAGGAGGTCATCCAGAACAGAATTCAAGGAGGCCTTTCAGCCCATACCTATATATAGTGGGGGCTACCCTACGCAGAAATACCGTGGGCTTCAGCCATGTCAAGCAGTGACAACTAAGAACAATGTTGAGGCTGATGCATGACCACACTTGTCCCAGCAATTGTCAGTGTGTCTGCCAAACCAAGCACACTGACAATATGCTGAGACAAGTCAGCAGTTTTCCACGACGAGCCACTACCTCCTTTTATTTGCAGGTGGTGGTTGTTACGATCGCAAAGCATACATTTTCAAGATGGAGGCAGATTGACACGTCCAACCGTAACTTTAGGGGTAAGAAAAGGGCTTTTCTTGTGGAATTCGTAAAGATTTCTGCGTTGATTCGTAGATTATAAGAAAGTTCAAGTCTTTTCCTGTTAATTACGCTGGTTTTAAGAAAAAATTCGAAGATCTTATGGTATAAATCATCGAAGAAAATGATCGACGTTTGGTCAATAATTGAATGCGCGAGAATTAAAGCTTTGGTATTATATGTGGTAATTACACAAGGTTCCACAGCATTAAATTTGTGTGCAGTGAAGGTTTATTAAAAGCACTTGTACTTCTGCATCAGTTTCTTTCGTCTTATTGTTTTATACTAGTAATTGCACCATTACATTAAATTGGGTATCTTATTGGGTATCGATTCATGATTTTGGTTAATCAGTGCTTTGGCTCATCAGCACATATCACCCAATATGAATAACTCGAGTGTGTTAGCATTGAGCATTCGCAAGCCACCAGCTGTCAGACCGGTTGTGAAAATGAATAATAACCATTTCAGTGGTGAACAATAACACACTTCAGCTCGGTGGACGTTTTGCTCGCTAAACCATCTCATAGTCTACCTCACTGGGTATGTTGATCCTCACTAGCTCAAGTGAGTGAAACAGTGTACTAGTAACCTTGGGCTGTTATTGCCTGAACCCTGTTCAATTTTTGGAAGCATAGGGTTAACAGGACTACTGTTATACCCTATGCTTCCAAAATATAGCAACAGTATCGTTGAAAATAGTTAATGTTTGTCACTGACTTGTAATCTTTAGGCGGTTCTTGAAGACGTTTCGGCTAACTCTTAAGCCTTCATCAGTTATAAGGACGCTTGATGTAACTAACTGGGGTATGGTCACTTGGTTATCTCCTCAATGAATTTCACAGCTGACTGCAGCAGTTTCAACTATCACAAAAGGGGCTTTAATTTAGAGGTATTAGCTAGCAGCCAAGCAATATAATTTTAAATTTTGCATCAAAATAGAAAATTAATTATAGTAAATAAATGATCAAAATCTACTTGAATTTTATATTCCAGTGTCTACTAAATTCTGATAAAATTCAAGCTTTACCTTGACTGAATAAAGACTCAAGTAGATTAAGGCCTAATTGTCAATTGTCCTTGATTTTTAAGCACATTTTTGAAATAAACTACAGTTAATGCATTTAGTAAAAATAGCAAGCGATAAAATAAAACAGAAGAGGAAAAGGACAAGGAAAAAAACTGGAATATCCTGGTCACGTGATCAACCACGCCCACTCTTGTTTGAAACTTCCTACCAACGAGTGCCATTATTTACGACCTACGTAGCTCCAGTTTTTCTTTATTAAAACATCGACCCTCAAAAGTGTCCACTCGGAATGGTGGCCACCTTACAATTTCAAACTGTAATTCGTGTTCATTTACTAATGCCAGTCCTCCTCTAATTGAAATTTACGTTCAGCGGAAAGACGTTAAATGGTGTTACCTCATTCCGACCGTTGCTTTGAAGACATTACTAGTGGCCATTGCTGTAATGTCTTACAATAAAAACTTTCACTCTCTAGCTAGTGGGAATATTTAGTCAAAGAATTTTTTGATAAAATAGGGCGTGGTTCGTCACGTGATCAAGTTATAAATTAGTTTACTGAGCAGGTTACAGAATAGGCAAGACTAAAATCCTGCTTCACCACTCACCATTCTAAAATACAATGCGCCTCATCGACGATTATTGTTTTAACAGCGCACTGATACGGTGGCCTTGGAACAGCTCTATTCCATCCTTGCACGACACAAACGCTTCGGGATGCGTGAAAATCATCTCGTACTTCGCATCTTTTTAATAGAGTGTAGTTCGCGTCACTAGCATCCAACTCCAAATCACTCGAATTGTTTTTCCTCTTTGCATTCAGAAACATCGCCTTGACACTTCCTTCGCTGGTTCTTCTTATCTGATCTTTAATAATAGGCCATTTCCGAATTACCTTTGGTCTCGAGGCCTGGTGCTCAACTATTCGTATAGAGATGATTTTAAGGAGGCTCGAAAGGGTTTTTTGACCGCGCGAAGAGTGGATCCAAATGGATGTATCCCGTGCGTGTTCTTACGCGTTCCTCCCGCGAAGTTACGAGGCGCGAGCCGTGGGAGTTGTAAACAACAATGGCGGCCTCAAATGAAAAAGTAAGTCTGTCTTCTGAAGCTGAATGCCGCTATTTGCGGAATAAAAAGGGGAAGTTTGCTTCTAAAAAGAGCGTTGAGAACAGTGTACGTTCCGTCAACAAGATGACTCGGGCAAGAAAGTCAGCAAAGAAGCGTCGTTTTGAGGATGATGCTCAAGAACCCGCGATCAACGATTTTATAGCTCGCAAAAAACAAACAAACAAACCAACAAACAAGACGGTAGAATTTGGTACGTAGAATTTTACAACACTACAATACACTACACATGGCTTTAAATACTTTCGATTAATTGGCTGTTGAATGTCATAAACGTATTTAAAAAAATCCAAACTTCATCATACATGTACACACAGGACTCAGGCAAGGAAAACAGTCGGAAATTACGTGTAGCATGTAGTCGGGTCGCGAATTATTGGCATGGAGGTGTTAGCAAAAGGGTTAGACAAGTTATGAAAACGATAAGCAATGAATTAAAGGATCCAGTTTTTACTGAAGCTCGGCTTTTTTATTTACATTTTAACAAGTAAATATTACATTGTTTCTTAAGGAGTTCATTCAAAAGGAACTTCAACTTCACGTAAGCTTAATTTTATATGAAACAATTTTCACTCAAACAACTACAATGTACAAATAAGTACACATGCAGTTTAAAAAGTTTAAAACTTGACAAATATACCTGTACAGAAATTGAATGTAATCAGTCACTTCACACTATAAATAAGTTGGTGAAAATGGATAACTTGTCAAAAAAGGCCTGCATTGTATAAATAACAATAGTTTGTACTTGGGAGAGAGATCAGATATGCACTGTACAAATACCATAAATCCTGCACAGCTCCGCAGTGTTTGATACCCCAAGACTTCTCCGTAACGGAGGCTGCAGATATTCCAACCAGCTGCATGAAATTTAAGTATTGTTCTGTGAAAATCTTCCAGTTTTGAAATTCCTTCGAAGTCAACTGAACAACACCTTGAAATCTTCGCCGAAAAACAAATTGGGCTGTGTTTATAACGCACTGTTTAATTGTGAATTTTCCGCTCACGACGCATTGGAAGATGTGAAAGCACTTAGAAGGATTCTGTTTTCTCCGCCACCCGAGCCAAGCGCTGAAACTATTATGAATCGTGGAAAAACATCTTTACCGAACGAAGCCCAGCAACAAGCAACAGTTTTTGAGCGATGACAAGAAGTTGTTGACACCTTCAGCGGAAATCTCACTTACCTTCCGAATGGCTCTGTAAAGTTAACAATAGTAGTAACAACAGTAGTTGGCAGACTCCGGTTTCGCCTTCAGTACTCTTCAAGAAATTTCAAACTTGGAATAAACAGTCTTTATGGAGTTATGACACGCCCTCCATCGTCTCGAAACTTCTCGCGTCACCAAACCAAATCGTCGAGAATTTCATTGAACAGAAGAATAATTTCCTCAATATTAAAGTATTTCCACGAACAATAAACAAGATCTTTCTCTTTGCTTTGATTTCATCTACTTTTAGCCTGTTAATTCCTCTATTAATTGCCTTGGTAAGCAGATACGACGAGAGACAATGGGGTCCGATAGAATTTCGAGTCTGTATGAGTCTCGCAACTCGCGCGAATAAGGTCAGCGGTAACATGAAGAGCGCGACCGGAAATAATGATTTGCGCGAAATCGCGCGAACCGGAAATAAAAGGTGCAAAATGATTATCAATTTATCTCAAAAATTTGCTCGGTGACCTATGTTGAAATTTTTCATGCAAATAGCATTCAACTTTATCTAACATTTTAGACATTTAAGAAAAAATCTGTAGAGTAGATGTTTTTTAATCCTTAAGAGGCTATTTTTCGAATTATCTCCGTTTCCACTCTACAGAATTTTCTAAAATGTTCACAGAAAGTGAATAATATTGCAAACTTTGAAAAACGCTAATAAAAAATATAGGTCACCGAGTTAGTTTTAAAGATAAATTTAAAAAAAGTGACTTTTTAGGGGTAGGTCTTTAAAGAGGTATGGTTACCATGGCAACGCACATGACGTCAGAAGTTGTCTCAATTGAGACTTTAACAACCCTGTTGTAAGATAACCTACAATTTGTTTAAGTGACTTACAGCAAAAAAAAATTAATCTTGAATTGTTTTCACATGCATATCAGCTGTAAGAAACCCTTTCGAGCCTCCTTAATTTGCATGTGAATGAAAACTTATTTTCACATAAAAGGATGAGCACCAGGACTCGCTTTGAAAAAGAGGCCAAAGTTAATTCGGAAATGGCCTATTAAGGGCGTTCAATGGCGAAACAACAATAATAATAGGACGAAATGACAAGGAAGGTACGGGTCGTTGACTGTTTATCTTCTCGAGGAAGAGCGAAGGAAGGAGATGAAAAATCAAAGATTTACCGTATCCCGTAAGTAAAACGATCACAACATCTCTGCCCGAATAAATCGCTTCCAGTCACTGGACTTTTTTAGGTATTAAATTGATGTTACCATAGCTACTTCGAGAAATAGCGACGTGAAAGCTACTATAAAACATGGTGACGATGGCGACCAAACCACGGATTGAACAGCGATGGCAATAGCCTCGATTTTACGATGGCAAAGGAAATGAAGCAAAACTTAAGCAAACGAACGACTCGTCCCTGAGGCTCTCTAAACACGTGACCAGCCCAAACCAGGGTGTGTGTGTGTGTGTGTGTGTGTGTGTGTGTGTGTCTCTCTCTCTCTCTCTCTCTCTCTCTCTCTCTCTCTCTCTCTCTCTCTCTCTCTCTCTCTCTCTCTCTCTCTCTCTCTCTCTCTCTCTCTCTCTCTCTCTCTCTCGCTCCGGGGGACGAGTAGGAGAGAACCCTGGGAACGAGGTTGCAACGTTGGCTGTTTTATGAGTCACATCTGCCATCTGAAACTTGATCCAGGTAACTGAGGCCCGATCAAATGCCAAACCTTTTTGTGACATTTCGAGTTGAATCAAGTTTGACTGTTTGCAGCATATTTATTCACGAGAATGAATAATGAAAATCATATATTTGACTGCGGATTAATGATTAAATATATGACTGATCGTCGCAGTTATGAACACTAATTAAGCAGTAGTGAAAATAAAGCCCGAAAAAAAACTCAGGCTTGTACGGGATTCGAACCCACGACCGATATCGCAGAGGTCGTGGGTTCGAATCCCGTACAAGCCTGAATTTTTTTCAGGCTTTATTTTCACTACTGCTTAAGTAGTGTTCATAACTGCGATGATCCCATATTTAATATTTATTCACGGTGATATGGGTTGGTAAATAAAATTCTTGAAACCTTTCATGCCCACTCAAGCATCCAGCTTGACTGCCCACGCAATGGAGCCTGAGCTAATCAAGAGCCTGTAGTATAAAGAAAAACCTGTAAGCCACGTAATGAAGTTGTAGCCACGTGAGTAAAGAGGGGTGTGCCCTAGAGCACCTACTCCCACCAGCGCCACACCATCACCATCAGTGGTACTGACTCTGTACCCACCTCGATAGTGTTAGTTGCTTATTTTTCTTTTTTTTTGAGGATCTTTAACGAGCTCGATGGGAAACCGGCGATAGAAGTCTCGCCGAATTCTTTTTTACTTGGAGAACGAAAATCAGTACACAACATTGGCATAAAAAACGTTTTACTCAGTAAGGGTAAGCGAATTGTTAGCTGCAAGTTAAGCCTATAACAAATCTTATTGTGGTTTTGTGCGTTGCTATTCTAAGGAGTGTGTCTCTGGAGACAGACTGTTGCTGCGTGGCTGTGAAGCGGTTGTGGTAAAGAGAGTGGCTACATGACAGGAGAGTCCATCATAACATAGACGATGATCCAAAACATCTAACATTATTACTCCAATTCAACGCAACAGCAAGTTAAAAGATCGAATTGAAGAAAATTTAATCAAAGAGTATTTCTGATGTCGCTTGAAAAGTTAAGACATCCGTTATTTTCTTTTAAAAGAACTGTATATTATAAAGTCGCTCTAAATTCGTTTTCATTTGAAGGGCTGCAATTAGCAAACAAGATCAGCAAAGAAGTCTTACCAAGTTAAGAAAAGCAAACTGTGAATTGCACGATATGCCTGACACAACTGTTGTTGTGATACTAGTATTCTCCTTTCGCTGATGGTTTGCATTGAGAACAGTTTCATGATATTTGTTTCTGGATTCACCGAAACAAACTAATATACAGATTAAGCCTTAATATATATTAAGTCTAATATATAGATTAAGCCTAAAAGCGGAGCTCCACGATTATTGTTTTTCTTTACTGGTATTGAACAACCAATATTTTATGTTTAGAGCAGTCAACAAGAATTGACCGCGGTTCAAAACCTCAAAACATTACAAGAAAACAATACACGACAAGTATGTTTGTTCGAAAACAAATTTAAACAATCAAAAAACGATCAAACATTTTCATCCAACATCGTGTTTGACCGTTCAGCCGCCTCTCTCATCAGCCGGTAAAAAACAACCAAATGAGCCACATAAAGTCGAAATTTCAGCGATAATACGCAAACAATCGTTGTTGACTCACTCTGTCTAGTGTTTGGTCAAACACTGTCTGTGCGTTTAGCCACACAACGTTATGTTTGACAACTGACGATGCTGGATGGAAATGTGTGATCGTTTAACCCTCGCTTTAATCCTTAATTTCACGAGGACTCATTGCGATTGCAACGTGTTAATAAGATAAGGGCAAAAGTTTCTTAACGCGGAGAGGCCCCGAGGTCGCAAAACAGTCAGCCAAGCGAAGTTAAATACTCGTTCGCTTGCAAACAAACAACGTAACAAAACAAAGAAACAATTCAACTATGTCTTTGGGTCCAAAACGAGTACAGATGATTGTCATTTATATCCAGTCGAGAGAAAAATATAAGTTTCATTCCCGAACAAAAGTAACAGCGATTAAACCAAATGTTAAGCTTCAATTTATTTAATTTACCTCACTGTCCTGTGTTGAAGAAGTTTCTACCATATGGAAATACGTAAGCTTCAGTAAAGCATCCGCAAAAAGAGCAAATGGTTTGTCGAAAGAAAGGGCTTCTTCCACAGAGTTTGAGCTACTCGTTCCTCCTATTAATGCAGTTGAACTGTTAAGTGACCTTTCTTAGTGAGATGCAAGATGCCGCGGTAAAGTGAAAGCCGTTGATGCGTTGAATTATTTTGTTTTCAACCACACAATCGATCCAAGTTTGAAGCTTTTCCTGAAGCTCTTCCTTTTATCACTTGAAAATTCACCTTGCGGAGTATCTTTTGACAAGTTCTTGATTTTTATGCCTTTTACGCGAATTAAAAGACAAACTTCAATCGAAGAAGATGAAGTTGATTTGCTCTAAATGAAGAAAACAACTGAATATGAAATTACGAGCCGCAGAAAGCGCGCGAAAAATTAAGCCTCGTTTTGGTTTGGGTATCCCACACCTGGCTTGAGCCTGCGATCCAATCGAAAGCGAGTACCTGGTCAGCGGTCAACTTTAAAAAAATCAGCTGACCTCGATGAGGTCTTAACTTGAGCCTGCGATATGGTCACGTGACACTGGTAAGCGGATACCTTGTTTTCACAGGTGTCAATTGGCTATAAGATGGATGTCCAGTATCAAAGACATGTACGCTGTAAAGTAGCTGGTCAGCTGGGCAAGGTGGAGTATGGCCACCATGTTGGATTGTTATGATTGCTATTAGGATATTATTAATTATTGTGCGATTCCGTCGTCGTCGTGCGGTCGCGCCCACGAGCAATACCGCTAGCCAGGATTACCTTGCGAAAAGCAGTTGACGGGTACGGGTATGGTGCCCCGCTTGGCGGCCCTGCGGGCCAACGGAGCTCCGCTAAAACGAACTTCTTTTCTCCTTATCAACTTGGCTTTTGCAGACCTTCTGTTTGGATTTACAGAGATAATACAGAGATCTAGCCAAGCCTAAAAGCAGTGCTCCACGATTTTTTTTGTGCTGGTACGGTATTGAACAGCTTCGCATGGCTTTCCTTGCGCCAATTATTTACGCTTAGAGCAGTCAACAGGAATTGACCGCGGTTTAAAACCTCAAAACATTAACACATTACAAGCAGACAATACACGAAGCGTATGTTTGTTCTTAAACAAATTTAAACAATCAAAAAACGATCAAACATTTTCATTCAACATCGTATTTTGTGTTGGACAAGCATGTTTGACCGTTTAGCCACATCTCTCAACATTGTATTTAAATGGCTTTGCATGTTTGATCGAGATCAAACATTTTCATCTAACATTTCGCGTTATGAACAAATGTTTGATCATTTAGCCACCCCAACCAACAAACCGTGCACAGCGGGTAAAAAGCAACCAAATGAACCAAACAACGTCGAAATTTCAGCGATAATACGCAAAAAATCATTCTGTGGACTCACTCTGTCTGGTGTTTGGTCAAACATTTGTTTGTGCGTTTAGCCACCCCACGTTATGTTTGACAAACACGATGTTGGATGAAAATATTTGATCGTTTAGCCGGGGCTAAACGATCTAATCCTTTTTTACAAGGACTTATCAATGGCGATTACGTGTTAATAAGATAAGGGCAATCGTTTCTTAACGCTGTTGAGGCACAGACATCGAAAAACAGTCAGCCAAGCTGAGTAAAACACTTGTTCGCTCGCAAGCACAACAATAAAACAAACAAACAATTCAACTAGTTCTTTGCGTACAAAATGAGTAGAGATGATGGTTATTTATGTCTATTTATGTGTTAAGCTTCAATTTATTTCATTTACCTGTGTTGTAGAGGTTCTTGAGAATACGTATCCACTTTAGTAAAAACATGCAGGAATCACCAAAAATAGCAAGCTGTTTGTCCAAAGGAAGAACTTCTTCCACTAACTTTGAGCTACTCGTTCCTCCCATCAATGCCGGTGAACTGTTAGCTGACCTTTCTTGGTGAGCTGCAAGATGCCGCGGTAAAGTGAAAGCTCTTGAAGCCCTTGAATCATTTTGTTTTTCAACCACACAATCCGAGCGCCATGCAAGTGGATCCAAGTGTTAAGCTTTACCTGAGAAAAACTGTTTGCTCTCCATTTTTATCATTTGAAAATTCACTTTCCGGAATATCTTTAAACTACGGTAGTTCCTGATTTTTAGGCCTTTTACGCGAAGAACTTGGAAAGAAGATGAAGTTGGTTTGGTCAAAATGAAGAAACCAACTGGATGTGAAATTTCGAGCCGCAGAAAGCGCGCGAAAAATTAAGCCTCGTTTTCGTTTGGGTGTCCCACACCTGGCTTGAGCCTGCGATCCAACCAAAATCAGTACCTGGTCAGCGGTCAACTTCGAAAAAAACAGCTGGCCTCGATGAGCTTACCCCAACTTGAGCCCGCGATATGGTCACGTGATATCTGTCAGCGGATGCCTTGCTTTGACAGCAAGCATTGACCATAACATGGATGTCCGAGGATATCCAATATCAAAGATGTATGCTGTAAACTAGGTGGTCAACTGGAGTATGGCCCTAATGTTGGATTATTACCCGGGCTGCGCGCGTCTCGCGCGGCGCCCGGGTCTTAAACTACCGACGATTATTCTTTTTCGTCGTCGAGTATCATCCACAAATGGCACTTCCGGCGTTTCTGCGCAAGCGCTAACTATTTTTAACAACAGTGATGCGTGTTGTCACGTACGGGAAAATGTCGATTCATCTTGTGGCTTTTGAAGTCTGAACAAACAATATGTTAAGAGAAGTGTCTATGCGAATGTTTGCAAGTTCAACGGCGAGAAGAAAGCTTTTAACATGAGTAAACTTAATGGCAGATGGACTGCTTCAGGAGATTGCGAGTAGTCTCTAATTTTGGCGACGGATTTTGGGGCCACGTGCGCGCGCGAAGTTGCGAGGAGACGCGACGCGAGGGGAACGCCAAATATTAGAGACTACAGACAAAGGGAGTTTGACCTTTCCCGGCCGAGTGATTCGGAAGTGTAAATCTCATATCAACAGCAAGAATGATGCCTGTTGTCACGTATCGGAAAACGTCGATTCACCTTGTGTCTTTGAAGTCTGAACAACTAATATGTTAAGAGAAGTGTCTATACGAATGTTTGCAAGGTCAACAGCGAGAAGAAAGCTTTTAACATGACCAAAATTTAACTCCAGATGGATTGCCGCCGTGTTCCCCGTATCGGGTGTCTGGAGAACTCAGACCTAGAAAACTCAGACCTCAGACCTAGAAAACTCAGCCCCCCCCCCCCCCCCCCCCCCCCCCAAGTCTGGAAAACTCAGACCCCCTCAAAACTATACAAATTTTCAAAGTCAAATAAACGTGGACAAAATAAATTATCGCCGTTCAGTGCGCTGAAATGTTACACCGTCTATTTATCGCAGATAACAAACACTTCACGTTATTATAATCGGCTCCGGAGCACGAGACCTAGAATACTCAGACCCCCCCCCCCCCCCCCCCACCCCCAAACTGGAAACAGACCCCCTCACAACTATACAAATTTTCAAAGTGAAATAAACGTGGGCAAAATGAATTATCGCCGTTTATGAGGGTTTGAGTTTTTACAGTTTGGGGGGTGGGTCTGAGTTTTCTAGGTCTTGTGCTTGGGAGCCGATTATAATAACATGAGACGACAAAGGAGAAGTGTTTGTAAACAGTTTCACTCTGCTAATTAATTTTCTACTCACATTTCACCGAGACGTACTCCATTAACGTTTATGCGAAAAAATCCTACATCGTTCGATAAGCGTTTCCTTTCTCAAACAATTATCCATCGAAGCGAAAACAAGTGTGCTTAGTTTTTTTTTTGGAATCAATACACTATTTTTATCACCTTGCAAAAGGATAAACCTCTGTGGCCTAAAGGTCACTGTTCTTGCGTGTGACACAGCTAACCCGGGTTTGATGTCTTTTAGCTTTTTTAGTGGTATATATCACGGGCTTTATTTTTCTGTTTCTCTTTTTCTTGTTCTTTTAGAAATATTTTTTACAAGTGTTATAATTACTGTTCTCAATGGTTGAGCTGTATTTTAGAGGAATAAATGTTGATAGGGGTCTAAAGAAATAGACTCCAACACAAGCTAAACACAATGCGTCCGATGTAAGAAAGACAGACTTCCCTCTATTCTTTTGTTTAGCACTAAGTTAGGGATACAATACTGTTTTTTACAAGCCCGGGTTTAGGCTAATTGTAGCCTCTTGTTATTATTATTATTATTATTATTATTATTATTGTTGTTGTTGTTGTTGTTGTTATTATTATTATAAGGATACAATTAATGGGACATTTCACATCCCATACATGGAAGGGCGGACGTACGCGCGTACGGTCGTACGGTCGTACGGTTGCACGGTGACCAAAACCAAATTTTCTCCATCAGATGGGTTACCATATTTTCTTAACCATGGTGCTCCGCTCACGTTTCATCTTCCACTACATACAGGCTATATAGTGTTTGATGAAATCAAAACGCATGTGCATAAGCCTATTTCTTCCTATAGCGTCTGTCTTCTTTCTCGCCCTCATTGCTATGGAGCGAGCTTTTGCTTTCATTTGGCCGCTTCGCCATCGAGTAACAAGCATACAATCTTACATCTACAGTGTTATTATCGTGTGGCTCACAGGAACAGTAGTGGGCGCGATACATTTGCTTGTGCTCTACTGCTCTATGATAGCGTTGTCCTTGGTTACGATCTGTGTGTCTTATCTAGCAATCCGAAAACGACCAAACTACAGAGGACCGGGCATCGATACTGCACATAACAGCCAAAGTATAGAGAAAATCACCAAACTCTCCAAGACTCTGTTTATTGTGATAGCTGCATCTCTTGTTTGTTGCGCTCCAAGCATTGTCTTTTATTGGTTTATTTTTGGGAGGAAGAAATGTTTCCTGTTTCCCTATCTCACCTTTTTTTCATGTTACATGAGACCAATTCTCTCGTCAACCCAATTATTTATAGCTTTAAAACGTCTGGTTCAGAGAAACTCTAAAACGTAAGAAAAATAAGCTGAGATTCTCAAGCCGGCCGAAAAAGTATACAGTGAGTTACTGTAACTAGAATGTGTTGTCACAGGCACATAAAACCTAAGGAAAACGACTTTCATGATTAAAAATAGTCAATGTATAAGATAAATCAGGAGAGTACAGGAACAGGTACTAACAGATATTTACTAAACTAAGGGAAAAAATCAAAAATTGAAGAATAATTCATCAAATGGCTTTTTTGGTACTGCTTGGCAGCGCTAAGATTTATGTTCTGCATTTTGTCTAATTTTCAAAAAATAAGCAGATATCAATCAATTGTCTGTACGACAAATAATTACCCGGGCTGCGCGCGTCTCGCGCGGCGCCCGGGTCTTAAACTACCGACGGTTCTTCTTTTTCGTCGTCGAGTATCATCCACAAATGGCACTTCCGGCGTTTCTGCGCAAGCGCTAACTATTTTTAACAACAGTGATGCGTGTTGTCACGTATGGGAAAATGTCGATTCATCTTGTGGCTTTTGAAGTCTGAACAAACAATATGTTAAGAGAAGTGTCTATGCGAATGTTTGGAAGTTCAACGGCGAGAAGAAAGTTTTTAACATGAGTAAACTTAACGGCAGATGGACTGCCGTGTTTCCCCGTGTCTGCTTCAGTAGACAGCGAGTAGTCTCTAATTTTGGCGACGGATTGTGGGGGCACGTGCGCGCGCGAAGTTGCGAGGAGACGCGACGCGAGGGGAGGGCCAAAAATCAGAGACTACAGACAAAGGGAGTTTGACCTTTCACGGCCGAGTGATTCGAGTGTAAATCTCATATCAACAGCAAGAATGATGCCTGTTGTCACGTATCGGAAAACGTCGATTCACCTTGTGTCTTTGAAGTCTGAACAACTAATATGTTAAGACAAGTGTCTATACGAATGTTTGCAAGTTCAACAGCGAGAAGAAAGCTTTTAACCTGGCCAAAATTTAACTCCAGACTGACTGCCGTGTTCCCGTATCCGCTCCATTGAGATGTACATTTTGTTGAATAACTCAAGTACGGGATATCACACACCCCTGAGACTTTAACAGGTAGTTTATTTACTATTTTACCACAATATCTCAATTTCTGGACTTTAATTTTTGAATGATAAGCGATTATATTTTACAAATGTACTAGCGTCCCTTGAAACTGTCCAGAAACGTTCCTTTCTTGTGTTTCAAATGACCCTGGATTGACGTATTTGTAAACAGTTTCACTCTGCTAATTAATTTTCTACTCACATTTCACCGAGACTCCATTCACATTTATGCGAAAAAATCCAACATCGTTCGATAAGCGTTTCCTTTCTCAAACAATTATCCATCGAAGCGAAAACAAGTGTGCTTAGTTTTTTTTTTTTTTGGAATCAATACACTATTTTTATCATCTTGCATAACGATAAACCTCTGTGGCCTAAAGGTCATTGTTCCTGCCTGTGACGCAGCTAACCCGGGTCCGATGTCTTTTAGTGGTATATATCACGGGCTTTATTTTTTCTGTTTCTCTTTTTCTTGTTCTTTTAGAAATATTTTTTACAAGTGTTATAATTATTGTGCTCAATGGTTGAGCTGTATTTTAGAGGAATATATGTTGATAGGGGTCTAAAGAAATAGACTCCAACACAAGCTAAACACAATGCGTCCGATGTAAGAAAGACAGACTTCCCTCTATTCTTTTGTTTAGCACTAAGTTAGGGATACAATACTGTTTTTGGCAAGCCCGGGTTTAGGCTAATTGTAGCCTCTTGTTAACAATTATTCACCGAAGTGGAGGTCAATAGTGGTGGATATTTACCGAGCCCCGAAGCGGCCAATCAGAGCGCGCGAAAATCACTATTCACTTGTGTGGTATATACTAATACTTAATATTCCATCCTTTCAAGTCGAAATCCATCCTTCTATGTGAATTATTTAAACAGTTTACACCTATCTTCCTGTTCGCTTGATATTAAATTCAATAAAATTTTGCATTGTAGTTGAATAAACTTGGATTCGAATCCCGTACAAGCCTGAAATTTTTTCAGGCTTTGTTTTCACTACTGCTTAAGTAACGTTCATAACTGCGATGATCATTCACATTTTCTTTAATCTGCAGTACAAATATTAATCTGATTTTCATATATTCATTCTCTCATATTCATCACTCACGGGTATATTACGAACCAGCGAAACGGCCAGCACCCTGTTGGATGGTTAGCTCAGTTGGTAGAGCACTGCATCGCAGGGGTCGTGGGTTCGAATCCCGAATTCTTTTTCAGGCTGTATGTTCACTACAACTTAAGTAGTGTTAATAAACAGTCTTGGACAATTTAGTATTTTGCTCCGCAATTTTTCTGTTATGTGCTGAGGCAGTCACGTTGGATCCTCTGTGGTTAAAGTTTCTTCGAATAGCCAGATAAGACCTGCATATAGCAACCAGGGATAAAGCGATTGCAATAAAACTTACTGCGACGTAATATCGCGCATCCAAAAGTTCGTAATCAGATAGCAAACGCAATGCACTCAGGAACATACGACCGAGCCACGCAATAACAGCACTGACGATATACATTTTGATGCTTTCTGTTTGATGGTGGAACGGTTGAATTAAGGCGAACGCTCGTTCAAAAGAAACAAGAACCAGGAAAAATATAGGCTCATTTGCAAATGTAACCTGAGAAAATGCTATAATATGCTTATGTTGCGGACTAGCGAGAGCTTACAAGTTCCCGTGGAAAGTCAAACCCAATGTTATCTACTCCATCAACAACTTCAACGAGGAGGTCTGCAACAGCCAAGTTGAGAAGAAGCAACGAGCTTTTGTTTATTTCGTTTCGATGAATCCATAAAACAAAAAAGGTGAAAGTATTCCCAATAACAATGATCTTACACTGGACCAGGACAATGCACAAGACTACAACGGTGGGTGCTTTTGAGGCCATGGCTTGAGATTAACTTGATTGTTCACCTTAAACTTGATCTTCTTTCTACTTAAATCAAGTTATTAGAGCCTGCTTCAGATACCGAACACTTTTTGTACCGAACTGAATTTAAGTCAATCAAGTTCGTTTGTGGTGCAGCAAGTTATATTGATTCAATTCAGTGTATTTCGGAAAAACCTTGACGACCCGGACAGCCGATCGAAACAATGTACTTCAGATTCCTGGAGCTTTTTAGGTGCAGTCAAGCCTGAGCCAATCAAGAGCTCTGCTATGAAAAGAAAAAAAGTAACATAAGGCCTCCATTCCATTCAATTCAAAAAACAATTCCGGCAAGATTTGCTTCGTGATTGATAAACAGACAAGTGTGTTTACTAGCGCTTGTAATCGAAAAGTAAAATCATAAAAATTTGATGAGAAGAAAAACCATTGTTTGAAACAAACTTCGTTATTTTTTCTCATTTTTATTTCATTATATAAGTTGCCTCGTTCCTGTAGCTGTTTTCTTAAGGAAACTTAACATTCAGATCCACTGAATATTAGCGTCCACAACACTTAGAAAACGTGTGCTTGATTAATCAATGAACATATTCTTATTTCTCCTCGGTATACTCAAACCATTGACTTATTAGTTCAAATCTAACCGTGAGACTACTAATTGTAGTTGAACGCACCAAACTTATTAAACTCCGTTATGACAGGTCTATTAATTAATCTATTAATTAATTCTTTTCCGTTGCTGCACCTAAACTCTGGAACGAGCTGCCATTAGATCTTAGAAGTTTAGATACAATTAATTTATTCAAGAAACACTTAAAGACCGTTCGTTTTAAGAAAGCATTTAATGTTTAAGCTTTTGTTGATTTAGAATGATTTATTGTGATATTTTTATAAATATGACTGTAAATAGGTCTCTAATTTATTCATACTTTATTTCTAGTGGTATCTTTTTAATTACTTTAATATTATGAATTGTAAAGCGCTTTGGTCAATTAGTGGAGTTAGCGCTATATAAATTATGTTAAATAAATAAATAAATAATTAATTAATTAATTAAACACAATCTCACAGTCATCAAGAGTTTATTGTTATTGTTATGTGGATCTTCAAAATAACTCGGCAGGAAACAAATTAGAGCATTGTCGGGTGATACTCTGTTTTATGCTCTCTTAATATTCTACAAAAGTAGCCCTGAATCCAGCATCAGCAAAACCTTTACACTCGCTAAAACTGCGAATCTTAGGTGCACGTTATGTCTAAAACAACTGTTATCGTGGTTTTATGCATTACTATTCTCCATTCCCTGATCGTTTGCATCGGGAACAGTTTCACAATATTTGTTTTCTGGATTCACCGAAACGTCTTTTCTCCTTATCAACTCGGCTTTTGCAGACCTTCTTGTTGGATTTACAACGGTATTAGTTACAGCCACATTTACTCTTCCACTACATAAAGACTATTTGGTATTTGATGCCAGCATAACGCGGACATATGTGACTCTTTGTTTCTCATTTGAAGCTGCTTTTACTACAGCATCTGTCTTTTTTCTCGTGCTCATTGCTATTGAACGAGCATTTGCATTGATTTGGCCGCTTCGCCATCGAGTAACAATCATGAAAGGTTACATCTACAGTGTTGTTATCGTGTCGCTCGCTGGAATAGCTGTGGGTTCAATAAATTTGCTTGTTTTATTCGACTTTCTCGACGTAAGGGATTCTCAAGTAGCTTATAGTATTACCATATTGTTATCGTTGGTCGCGATCAGTGTGTCTTATCTAGCAATCCGAAAACGTATGAGCTATGATCGTCCGGGTTTCGCTACTGTTAAGAACAGACAACGTATTGAGAAAATATGCAAACTCTCCAAGACACTGTTTGTTGTGATAGCTGCATCTCTTGTTTGTTGTGTTCCAAGCATTGTCGTATATTGTGTTTATATTTGGCACAAAGGAAAGCTTTCGGATGCCGTAGTGAACGTTTTTGCCATGATACATGTCACAAATTCTCTGGTCAACCCGGTTATTTGTTGTTTTGGAATTCCTGATATTCAGAGAAACTTTAAGGCAATTGAAAAATAAGATGAGGGTGATAACGCAATAAAGAAGACATGCAGTGAATCAAGCAATGGCAGGGTCTTAATTGCTGTTTTTGGCAGTCAAAAACGTCAGCTAGCATTTTCGGAAAGAAAATAGTTCCCTAGAAAGCTCGTGGAAAGTTCAATTCAGCTTGCATTTTCTCAAAGGAAGATTTTGTTCCCTAACATTTTCGGGCAATTAAAATTACAGCTAGGGAATCCGAACAGATGAACTTCTTCTAGCTTATGAAAACATCTCTTTAAACAGACTCCAAACACCAAACACCTTTCTACAGCTTTCGTTTGATTTGGCTCGTTGGGTGCCCCTGACCAAGAAACCTAAAATGGTGACATGGTACCTAAAGGACCACCACAATCTGATTGTCAGTGAACGGGAGGTTAATTTTTCTTTCTCATACGCATTGGATAGGGAAATGGAGGACAGAATATATCCATAATCAGAAAGCACTGTCATTTTACCTCTTCTTACGTAATTCCACCAAGTATTACTGAAGATACAAGGTTAGCAACTGAAAATTTCTAAGGAAAACTAAAAGCAAGTAAACGAGAAAAAGTGAACGACTTTCCACATTTCTTGTTATGTTAATTAACTCCTTTTCACGCCTTAATTTTCCAATACTCCATTTCCTCAGACCTGGTCCCTAAATTTCGTATTCGTTTACAGCTTGGCGTCCACAGTTCCGGTTGCTCGGAAAAAGAGAAAAGCAAGTCAAGCTAAGTGCACTCTCAAATTTCCTTTTTACGACGACTCAGTTTGCATTAACTGATCTACCTGTATAATGCAAAACTCAAACTCAATTTTATTTACAACAGAACCAAAATTTGACAACATCTGCAAAAATCTCATCTGCAATTTTTAATTTATTTTTTTTAATTATATAACGTTTGTAATACGTTCCTGTAAGACAAACAATACTTATTCTAGCCTCTCAGTTCAAAATTTAACCTTTCATTTGATTTATTGAACACGGTTTATGAAATGTTTATCAACTATCTTTGTTTCTTTACGATTGATTGTCAAACTTTGCATTATAGTTGATTAAACTTTTTTTTTTTCATCAATTCTGAATGCGGGGTGTCAAACCTTTGTTTTTTATGATGAAAAAATTTTCAGCCATGATACCATTGGCAGTTGAAGCCATTGTTGTGTTAACTACTACATACTCGACTCCGCCTCCTATAATTAAATCCTTAGCTAACATCGTTGTCACTGTGATAATGAATATATGAATATATACTCTGGTTATGAGATACTTATAAATGCTAAAAAGGGTACCTCGAACGCTCGTTCAAATGACATAAGAACCACGAATAATATCGATGCATTTGCACATGTAACCTGAAGAAAGGTTAATATGATCATGTTGAGTGTGTTAAGTCTTCCAGTTCTAATGGGGGAGCACGGATGGCGCGGTGGTGGGAGCGCTCTCTTTCCCGCCGACCACTTCTAAATTCCAATTCGATCCGGAATGTTCGAACGATTCACACATGAGCCCTAGGCACATTGGGCAACCACTCCTCACGCTATCGAGCTTAAATGAATTGATTTGATTTTGTGGAATGTCTAACCCAATGTTATCTACTTCATCTAAACCTCCAACGAAGACTTCTGCAACAGCCAAGTTGATGAGAAGAAAGGAGGTTATGTTTAGTTTGATTCGATGAATCCAAACAACCGTGAAAAATGGCGAAACTATTCCCAATAAAAATAATCATACACTGGACCAGGACAATGCACAAGACTACAACGGTGACTGTTTTTGAAGTCATGGCTTAGAATAAACTTGATGGTTGATCTTAAACTTATCTTCCTCATTACTTAATACAGGGGCACCCATCGACAAGTTTCGGTAGATATCTGTTCGGTGGAGGGTAATTCGCCTTGGGCTTTCGGCGACGATTAAAGAGTGCCCGCGGATTTTCGTAACTAAAACGTGGCCTAAAAGATTCGCAATTGGGAAATCATAGCCCCTAAGGTTTTCGGAAAGGTCGTAATAGCTGTTTTTGGCTGTCAAAAACGTCAGCTAGCATTTTCGAAAAGCAAATTAGTTCCCTAGAAAGTTCGTGGAAAGTTCATTTCAGCTAGCATTTTCTCAAAGGAAGATTTTGTTCCCTAACATTTTCGGGCAATTAAAATTTCAGCTAGGGAATCCGAACAGATGAAATTCTTCTAGCTAATGAAAACATCACTTAAAACAGACTTCAAACACAACAAGGTACTTAAAAATGCATTTCTACAGCTTTTGGTTGATTTGGTTCGTTGGGTGCCCCTGTTAATAAGCGAGTTATTAAATCCTGTACCGAACTCTTTTTATACCGCACCGAACTGAAGTCAATCAACTTCGACTGTTGTGCAGCAAATTGATTCAAGGCAGTGTATTTCGCGGAAACCTTGAAGCGACGGCTGATTAAAACACTTACTTCAGATTCGTGGAACCGTTTAGGCGCACTCAAGCCTCAACAAATCAGGAGCCTTGCTATATAAAGAAGAAAACATTTCCGCTGTTGATCAAATAACTTGCCTCAATAAGGCCACCTTACATTCAATTCAGCAAAAAATTCCGGCAAGATTTCCCTTTTGATTAATAAACAGAAAAGTGTGTTTTTATTTCATTTCCTTTGAAAAGATCTCTACATTGTGTTCGAAAAGTAAATTCATAAATTTCGATGAAACGAGAAAACGTTGATTGAAAAACATTCATTATTTTTCTATCGTTTTTTGTTTCAGAATATAAGTTTTTCTCCTTGTTGCTGTCCCGGGTTGCTGTAGGTATTTTAAGAAATTTCAACATTAAGTTCAGTGAGCATTTTTAAAGTAAGCGTCCACAATTCTAAGAAAACGTGACCTTGATTTGGCAATAAAAATATTTTTTATTTCTCCTCCGTGCACTTAAACCATCGATTTTTTTCTTTGCCTCGTGTGGTTCCCTGTTTCCCTTTACTAGGGCTAACGCCCAGTGGGTTATTCATGGGTTTAAGTAGCACTTTAATTTACACTTTAGAGTTAATTCTCTATTCCACTATTTGTGTTCCTAGTGCTACGCGGCACAACATTCATATGTACCCTTACTTTCTCTTTGCCGCGATTCACCATCTAAAATCGTCCCCGACTTTCTCTGTGCGACCTTGTAGCTCAGTCGGCAGAGTAACGGTAGATCTAATCCGGAGGTCGTGGGTTCGATTCCCACCGAGGTCAAAAGATTTTTTCTTTGCCTCGTGTGGTTCCCTGTTTCCCCTTAACTAGGGCTAACGCCCAGTGGGTTATTCATGGGTTTAAGTAGCACTTTAATTTACACTTTAGAGTTAATTCTCTATTCCACTATTTGTGTTCCTAGTGCTACGCGGCACAACATTCATATGTACCCTTACTTTCTCTTTGCCGCGATTCACCATCTAAAATCGTCCCCGACTTTCTCTGTGCGACCTTGTAGCTCAGTCGGCAGAGTAACGGTAGATCTAATCCGGAGGTCGTGGGTTCGATTCCCACCGAGGTCAAAAGATTTTTTCTTTGCCTCGTGTGGTTCCCTGTTTCCTCTTTACTAGGGCTAACGCCCAGTGGGTTATTCATGGGTTTAAGTAGCACTTTAATTTACACTTTAGAGTTAATTCTCTATTCCACTATTTGTGTTCCTAGTGCTACGCGGCACAACATTCATATGTACCCTTACTTTCTCTTTGCCGCGATTCACCATCTAAAATCGTCCCCGACTTTCTCTGTGCGACCTTGTAGCTCAGTCGGCAGAGTAACGGTAGATCTAATCCGGAGGTCGTGGGTTCGATTCCCACCGAGGTCAAAGATTTTTTCTTTGCCTCGTGTGGTTCCCTGTTTCCCTTTACTAGGGCTAACGCCCAGTGGGTTATTCATGGGTTTAAGTAGCACTTTAATTTACACTTTAGAGTTAATTCTCTATTCCACTATTCATCGTCTTATTAACTTAAATCTGACCGTGAGAATACTTGAATGCACCGCGGATGGTCACCACTATTTACATCTATTTATATCACTATTTATAAAACACAATCACACATCCGGACTGTTTATAGTTATTGTTATGCCAATCTTCAAAATAAATCGGCAGGAAACAAGTTGGAGCATTGATGGGTAGCACTCTGATTATACTCTCTTAATATTCTACAAAGTCGCCCTGAATTCAACATCAGTAAAACCGTGACACTTGATAAAGGTGCGAATTTCAGGTTCCCGTTATGCCTAACAGAGCTGTTATTGTGGTTTTATACATTGCTATTCTCCATTACCTGATCGTGTGCATCGGGAACGGTTTCACAATATTTGTTTTCTGGAGTCACCGAAACAAACTAAAACGAACATCTTTCCTCCTTATCAACTTGGCCTTCGCAGATCTCCTTGTTACCCGGGCTGCGCGCGTCTCGCGCGGCGCCCGGGTCTTAAACTACCGACGGTTCTTCTTTTTCGTCGTCGAGTATCATCCACAAATGGCACTTCCGGCGTTTCTGCGCAAGCGCTAACTATTTTTAACAACAGTGATGCGTGTTGTCACGTATGGGAAAATGTCGATTCATCTTGTGGCTTTTGAAGTCTGAACAAACAATATGTTAAGAGAAGTGTCTATGCGAATGTTTGGAAGTTCAACGGCGAGAAGAAAGTTTTTAACATGAGTAAACTTAACGGCAGATGGACTGCCGTGTTTCCCCGTGTCTGCTTCAGTAGACAGCGAGTAGTCTCTAATTTTGGCGACGGATTGTGGGGGCACGTGCGCGCGCGAAGTTGCGAGGAGACGCGACGCGAGGGGAGGGCCAAAAATCAGAGACTACAGACAAAGGGAGTTTGACCTTTCACGGCCGAGTGATTCGAGTGTAAATTTCATATCAACAGCAAGAATGATGCCTGTTGTCACGTATCGGAAAACGTCGATTCACCTTGTGTCTTTGAAGTCTGAACAACTAATATGTTAAGACAAGTGTCTATACGAATGTTTGCAAGTTCAACAGCGAGAAGAAAGCTTTTAACATGATCAAAATTTAACTCCAGACTGACTGCCGTGTTCCCGTATCCGCTCCATTGAGATGTACATTTTGTTGAATAAGTCAAATACGGGATATCACACACCCCTGAGACTTTGACAGGTAGTTTATTTACTATTTTGCCACAATATCTCAATTTCTGGACTTTAATTTTTGAATGATGAGCGATTATATTTTACAAATGTACTAGCGTCCCTTGAAACTGTCCAGAAACGTTCCTTTCTTGTGTTTCAAATGACCCTGGATTGACGTATTTGTAAACAGTTTCACTCTGCTAATTAATTTTCTACTCACATTTCACCGAGACTCCATTCACATTTATGCGAAAAAATCCAACATCGTTCGATAAGCGTTTCCTTTCTCAAACAATTATCCATCGAAGCGAAAACAAGTGTGCTTAGTTTTTTTTTTGGAATCAATACACTATTTTTATCATCTTGCATAACGATAAACCTCTGTGGTCTAAAGGTCATTGTTCCTGCCTGTGACGCAGCTAACCCGGGTCCGATGTCTTTTAGTGGTATATATCACGGGCTTTATTTTTTCTGTTTCTCTTTTTCTTGTTCTTTTAGAAATATTTTTTACAAGTGTTATAATTATTGTGCTCAATGGTTGAGCTGTATTTTAGAGGAATATATGTTGATAGGGGTCTAAAGAAATAGACTCCAACACAAGCTAAACACAATGCGTCCGATGTAAGAAAGACAGACTTCCCTCTATTCTTTTGTTTAGCACTAAGTTAGGGATACAATACTGTTTTTGGCAAGCCCGGGTTTAGGCTAATTGTAGCCTCTTGTTGGATTTACAGCGGTATTAACTACAGCCACATTTTATCTCCACTATATACAGGCTATGTGG
Source organism: Pachyseris speciosa (assembly GCA_016490735.1). Lineage (NCBI taxonomy): Eukaryota > Metazoa > Cnidaria > Anthozoa > Scleractinia > Pachyseridae > Pachyseris > Pachyseris speciosa. The sequence goes on from JAEMWC010000063.1 coordinate 1,648,529, forward strand.
TAGCCGATAAGGAAACGCTGACAGATAGCTTTATTTCTTTTGCATTTCAAGCTACTTTTATGGCAACGTCTCTCTTCTTTCTTCTGCTCGTTGCTATTGAACGAGCGTTTGCTTTGATTTGGCCGCTTCGCCATCGAGTAACAAGCATTAAAGGTTACATCTACAGTGTTGTTATCGTGTGGCTCGCTGGAATAGCTGTGGGTGCAATGAATTTGCTTGTTTCATACGACGTTTTCAACGCAAGGGATTTTCAAATAATCTATTGTATTATCATGTTGTTATCGTATGTTACGATCTGTGTGTCTTATCTAGCAATTCGAAAACGAATGAACTATAGAGGTCCTGGTATTGATATAGTACGTAACGGACAAAGTATGGAGAAAATCACCAAACTCTCCAAGAGTCTGTTTGTTGTGATAGCTGCATCTCTTGTATTTTGTGTTCCAAGTCTCGTGTTTTATTGTGTTTATTTTTGGCACAAAGAAATGCTTTCGGATTTTGTACCGTACGTTTTTTCCGTAATACATGTCACCAATTCTCTCGTCAACCCAGTTATTTATAGTTTTAGAATGCCTGTGTTCAGAGAAACGTTTGGGCGAATGAAAAAGAAGATGGGAGGTATAAGGCAATCAAGAAGATACACAGTCAATCAAACAACCTAAAATGGTGCCATGGACCACCAAAATCCCATTGTCAGTAACAAGAGGTTTTTCTTTGCCATACGCTTTGAACAGGGAAATGGAGGACAGAATAGATATCCTTAATTAGAAAGCACCGTCATTTTATCTCTTCTTGCGGTATTCCACCAAGCATTGCTGTCATTGCATAATATACAACGTTAGCGATGAAAAATAAAAGCAAGCAACAAAGAAAAAGTGAATGACATATTATACGAAACCAATTGTGTCAAATCCTGACTCCACATTACGCATTAACTTTTTGGTATTCCTTACTCAGACCTGGTCCCTAACATTGGATTTGCAGCTTGGCGTTCAAACTCCCGGCTGCGCAAAAAAAAAAAAAAGATGAAAGCAAGTTAAGTTAAGTTAAGTTAAGTTAAGTTAAGGGCAAGTCTCGCATTTCGCTTTCAAAACGTACATTTTAATTTCCACGACGACTCAGTTTGCATTAATTAATGTAACCGTATAATCAAACCTCAACCTCAATTTAATTCACAAATGAACCCAAATTTGACAAACATCTGCAAAATCTCATTGCGTTTCATTCATTTATTTTATTTAGTTATATTAACGTTTGCAATCAGTTCTCTGCAAGACAAACAATAATTATTTTATCCTTTGAACTTGAAATTCATCCTTTCATTCGATTTATTGAACACAGTTTATGAAATATTTATCAACTACCTTCGTGTCTTTACGCTTGATTGTGAATTTAAGAAAACTTTCATTATAGTTGAATAACCTTTTTCATCAATTCTGACTGCGGGGTGCCAAACTTTGTCTTCTTTGATGAAAGATTTTCAGCCATTAATACTATTGGCAGTTGAAGCTACTGTTGTGTTAACTACTACATACTCGACTTCCTAAACGTCTCTTGCAAAAACTGTGGTCTTATAAATACATCTTTAACCAACCTCGTTATCACTATACTGTTATTATTACTCTGGTTATGACACACTTATAACTGCTAAACAAGGTACTGACCATTCCACACAGTTACTGCTGTTGCAATTCCTTTTTCTGATACCGTAACTGAGGCCATCTCTTCTTGCGGTATCCCACCAACCATTACTCAATATACAAGGCTAGCGATGAAAACTAAAAGGAAGCAGCAGAGAAAAAGTGAATTACGTATCACATTTCCTGACATACTAATTAAAAATTTCCTCAAGAAACCAATTGTGTCAAATCCTGACTCCACATTACGAATTAATTTTTCGGTACTCCTACATAGGCCTAGTGCCTAAATTTCATATTGGATTTGTTGACTTCGCTTGGCGTTCATACAACACAGCAACTGCTTTTCCAACTCCTTTTGTGATACCCTAACAGAGGCTAACATAGAAGCTTTCGTTCATTTTGAGGGCTGAACCAGGTTAAAGAACACGAAGCAAAACCGAAGTTTTCACTACTCCGCAAGCACTGCGCCTGCACGTTAACTGGATGCCATGCCCAAAACAATCACAATTACAGTTTTGTCCGTTGTTATTTTCCACCCTGTGGTATTTTTTCTTGGCAATTCTTCCAGTATATTTTTGACCATATTTGGTTTCTCAATTAACCGTAGTAAACTTTATCAAACATCTTTCTTTCTCATAACCCTGGCTGCCGCAGACCTTTTAGTTAGATATTAGAGCGTGTTTTCAGTCTTCCACAACACATTGATCCAGCTGGAACCAACCAAATGCTCCTTCATAATGGACGTATTGCTACCGTACCTTAAGCATTACCTACTTTTGTTTCTGTCTTCTTACTCGTACTCATCACTATTGAACGATTCTTTGGCCGCTTCGCAAAAGACTACCAAGCAACAAACCTTACATGTACGGTGTCGTTTCTCATGTCTAGTTTTATACCACCACCTGGACTATTTTTATGTAGTAGCTATAGCGTACCCTGTTGTCATTCCGCAATCCTTGTTTGCCATATCCGTGTCTTATCATTGCAGTCCGAACTAAACCAGTAACAACAGCGTTCCCCCAGTCGACGCTGCTCATAACAAGCGAATTACAGAGCAAAACATCAAACTTTCGAAAAATCTGTTTATTGCGATGGCTGTTTGGGTTCCAAGCCTTGTAATATAGTGCGTTCATTACTTGTACGGAAGAATGTTTCCTGACGATCTGGTTTACATTTTTTTTTTTTTATATATAGTTTACGACTCCTGGTATGCAAAGAAACTGCAAAGCGATCCGATTGGAAGAGAAGCTGTATATTCGAAAAAAGTCGAAACGGTATACAGATAACGCATTAGTTTTCCTCAAACGAAGAATATACATATAAATAAACATAATAAAATCGAAGACTTGGTGATTGCACATCTGTAATTAACATGTCAATATAGCTTCATTTATAAAATAATTTAAAAAAAAATAGTAGTTTACAGGTTTTGTGATATTCTGAAAGATGCGTAAAGCGTGCAGTTGTTATTGAATACATGCAATTGCCGTATCAAACTTTGGTTAGGATTTGGCAGAAAAATAAGTTAAGCTTTCACTCCTTTTATGTCCTTATCTATTGTTTGAAGGAAAGGGTTTCTATTGTTCGCAAGACAAAGGTTAGGAATCACCGACGCGTAGCCAGCTCACCGAGCGCGAAATTCAAATATCTTCGGAAGCGATAAGTGTTACAAACACTGCCTTTGTGGGGAGGGTGTTGTAACGATTGTTGCAGCTTGGACACATCTAAAGGGGGTGGGTTGGGGAAGTTTGTGACAAGAAGAGCGAGGTCTGGACAGTAACCAAGCGAAAAATTACGCATAATAGTTTCAATAAAACGACTCTGAATGTTGATAAAAAACTTTTCGAACACTCATGAACCATTACAAAAAAATTCGTGGGTGTCGTGATCTACTGGGAAGAGCAGTAGCGCTTTCGCAATCAAACTTGGAAGTTACATTTGTATTTGACTAACAAACGGCTAGTTCACAGTCGAATCATTTAAGTGTCTGTTAAGTTGGCACGTTATCATGGTAAGAACTCTAACAGTGAATCAAAGTTCAAATCCTCCGCTTTTCCCTTTCGCTCCTTTTCCTTAACTCCATTTATAACGTGCAAAGCGATTATAAAATTTGACGCCGTCTTAAAATACACAGCCACTGGCGCAATGAATATGAAAGAAAATATGTTGTCCGCAAGCCGAAGGGAACAAAGGAAGTGTGATTTCACACTTTTTTACGTTTGAGTGACCTCACTTTTCGGACGGGCACATAAAGTTATAAAGAACATAATTATTTTTCCTTCGTCTCGCACGCAAAGCTTAGCACTCTAACAGTGAAACAAGGCTCTATCCCTCCACTTTTCCCCTTCCCTCGTTTTCGTTAACGCCATTTATAACCTGCCATGCGATTATAAAAGTTACAAAGAGAGCGTTGTTCTCTGCCTATTATTGTACTGACCTGTTGAAGTCACACTCAGTCAACGTTTATAAATAAAGGGAGGCGGCAGGTGGGCAGACTAATTAAGGGTATTGAAAACATTAATTTGTGAGGTATATCCTTGTCACTCCAGCCACATCCCACAAGCTTTACGTTTTCACTGCTTGTTTTATGGATATGTGGGTACTTGAGCCTGAGCATTAGCTATGCCATGCTGATGAGGCCTAATAAGGCCGAAACAGCTGTCCATGGCTGCTAATGCTTGGGCTCAATCTTTGCTTTGGTAGATTTAAGGGGTAATGCCCGCTACCATGTGGCCTTAGTGCCTTTAGAGTGGCTTCAGCTTACCAAATCACATTAATTTGTGAGGTATATCCTTGTCACTCCAGCCACATCCCACAAGCTTTACGTTTTCACTGCTTGTTTTATGGATATGTGGGTACTTGAGCCTGAGCATTAGCTATGCCATGCTGATGAGGCCTAATAAGGCCGAAACAGCTGTCCATGGCTGCTAATGCTTGGGCTCAATCTTTGCTTTGGTAGATTTAAGGGGTAATGCCCGCTACCATGTGGCCTTAGTGCCTTTAGAGTGGCTTCAGCTTTCCAAATCACATTAATTTGTGAGGTATATCCTTGTCACTCCAGCCACATCCCACAAGCTTTACGTTTTCACTGCTTGTTTTATGGATATGTGGGTACTTGAGCCTGAGCATTAGCTATGCCATGCTGATGAGGCCTAATAAGGCCGAAACAGCTGTCCATGGCTGCTAATGCTTGGGCTCAATCTTTGCTTTGGTAGATTTAAGGGGTAATGCCCGCTACCATGTGGCCTTAGTGCCTTTAGAGTGGCTTCAGCTATCCAAATCACATTAATTTGCTAGGTATATCCTAATTAAGGGTATTGTTTTATAGTTCAACAACAGCATAAAAGGGCTCGCAAACCCAAGCAGGAGTCATAAATCGCTGTCTACAGTTTGCGATTGAGCGTAACGCAAAAAGTATGAGTAAGTTCTACGAAGTATCCAAAGTACTCGACAAGCGCACAGATGCCCATAATCGTGTCCAGTTTCTTGTTCGCTGCCGCGGTTATGGGAGAAAGTACGACTCTTGGGTGGATGCAGACGATACGAACGAGTACCTGAAGCAAGTGTTTCGCACTCGACACCAAGGCAGCCCTGTGAAATCACACTTTCTTTGTTCCTGAGGCGTGACAACAACAGCGTTGTTTCTTTTACATTCCTTGCGTCAGTGGCTAAAGACACGCACGCAGTGTTCTTTCCTTTCTTTTCATAAAGAGCCGATTTCCAGGATCAGGTCTTTTTTTGCCTGCCCCAGTTTATTTTAAACGGCGTCGCGCGGGCAAAGAAAAAACAAAAACAAAAAAACAAATTTAACGCGAATGGAAAACTGATCGCTCCCGGGATTCGGAGAACGCTTGCTCGCAATAACATGACTGAAATAAATTCCGTTCACTGATAAAATACGTCGTAAGGATTTCATGCATATTTTCTTTATTTTTTGTGTGCTGGAGTTGGGCGATTCACGGTAGGACTGGACGTGTAACTCAACATCTTTTCGACAGACGCTTCATGCATTTACTAACTCACTCCCTGCTAGTCTGTCTGTGTTTTCCCTAGTAGGCTCCCGTGGGGAACAAAATGTCATCACTGAAAATTTGCGAACTGGCCGAGTCTAAGTTCGCGTCACCGAACAGAAAAATCCCTAAGGACAGATAACAAAAGCTTCATTGTCTTAAAAAATCCTAACCAAAAGTTTGATACGCGTATCGAACTTTTGGTTAGGATTTTGCAGAACAATAAGTTAAGCTTTCACTCCTTTTATGTCCTTATCTATTGTTTGAAGGAAAGGGTTTCTATTGTTCGCAAGACAAAGGTTAGGAATCACCGACGCGTAGCCAGCTCACCGAGCGCGAAATTCAAATATCTTCGGAAGCGATAAGTGTTACAAACACTGCCTTTGTGGGGAGGGTGTTGTAACGATTGTTGCAGCTTGGACACATCTAAAGGGGGTGGGTTGAGGAAGTTTGTGACAAGAAGAGCGAGGTCTGGACAGTAACCAAGCGAAAAATTACGCACAATAGTTTCAATAAAACTTTTCGAACACTCATGAACCATTACAAAAAAAAAATCCGTGGGTGTCGTGATCTACTGGGAAGAGCAGTAGCGCTTTCGCAATCAAACTTGGAAGTTACATTTGTATTTGACTAACAAACGGCTAGTTCACAGTCGAATCATTTAAGTGTCTGTTAAGTTGGCACGTTATCATGGTAAGAACTTTAACAGTGAATCAAAGTTCAAATCCTCCGCTTTTCCCTTTCGCTCCTTTTCCTTAACTCCATTTATAACGTGCAAAGCGATTACAAAATTTGACGCCGTCTTCAAATATACAGCCACTGGCGCAATGAATACGAAAGAAAATATGTTGTCCGCAAGCCGAAGGGAACAAAGGAAGTGTGATTTCACACTTTTTTACGTTTGAGTGACCTCACTTTTCGGATGGGGCACATAAAGTTATAAAGAACATAATTATTTTTCCTTCGTCTCGCGCGCAAAGCTTAGCACTCTAACAGTGAAACAAGGCTCTATCCCTCCACTTTTCCCCTTCCCTCGTTTTCGTTAACGCCATTTATAACCTGCCATGCGATTATAAAAGTTACAAAGAGAGCGTTGTTCTCTGCCTATTATTGTACTGACCTGTTGAAGTCACACTCAGTCAACGTTTATAAATAAAGGGAGGCGGCAGGTGGGCAGACTAATTAAGGGTATTGTTTTATAGTTCAACAACAGCATAAAAGGGCTCGCAAACCCAAGCAGGAGTCATAAATCGCTGTCTACAGTTTGCGATTGAGCGTAACGCAAAAAGTATGAGTAAGTTCTATGAAGTATCCAAAGTACTCGACAAGCGCACAGATGCCCATAATCGTGTCCAGTTTCTTGTTCGCTGGCGCGGTTATGGGAGAAAGTACGACTCTTGGGTGGATGCGGACGACACGAACGAGTACCTGAAGCAAGTGTTTCGCACTCGACACCAAGGCAGCCCTGGCTTGCTGCAGACCTTGAGCGTTCTCGTCGCCGAAAAGTTGAAAATGAGGAAACCGCCGTCAACAAGCATCGTGAGACGTGTCTCCGTCACTATGCCGATGGATCTCGAGACTTTTAGAGAGTTGTTCAGTAGGCTGCCTTCAGCACCAAATCTTTTGCGAGCCACTAAATTTTCAGTGCCCATTCACGAGCTTGACACGATAATGCCTGCTGGATGGTCATTAAATACTTTCAAAACTTCAACTACTTGCCGGTTGCAGCCCGGTAAGCCTGTTGAGGTAGCTCTATTAGAGCGAAGGAAAGTATTTTATGATCATTCCAGGTGTTTGCATTGTCAGGGCGGAAATGGTGCACCCGTGGCTTGTAAAGATGTGGCGCGGAGAATTGTTTATGGGTCAACTCTACTGAAGGTCTCATTTTACCGAGAGCGGAATAAAGAAGCCCAGAAGAAGCCCAAGGAGCGCACTAGGCTAACTTGGGCAAAACCCAGAGTCGTCAACAAGTAGACTACAGTTCGGTGACTTACCGCTGGGTAGGTCCCGCAAAAAAACGGCTCCTTTAGGAGCCACCACAACATGAGAAAGCAATGACCAACTTGCAATTGTGTGTTATACTTAGTTCTTATGCCCTACTCTTTTGCAGCCAATTTGTAAAAAATTATTTCCCGTCTTGAATTGACCCCTCATCGTCGGATCGCGCTCGTCGGGGTCACTAAAATTATTATAGCAAACTCCGACTTTATTCAGCCGCCTGTCTTGGCCTTTCCTCTCGTCTCTTTAAAAATAAAGATGAGCCTGGAACCTGCTTGCATGCTTTCATTGAAAATTATTTCGGTTATACTTCAAAATAATGAAATGTGACACCAGTAGCACTCACTACCACTGTGATGTCACTGTCAAGGCCACGTACGGCGAAGTCATGGAAGAAGGGCACGCGGCTTGGTAAGTGTTTGTGCACTTTATCCAGATTTCGAAGTGCTTGTTGAGTGATTAACTGGAAACTGACCTCACAGAACTACGTGTTTCTCAAAAGTAGTAAACAAAACCCCTTGCTTATGAACAACGGGCTCGAATAAACTTCAAGAGTCAAATAAACGCTAGGTCTCCCAGGCAAGTTTGAAATGAACGGGCACGTTGAAAACGAAAAAAATTCGGTACACAAGGCGTTGACTGTCGGCCCGGGGTGTCGCCACCATTAAATGCTGTCAGAGGGTAAAATAATATGCAGTAGTATTAGCTATAAGTAGATACTTATTCGTAGTGTTCCCAATTAGCTTACTGTAAAGAAAAGAAATAAATAAAGTTTACTTACAGAAATAAAGTTTTTATTATAATTATGTCCTGATAAGTGTTTGCTAAGTCTCTCGTAGGACCGAGACCAAACCATGGTCCTGAGGCACCACAGAGCTAGGGTAGCTTTATGGTGGTCTATCTCTCACATGATGGTTGGGTTGGTAAAAGCTCGGAGATATTAGCTGTATAAGCTACTCTAACGAATCCGAGGGTAAATAAAGTATATGTATGTGTGTATGTATGTATAACACTCTCCTCAGAATGTGAGATGTACCCAGTAAAGCGATCTTCTGAAATTCAGCTCGCTGGTGTTATTGATCCAGGGATTTTTGTTGTGTACTTTTCTTGTCGCTTTTTGATAGTTTCGAGTGCTCCAATGATAACGGGTACTGATTCCGTTCTCATTCCCCACATTCGGCTTGTTTCGATCTCCAGGTATTTGTATTGGACAGTTTTTCTATAAACTTTAATTGTGTTTCTCTCCGACAGTATCGCCATCTCAATAAATTCGTAGTACCTCGTTTAGTGTTCTTTGATAACTATGTCTGGTCTGTTAGCTGTTTTTATCTAATTATCAATGTTATTGTAGTTGTTGCTTCCTTTTCTGGAAATTTTGCGTTCCTTACCAAAAAGGTCTTTCAACAAAAAAAAAAACTCCGTACACTTTTATTAAACCTATTGAACACTGAAGATGACTATTCCTCTAAAACAACGATTGTTGCCAACATGACAGCAGGATTTATCAAACTAAGATAAAACCCTTCATATTAATTAATTAATACCATTATAAAAGACATTTGACCCATAATTTGTGTAAACCTTACTTTATATTCCAGTTCTAGCCATTATTTTTGTACTTGTGCTTGTAATAATTTTCGTACAGTAATTTAATGGACTTTCATCCTGGTTTTTACCTTGTGTCTGTTCCCACCCTACTCGATTAGGCATCCTTTTTCGAGTGGGACTCTGTTTACTAAATTTTCTTCTATTTTTGCTAACATATTGTATTAACAATATTAATTGTTGTGAGAATGAATAAATGAAAATCATATATTTGAAATGCGAATTAAAGAGTGAATATGTGAATGATCATCGCAGTTATTTATTTATTATTATTTATTTCAAGATTTGTACATAAAGAATATATACAGGTGATTAGAACAAAAGGAAAGAAACACAACATGTTTTCATTAACTTCAAAACTATCGTGTGGTTCATTAAAGCGATATATATATATATATATATATATATATATATATATATATATATATATATATATATATATATATAATTTAAATAAAACCATCTTAACAAGAACAAGTGTTTCTTAAATTCACTCTTCTGCATTTTGGACAAATAATCCGTTATACGAGCGAATATTATCCCCACCAAAAACGTAATGCAAACGCCAAAAGAAAAAGGATTTGAGCTTGCGCTTAAAGGAGTCCAGGGAAATAGCTAACTTAATGTCGTCAGGAATACTATTCCACAAAATAGTAATTCTGTTGAAGAAAAAATCACGAAAAAGTGAGGTGCGAGTTCTGTTTGTCCTAAGATAAAGTTCAGAGCTAGCTCGGCGAGAGCACCCCTTAGAAAGGAAAAATATTCATCATATGCAAAATTTACATCACCTTTTTGTTGATTGGAGGATTTCGATAGAGATACGATACGAGACATACGGCTTGCTCGAACCCAATCCTCCGCCGTTTCAGAAAATAGCAACGCGACCGGACATTATCCGCTCTGGGACGAAGTTAAATTTATTGACCGAGACCCACATTGGTACACCCGTAGGGTGAAAGAGGCTATTCACATAAGACTTCACCCTAACAACATCAACAGGGACAGTGGAATTGAAATTCCTGAAGCGTGGATGCCCACGATCAAACAACACAACAGCCGATCCGGACCAAAGCGGACCGCTGAGGGAACAATTTCTAGTCTGAACGACCAGGATCGAAATCCTCCAATCAACAACAGCCCACGTGAGGATCGAAACGCACCAATCACCACCAGCCACGGTGCTTCTTATACTCACACGCAGCCAGTCGACAACATCGCCTGATGAAGACCAGCGGTCGAAACGTCGCGATCCACATCTTTGTGACTCAATCGTGAGACAAAAGATTAAAACAAACGTCTTAGAGAAAAATAATTTCATTTACAATCCTCTTAGTTTGATAAATTTAGATCAAACAAAACCAAACCTAGGGGAAACATCTAATTATATTTGATTTGCAGAGACAGTAGTCCAATGCCTCGATGTGTGCGGATATTTCACTAATCTCTCTTCTCATCTTTGGTCAAATTTATTCATCGATACCTGTGTGCTATTTTTTTTTCTTGGAAAAGAACTTAAAAAGAAGACTCGAGGGGAAAAGTGATGAATTCATATCAGTTTAATTTCCGCTTTTCTAGGATGTTTCATACATTTTTAATGACAAGGCATTCTTTAATTAATTAACGATTATTCACCGAAGTGGAGGTGAATAGTGGTGGATATCACTTTCACCGACACTGAGGTGAATAATTGTTTTAGCATATACCACACAAGCTGAATAATTGGCGGACCAAAACATTACTTTTTGTGACAATATACCGACAAGCGGTCGGAAAGTGTAAAATCTCACGCGCCGGCTGCTCGGTGGTGAACTCACCTCAGAGTTAAGGAGGACGAATCAGGACCCCCATGATGCTTTGCGCTTAAAATTCCATACGTCTCATCGATGCATTCGCTCAAGAAGTGCTCATAGTGAGCTTTTTCGATCGCCGAATTTACAGAGATCGAAGCACTTTAAGGTCAGTTTTTTATTTTTATGTGTATTTTTATTGCATTTTGCTATTACGAGTTGTGTTTCTAGCTCTGATAATAATGGTTTTGTCCTTCTTTCAGTTCAATATTTCGGACCTCATTTTAATTGCAAATGAGTGATGGCTGAATGACCTCAAACAATCAGGGTAAGTGAACGTTGTTTTCGAAATCTTTTGGCCCGTAGATAGTCAGAATAGCAAAATAAGATAAATCGGAAGGTGGTTCGATTTTGGAACCTCGAAGTACCTCGCGATTTCAATGTCTTTTGTGGCCACAAAGTTTGGTGTTTTTCGTCATACACGTGCTCGCGAGGTGTGATAAAACATGCCAACAAGCTTTAATTTTCCATGTGTTTTTTCATTTCATTTGTCGTTTTCGAGACATTCCTATCAGCTGTTTGGTTATATCTTAGTTGCCTTTCTTCTGTTATTTTTCTAGGTTATTACTACCATGGATGAGCGAGAGAAACGTCCATATGTTGCCAGGGCAGAACCCCGAACAAACCAAAAGAGAAAAGCCTTGTAAATTCTTCCTGTGCTTGAACCAGAAAGCGAAGAAATACCAACGCGAACCCGGAGAACGTTGGCTTTTCAAGGAAAAGGAAGCCCTTTGCAAAAGGTACTTGAGTCTTAGATTTTTTTCTTGATTTTTTATCTAAACGTGTTACTTCGAAACGAAAATAAAAATTGGAACACAATTTAAGCTAAAGACTGGTGAATGACCTGAATGACCAACATTTGGAGATCAGCATGAATACTGGGATAAAGGCTGCTGATTTCATCTAGCAAACTGTGGGGACTTCATACAAGAGAACCAGTAAGATTTTTGCATGAGATGAATAATCTTCACATATTGTTTATTTTAGAACTCACTGAAAAGGAAATCTATAAAACACAGGCTTTGAATTGGAGCTGAGAATATTTTACACAAACAGATCAAGATATTTTGCTGTTTGTTATTTTATAAATTCAGTTCGCTGAGTGTTCTGCAGTGTTAGTTATGAGCATATCAGTAAGCTGACTTTCAAGAGTTTTCTATTTTCATGATGACAGGGACAGTCATATATTTTCCAAATGCTGTAATTAGACCTTCACTGTAAAGTGCAGTCACTTAACTTTTTTTTTTCAGAACCCAGTGTTCGGAGCCATGTGATGATTAACTTAAAACAGAAGTATAAATCGATTGACGAGGCTGAAGATGCACTTGCTATATCTGTCAAGTCATATTGATGGCTCTCCTGTCACCCAACCTGGAACAAGCAGTGATGCAGCTTACCTCAATGTCTCTCCATCACTGACTGGAAAACTGCATTGTTTAACTGAGAAACAACTAACTTATTTAATTTTGGAGAGCTTGGCCTTGTTAGAATCCAGTGTAAATGTGGAACAATAATTGTTATCGAGGTTCTTTGATAAACATGAAAATATTGATGCTCTGAGCATAATAGAACATTTTGTACTCATGGTTCTCAGTAGTAAATAAAGTTTATTGTTATTATGGTTTGTTGGGAAAATTGACTGTTTCAGGTCCAAACTGTCCGATTTGAGCTGTCCGATTACAAACACTTGCAATCAGACAGGCCAAATCAGACAGTCTGATGGTAGCCAATCAAAATCAAGGAGAATATCTTTAGTGAAGAGGTTGACAGGTCCAGATTGAAAACAAGAACCATTTATGTTGTGGTTCAATTTATATTTTTCTCCATATTTTCCTACATAACATACACAAGAACAAATAAGGAACTTAAGATTGAACCAAGGATAAATCTAACTACAACATATATGCTCATCTTTAATTCCTGACTTTCTTGCATTTTGTTATTTACACAATTTAATTGGTAATTGGACTTCGTGCCATACAATTCAGGGATGCTCATAATTTCAAATCAGCTTCCTGCTACACGCTCAACCAAATTTAAAACCACTCACCTGATTACTGGTACTTCCCTGAAGTGTTCGCCACTCAGTCCTATTACCATTACTTTTATTATTATTATTATTTATTTTTTTATCTAGGGGTAATTCAATATAGTCAATGTTTTGGAATTCTCATTTACCAAAAAGACTTTTAATACACTTGCCACCACTATTTGCACCAAGTGCAAGTACATTATTATAACAGTTTCGAGTTTGTCAGATGGCTTGATGAAGTAAATTGGTCTCTGTGTAGTGATTTAAAAGCTAATATTTCAAGCGTGGCCCTTTGTCAAAGCAAATCAAGGATGTCTTCAAGTTAATAGAAAAAAGTATTTTGTTTGAAAGCCAACTGCTACAGCATTCTGATGTGGATGGTTTTTGTTTAGATATTCTTGGTTTTCACCCATGTGACAAGGCAGCCATGTTGGTTGACAATACCTTTTTTGGCATAATTTACAAAAAAAAAAATAGAGTTTAGGTCCCTGCAGAGAGCCTATTATTCTTGTCAACCAACATGGTCGCCATGATGTTACATGTATATGCAAACAAGCACTATACTACATGTATGTTTTCTACATGTTGGAAAGATATTTCAGCCATTATAATTTGCAATTAAAAGAGTGCTCAAAAACATGGCATTCTGCGTTTTTGATTTTTTCCAAAATACTGTACATTGTAGAGTGTAATTACAAAACAGGCCAATTATCAAGATGCACACACAGCACATGTGTGGCCTTTCCCTGGTAGGATGAGTACCACATTCAGGCAGAGTGGGTACATTGTTTTAGTTTTTAATACAAAGTCAAGGAGTTTGATTCTTTTTTGTTTACAACTTGCTTTGGCCTTGTATTTTTTGTCATTGTATCTAGCTTCGTCTTCTTGAATACATGGACCAAAATAAATGTTTGACAACTTCTGTTGTCTTTTGTTCAAATTAAAAACAAAAAAACTGATTAATGTTTTTCTTTTCTTTCGTAAGCCTGTGATCCAAAATGTAATTTATACCAAATACAAGAAATGCAATTGAAAAGTAGTTATTTTTTGTTGCAAATATGTGATCATGATGTTAAGAACAAAATGGACCACAAAGACTATTTTAAAGTGGTATGGCTGAAACATGTGGCCAAGTTCAAGTGGTAAAATTCATATAATTATTCTCCAAATACAAGTAAATACAATACAAGTAAAAAAAGGGATAGGGCTTTAGCTCTACCAAACCCTCCCCCTCTGTGGTCTCTGAATAATTATTCTTGACGAAACACAAAGCTAGGGAAAGAGTCAGCTGGATATCACAAACAAAACACTGTATATAACAGAATTGATTATTATGAAAATATCAGAGTGAGAGGGAATCTTGGCTTGAACTTAACACTGAGAGGCAGTCAGCGATAAAAAGACATCAGCTACATCGAAATCCCAAACGAGCATAATTTCTTCATCGTCTTCGACCTGGATCTGCAATCACAACAATCGGTCATGTAACGCTATATTTTAACGACTGTATTAAACAGACAACAATTGTTATGACTGCCCCTGCTTCTTACCTGAAATTCCACACTTGATGTAACCTTGATAACGCAAGGCGAAACTACATCACATCACTAAGCAAACTACATCACTTTGTCAAGCAAACGCTTTGTGTGCGGGAAGACGACCATTCGGCGCTACGAAAGAGATGCAGGAAAACCCATGTGTCCAAACAAACATCTCAGCTTAAGGAAAGGTAAACTAGGCACTGTGAGCTCGGAAATATACTCGGTGTCCAAGCAATACAGATATAAAATGTTTGATTTCCGAAACATTGGCGCTTGCCACGCTTGTTCCTCCATCGCGTCCATTTCAAATGAAGTGATCACGTGTCCTACACAATTTGATAATATAGTTCGAAGCGATGCATTATGGGAGTTGTGGTTCGTCCTCCTTACCTCAGAGTTAACCAATCAGAGCGCGCGAAAAGCACTATTCACTTGTGTGGTATATGCTAAGAGGCCATATTTGGATCTTTTCAAGTCTGACTTCTTGTTAAAAGCAGTAAGGCGTTGCGTTGTTTTTTGTATGATTATGATGCAAATTTTAATATTTGCTCCGGGAGTAGAATTGAAGTTCTGTTCATACAAACTGATTGATGATCCGCTGCTCTATACGATACTGGTTTATTATTAATATCGACACATTTATCTTGAACGCCGATTCCTTTAAGTCTGAAGAAAGACATCTTAAGTACAATGGTTGACTGTATATTGTTTCGTCTGGCGTCGACATCTCAGCTTATTTTTCATGCGCTTGAGAGTTTCTCTGAACACAGGCATTCTGCAACTATATATAACGGGATTGACGAGAGAATTGGTGACATGTATCATGCAAAAAACGTACACCAGGGCATCAGAAAACTTATCTGAATACCAGTAATAAACGCCATTTAACACAATACCTGGAACCCAACATACAAGAGATGCAGCTATCACAATAAACAGAATCTTGGAGAGTTTGGTGATTGTTTCCATACTTTGTCTGTTATGTGCAGTATCGATGCCCGGTCTTCTGTAGTTCAGTCTTTTTCGGATTACCAAGTAAGACACACAGATCGTAACCAAGGACAATGCTATGATAACATAGTAGATAACAACAAACTTCACTACGTCAAAAAAGTCGTAGAACAGAAGGAAACGCATTGCAACCACAGTTATTCCAGCGAACCACACGGTAACAACACTGTAAATGTAACCTTTGATGCTTGTTACTCGATGACGAAGCGGAGAAAGCAAAGCAAAGGCTCGTTCAACAGCAATGAGTACGAGAAATGCAGCTAAGAAGGCCGCTTGAAATGGCATAGTTTTCTGGGCATTGAACAGCGCCTGGCCAGTATAATTTGGACGAATAAACGTACCTTTAACTGATAAATCTGCAAATCCAACAAGAAGGTCTGCAAAAGCTAAGTTAATAAGTTAATAGCTTGTTCCTGTGAATCCAGAACACAAATATTGTGAAACTGTTTCCAATGCAAACCATCAGAGACTGGAGAATGGCAGCGCAACTGAAAACCACAGTCACAGTTGTATCAGACATAACTTGCAGGCAACTCTTGGCTTCTACCCATCGGTCGACTAATCGTTTTTTCTCACATTGTGCCGTAATTTCAGCCCTACAGCAACTTTGTAGAATATCTCAAGAGAGGACAAAACGATCGTGTTATCAAACGACGAGTGCTCTAACTTGGTTTCATACCACGTTATTTTAAAGATCCTCATACAAAAGAAAACTAATGAACAGCTAACACTCTTGAGGTGGGTTGTGTCTTATCAGAGGTTCTTTAATAATAGATGTGCTCCTGATAGAGTTCAATAATAAGTCTAAATGAGTATCTACCGTGGATGGTCAGAATTTCATTAAATAAGACAAAGGTTTGACAACAAACGCGAAAAATGAAAATATTTTCATGGACTCATCTAGCACATGATTGAAGGAAAAGTAAACATGAAGGCCGGTACATCAAAGATATGAGCAGATGTCGAGACTGAGTGAGAGTTTCTGCCACAATACTTTCTTGAGGAAATGACAATTTAAATTATGACATTTACCATTTTCTATTCCATGTTCAAAGTGAAATGATTTTTTGTTATTTCCATACTCAGTGGCTGACATTCTTACCATGATTTACATTTTTTTGCCATAATACATGTCACTAACCCTCTGGTCAGCCGTGTTGGATAAGTGTGTTCCGGCTGAAAATTTAGCTGAGAATTCGAAACCGGTTAATTAGTGAATTTTGGGAACTGGTAGATTCTTGTGAATGAATGTCAAGGAGAGTAAAAAGATAGATCAGCAGAGGGCTGTCTCATTAAGGCCGGTTAAGGGCTGATATGAATGAGGAATTGTGGTACAGTTTGGGTAGACACTAGTCTCCCTTGCAGCCGTTTTTAGTATCGTCACGCAACGCTGTGGGAAGAGCGTTGCGTGACGATACTAAAAACGGCTACGAGGGAGACTAGGTAGCTACGGAATTGTTGGAAATAGCAGTGATAGACAATTTGTAGAGAAAATTCCTATCAGGCGAAGGAGGTTTTGCAAGAGAAAACCCACAGTCTATCAAAGCACCGAGAATTTCAATGCTTGTCACCTTCCCAAACAATCCCACAATCCCTCACTCGTTCCAGGCTTCTCATAGACTCCGCAGTAAGAAATTGGCTGCTGACCGAATGCGCCGAATAACGTGGAAACACAAACATATCACAAAAGAAGTCTGAATTTCCTTTCTACAGGCTGCTTGTAATTTGGAGCCGTCTCCCAAGTAGCTGAAACATTTGTTTTAGTGCGAATGAGGGTGTGAACTGATGTATGAAAAATTACTTTTAATTTTCGTCCAGAGTGTGGTCAGACTGTTGTCAGTTATTAGATCCATGGTTGTGTCAATGACTATATAGAGCTACTGTTATGAACTGCTATCGTTGAAAAAATAAATAAAACGAGATGCGAAGGGCGTGGTATTGTCCCATAACGTACACGTAACACCTCTTGTCTTCTCTTTCGAAGCCTTGGAATTTTACTTCTGTAACTGAGAAAATTCTCGAAATTCATGACACAATTAATAATGGTTGTAGAACTGTGTGGAGCTAATTCGGTTTGTCCGGCTCTAATGAAACAAATCGGATTCCCGTCACGCGGTAGTCGGATTTTGTCATATGCTAATAAAATATGATTAATTCAAAGTTGACGAAAGATTTGATGACGAAGTGAAAGAAGTGAACTTTTAGCTTGGAATTGTTTTCTTCCGCTGTTAATGATTACTACTTGATGTTGGGGATACAAAGCGATCCAGCAGATTTGAAAAGTAAAGTGTATACCTTATTATGGGAAATTAACGCTCGTGTTGATTAAGGTATTCGAAATTTAAGTACTTTCGAAAGAGGATCTAAAATTTCAAAATAAGGGAAATTAACGCGACACAAAGAAACAGAATATGTTGACACAACAGGAACAAGTTTATATTTTAAACACCAAGTGTAAAAATTCGCAATACAAAACATTGCTCGTGGAGGTCTGCCTAAACGTAACTGGCCAGTCGAGCGTCCTTTCAGTGTCCTTGATACCGGCGGATCTCTACCCAGATAAAATAATGCTGCTACGACGCTACAAAATGTAATAACTGACACAAAATGCAGTAGTAGGACAAAGTAATAGTAAAGCAAAATATAATAACTTTTGACGCAAAATATAATAACGTTGGTAACGCAAAATGCAACAACTTTTGACGCAAAATGTAATACATATAGGTAACCCAAACTGGTCTAATTGTCTTTTGTATCTCCTGTGTGTGCGCGTTTCCATCTGTAGATCCCGGAACCACGAGCTTCTATCTCGCGCAAGTGAGTCGATCGTGAGTTAATTATCCCCAGCTTGTTCGCTCAGTTTCGGCGATCTGGTAGTCAAGTCAAAGCGGCAAATTTCCCTCGCGCTACTGGAAAAACCTATTAAAATCCTAGTTTTGTACCGAAGTTTAGAGGATAAAGAAATCAGTGCATTTTTGTTAATTCGAAAGCTTTTGTCCATGCAAAACTACGTTTCCGAGGCGCCTCTTCCCGTTGGCGCAACATATGAATTTCCCTGGAGTTCACCTATTCCAATTTATCTCTGAAAAAAATCAAACTACCATTTGGAAAACCTCCAGCTATCCTCCAGTTCTGTCCCTCAGTGCCGACACAAATCCTTGTATCTCGAAGAAAGGTATACCACCTAAAATGTCATTACATTTTGTGCTTACATTTTGCGTTACTTATATTTATTATATAACTGGTTCTTTCAGCGGTCAAGATGAATCAAATCTCCTGCTGTGATTGGCTACCCGCGAGGTCAAGATGGAGCCATCTTGACCGCTCGGGATAGCCTGTTCGTCCCGCGTTTTACTGTCTCTTTAATAGCGTCCTTTGAGTCATATAATAAATCCTTTATTGACCACGCTTGTTCGGTCAAGATGGCGGGATATTGGCCAAGTTCTTTTTTTGCGTGTTTATGGACCGAGACTTCGTCTCGGTCCATAAACACGCAAAAAAAGAACCTGGCCAATATCCCGCCATCTTGACCTCACGCTTGGCCAATAACCCATATGTATTACATTTTGCGTTAAAAACTATTACATTTTGTGGTAACAAACGCGACTGAAATTATTCGCGTTACAATGCAATTAATTCATGAAGCGTAAATTTCATATAAGGTATAAGGTATATTGTGTTGGTTGTGCTGAGTAGCATTTCCTTACTTGACAAGAAAGCATCTCAATAGTATAGTCGGTATCGCCTACTGATCCTCTTTTTGCACAGGTATCTCATTAATGTGCGCACAAGTAAATCAAGTCATGAATAAACTGGGGTGGATTCTCACTGATTTGCGGAGGAAATCGTTAAGACAGGGTAATATCATGTACTGCTTTGGCCTTATCGATGATGTCATATGCATGCAGTGGTTAGAAAAAATACACCAGAAAAGCGGACAAATGCTTTGCTAGTATAACATTACATGCTGGTTTTAAAGGCCCTTGTTCACCCAAACAACTTCGGGTGCTTGTTTTCGAGACCTTCCTCAAATACTGATCCGAAAAACGACAATTTATTGTGGACACAATTTTGAATCGATGGAAGTGATTGCTACAACAGAGCTCACCTGTAGCAAAAATCGGCCCGATAAATATGGCAAAAATTGCAAGAGGCAAACTTTACTCCCAAAACCGCCGCCCGGTTAACTAAGGATAGAGCACCACAGAGCTGAGTGGAGGTTCGCGGGTTCAAACCCTGTATCCGGACCAATAACCAGGGTCTTAAAATAGTTGCTAACATCATGCTGGCCGTTGGGTGCTCAACAACATCTGCTTCAGTTCAGATGATCACGTCATTGGGCAGTGACGTTAAACCGTTGGCCTTCTCACCTTCACCTCCACATGTAAAACTTGATGGAGACGAAAGAGAACCGACACCCTTATCGAAAATATTAGTGATCCTAGTTCCCGGTGCTATGGTCTTTTCTAACACACAGCTCAGAAGTGAGTGGAGGCCGACCACCTGACCCCAGAGCTTCTGTCGATTGTAGAAACCTCCTAGGAGGTCTTATGCACCCCTCCGTAGTGCGGAAGAACAGTCGTTGAACCGTACTACTCGAGCAGTTATTCTCGTGTCACGTCTAAAGAACAAGGTATATACGCATGTATCAGTTCGTTGGTACGGGTCGTGAGACTGCTTTTGAAAACCTGTATCCGTCCATATGTATTGAACATGTGTGGAAAGACTCGAATAAGCCCCGAGATTAAATTGAAAGTATGCACGTGACGTCATCCACACTATATTGGTGTACCGTCAACAAAAGGTTTGTCACTGACTTCTTTTGTTATTGTCCACCAACATGGCCGCCACGCCATTGTTAGTTGGTTGATTATGCTCAATACGATTGACCAGTTTTCTCTTACGTATGTTGAATACTTCTTATCTGATGATGATGCTGCTGATGATGATGATAAATGATAAGATATATCTGCTTTAGTTACATAATGGTTTCAGTAATCAACCGGGGATCAATTTAAACGCTGCTTCAAGCCACTATTAACGGTGAAGAGACCGAACGCAATACTACAAATAACTACACGTTTATTTTTCATCACAATAGCAGAGTGGAAAGTTTAAATAACTCCAAAGGAGCAGGTTTTATTTCTACAAGTAATTTTCGTCAAACATTTGGCCACGAAACGAGATGTTAATTAAATTTCATTAAACCGCTAGGGATTGTCTCCCTCAAGCAATGTCTTTATGGATTTTCTTTTGTACCCTTTCCCCAACAAAATACTGTATTTGATCTCTGGTAAGCGAGTTCACGAATCTTGAAGTGGTCACTTATGAGAGATAAAGCTGCAGTACTTTCTTATTAGCCACTTAAAGTCATGTCTTCTCAACTTAATAAAACGAAAAATCCCTAAGTGCGCCTTCCCCATAGGCGGAGACCATTCATAGTGGGATCTGGACTTGTCGGCACGCTACTTTCGAAACTTACTCTACAGTCAATGTTATCTGTGAGCGACAGACACGACCGTTAACACTGCGGCCATCCTATAAGCAGTCCACCTTCGATGTGTCGTCGAGTTCTTGAAAACAGCAACTTAAGGGAAGCTTACCATGTGTCTTTTAAGTGTTAAACTTGAAGACACGTCTGTCTACAACTATGATGCTATCTGTCTGGGTGGTACCGCGAGCTCAAGGGGAGTTGTCTCCCTTTTTGAGATGTTCCGTACGTACCTCCTGGCGTCTGTCTGAAAAAGACCCGATCTTATAGTCGTTACGACAGCATGCCGTCATTATGGTTGCAGCAAACCTCAATCCTTCCCATCCCCACCCTCCCACCCCCGTTTCCCTGCCAAACATCAGGGGAGCACTGAGTTATTTCTCACACCACAGAGGAAGCTCGTTTCTCAAATGTTAAATGTATGAAAGTTCTTTGAAAAAATCTGAACAGCCATTAAAATAAAAATTTCGTCTTTACACAGAGCGGTACCATGACCCTCATTTGGAGGTAAAAAAATCTCCCGTTCAAATTAGAATTTAATATACAACCTTCCTAGAATAAACGATAAAAAAATGAGGCCAATTAACAGTCGACATTGTTACACAGTAGCATTGTGCATTGGTGTTGGAAAATTGTCCTCTTCGTCGTCATCTGAATGGTCTTCTGAGTTGTCCAGTCGTGCGGACGTTGCCATAGGGGACCTCAAGCTGGGTACCATGGCAACAAGAATCAGGGCCAAACAGTCAGCTACTTGCGGGTTGGGTGCACAAGCTAGAGCAGGATTGTGTCCGTCTTCATCTTCGGCGAGTAAATTGGCGCCTCTGGCTATGAGTTCCTGCACAACTGGTACCAGGCCATTTTTAGCAGATAAGTGTAAAGGGCTTTGGGAAATAGAAAATACAGAACAATTATTGAGAGATCTTGTCCGGCACCTGGCTTCCAATTGAACTATCTGTGGTTTTGATAAACTGCTGGCTCGGGTTTGGGTGTCTCGTGACCTATATCAAACGGATACTGTTCGGCGAGCGAGTGCATGAACGTGAATCTGGTAGGCTTATCACTTTGTAAGTATGTTTTCGAGCCATTTTGCTCTGCAGAAGCACCCAGGCCGGCATCATTAAGCTGAAATGTGCTTAGAGGCAAGCCTCAAAAAGTAAACAGAGGTTATAGGTGGTTTCATGCAGACTGGGACGCCATACATGATGTGTAGCAAACACGATTGTCTCTCTGGCCCTTCTGCTGATGGATTCTAGACCTACCCAGGAATGTCGGCAAGTTTTGAGCAGTAAACGTTTCAATGGATGCCACATTTTGCTGGTAGGACTGGGTGACCCGATACTAAAATGGGAGTCAGAACAGTTCCATGGCCGTGATAGGGTGGAATTACCCAGAATTCTTTTCGGGCATGAACAAGGCAACTTGACACAACTTCCAGTCAGATACCAATGTTTAGCCCTGAGATTTGCTGTTAATTTTTTAGCAAGAATGAGTACAAGTAAAGATTGTTGTTGTTGTTGTTACTTGATTCTGAACATGTTTTAAAAAAACTGAGGACAAGAAGTGCACATTTTGGTGTTGCAATATGGACTAAAAATAGGCATCCAAAGGGTACCTGTGTGGGATACACTGTCCACAATGCATTGCAAACTGTAACTCATTATCATCAACGGACGAACAACCCGATGCCATAAAGTGTGGGATACCTCAAACAACTGGCCTTTTGGAGATTTGTTGCCAAACAAACGGTATGAAGCAGCGGAAATCAGGAGTCATCGTCCTGGTTTTAGGCCGTGATAAGTGAGAAACGAACCAGTTGGTGCTACGAACACAATATCATAACACTGTGACCAAGGTTCAACAACGAGCAAATATTAAAAGCAGTAACGGTGTTTTCTACGCAAGCATGCATAGATGGAACGTTAAAGGTAAAAGAAGAAAAGCGCTTCTACTTACGTTTGAAGAGCATTGTTAGCTAAACTGAGATAAGAGTCCTCCATTTTGTCCAGAATTAAAAGAGCACAAGCGGCATTACCCTGGAGTCAAAAAACGATTTTGTTACACCCCTTGTAAGGCTAATGCTGCATGAAGATATTTAATAAACTAGCGTATCTGTTACGGTTCAATGGGCCATTTTCTAAACGAGTAAGGGCCTGGGTGAACGAGGTTTTAAAATATATCGATTGGAAAAAGTTGTTTCCACTGCATGAACGAACATCTAAAAAATGGTCACCTAACCAACTTTGACGCTGTTCAGTTGAATTGGAGCGTGAAAGCGGTTTTTGAATTGAGCGTGACACGTTAACGAAGACTTTAATTAAACGTGATTCGTAAACAATCATGTTTTGCGTGAATTAATTTAAAGTTATTTTAGTGTTCTGACCCGTAATTGTGCTTCCGTCATCTTTTTTATTTAAAAAATCTCTTTCGTCCTGCGATGGCCTTTGATCTCCTATGGAATTGACACACTACATAAACCATTTTTGTCTTGTATTTCGTATCTGTAAGACTTCAGTTTCTCCTGTGACGGCAATGACACGCCATCCATCAATGAACTCTACGGCCGCTCTGAGTCCGCTCTCACGTGCTACCATCTCTGCACGAAGGAAAACTGTTGAAGTGTTTCACAAACAAGGTGAATAAAGATTGTTTCTATTTGAAAAGCTGAGGTTACTTCGTTATCTTGTTTGCTGCTTAAAATTCTGCGGAAAGACGCAGAGATTTCATACTGCCGGGTTGGTGGGCGATAATATCCGAGCCGCTAAAAATATCTACCAGTGGCCACCGACAATGAGGTAAATAATTGTCTTAGTATATACTAAAACAGTGAGATAATAGAGCTCAAAAATGGTCATTTTTAACTCATTTATTCCCGTCAACAAATACGATTTTCACGCCCAAATGATCGAATTGCTCCGTGGTGAATAGCACTTGCTATCCCAAGTTTGAGTAGCCAATCATTTCGCGCGAAAAACGCTATCCACTGTTTAAGTATACACTGAAAGATCGTATAAGATTGTCGGCATTCTTGATGGCATATATAAGTCGTCAATCACCTAGTATCAGCCGAGTGGTTCACAACCCTCAAAGTCGAGTACAGGTTCTGTAGCATGGAGCCTTAGCATCATTGGGGGTATTGTCCATACCCTAGCATTTGTTTGGAAAATCGTCTACAAAGAGCCTTTAAAAGACCTCTCAGACCTAGCAACATTAAGATTACAAGTAGAACGAGTTACCTAATTTTGAGTGTAAACAGCCTAACCTGGTTACTCGATGGGAAACATTAATCCGTGAATTTGTTTTTCAATTTAACGTGAAACGCGAAGTACTCAATTTTTGCGTGAACGTGAATGAATTTTGGGAATTATCCGTGACGCGTGAAAAGTCCCAATATTTTTACGTGAATGCATTTTCCAGAGTGGTATAGGGGACCCTCTATTTTGACAACTGTTTTGAGATACCCTTTCATGTGAGAATCGATTTAGTTCAATTTCATTGATTTTCAATGAAGTTTGGATTCGTTCCCAGGCCCTTACTCGCTTACAACATGGCCCATTTTATCCTTGGTTCAATTTTTAGTTTCCTTTTTCCTTGTAATCATTATCATACATTACCATACACAAGAACAAAGGAAAATAAAAATTGAACCAAGAATAAAATTGAACTATAACTTATCTTCTTAATTCTCGCTTATCTGCTTGACGGTTCAAGGCAGAGATTAAGTACTCTCACAGATTCTCCGACACTCGCAATTAATGATAATCAAGTTAGCTAGGTCACCACCGCAAAATCTCTTGGAGTGACCATCGATAACAAACTCGATTGGAGCAGTCACATCGATAAACTAACAAAGAAGGTTGCTTCTGGCATTGGGGCTATAAAACGAATATGGCACCTTGTCCCTCAAGCGACTTTGCATCTTATATATCAAGCTGATTCAGCCACATTTTGACTATTGCAGTATTGTTTGCGGAAACTGAGGGATAACTCTCCAGAACAAGGTACAAAAGCGACAACACAGAGCAGCCAGTGTTTTGCCTTATTCAAATTATGACTCTGATGCTGGTAACTTGTTTGAGCTCCAAGGATGGAAAAACCTAGCTTCCCAGCAGCAAATACAAGAGCCACAATGGTCTAAAAGTCTCTGAACGGTTTAGCTCCAGACTATTTATGTTCTAAATTTGCTGCGTATAACCTAAGAGACTCTGAGAATAAGCTTAATGTTCCATAGCCGTGCACAAACTATTATAAAAGTAGCTTTAGCTTTAGTGGCACCACTCTTTGAAACAGTCTTCCTCATGACGTAAGACAACCAGAGTCCCAGAGTCTATCTATCCATCGATCTCTGAATAACCTAAAAGATAACTCAGAGCCTCTCACCTGACTACAAGCCACGTGCAAAGCGGTGTTTTTGGTGTTATCAGCTATATTAATATCAGCTCCACCGTCTCCCACAAGGAATTCTACAAAACAATAGCAATACACAAAGGGTAAACTTGGGAAGCCATTCGTCGAAGTCGTGAAGATGATCACTTACTGCATGTATTGAGAATGTACACATATTCACAAAGTACAACATATCCAGAAAACAAAGTTTTCAAGTTTTCACATCACTGCTTCATGGCAATGGACCAAAACTTTTCATATTTTTCATAGAAACAAAAACAACCTCCACAGATCAATTTATCATACCAAATTTATTAAACATCCGAGGCTTCATAAGAATCCATCGCAAACTTGTGAAAGTATGAGGCGCTTGCCCCCTGGCATAAATTTCGCTGTAAAAATTGGCAAGCTTGGGGTCTCAGATTACCCACATGACGAGATGAACTGAATCAACACGAAGAACACCTCCTGCCTATCATGCATTACATTTGAAACTTGACAACAACCCAAAGAAGTGACGCAAGGGTGGTGTCTCTCGCTTCGTTTCGATCTTAATATCGGGGGCACCGCGGTCCAAGACCTAAGATGGTTTCTATCTTGTTGCCTCATTGTAAATTAATAACTAAGATATTTCTGACACATTCAAGACGCGATGCAAGACTCACCTACGGCACCAGCATGGCCATTATCGGAAGCTACGATGAGAGGTGTTCTGCCAGACTGATCCACTGCATCTAAGTTGCCGCCTCTGGACAGAAGAAGCTGAAGACAATCTACTTGATCATTAAACGCTGCAGCATGCATAGGGGATCTGCAGTTGTAAAATTATGGATAGTAGATTAGAGAGTGGCTGTACTTAGCCCAGACTGAGCGTCGCGTCTGGCGCTTTTTGGAACCGACGAGCCCGGGCAATCACACCACAGCACTGAGAAGGAGGGAATAAGAGGGTGAGCTAGGAGAAGGGGCGGAGGAGAAGAGATAAAAGCACTAATCACTCTTTTAGTCTTTATAATGGCTACTTTGGAAACTGCACCAGTAAAGGTCACTTTGCTGCAGGTACCTTTTGTCAAATCCAGTTAGATAATTCATCCAAATTATTACCTTTGATTAACAGCACATCCGATTTAAAAAGAAAATAATTTTGCCATGAAAGCCATCATTACACTCACCACTGCTAGAAATAATTATATAGATCAATAATGATGCAGCCAAATTAAAGTATTGGATTTCTGCAGCCTTGATAAAACACACCACCAAAGTTTTATTATTTTTCTTTGATTTTATTTCTATTACATCGCATTTTTTTCCCTGCGCTTCGAATAGTACTTTTCTGCAGGCGTGATTTCTTGTAATAAATGACGTCATTGTTGCAGTTAGATTGGTTTTCAATCGAGTGTCCGAAGTAATTCGACAAAACTCGGCAAAACTCGGGCCACTTTCTCGACCAATGAGAACGGCTACATGTAATTGTTGATTGGCTCCTTGCGCTGTTTGTGTCTGTTGTGATTGGTCAAAATAATTACTTTGATGTTGGTTTTACGACGCTCAATTGAACAGCGCTCTAAATCTAATGACGATAACGGTAATGGTGATCCTGATGTGCTTCTCTGCTCAAAGGGTAGCTGGAAAAGTCTTTCATCAGAAAAAATTTGTGTTCGTGAAGCTGGACGCCGTTTAGAATGTCCGAGAGCCGTAAAACACTGGAAAAACTAGCGCCATTTCCAGCAAACACAGTTTTCAAGCTCTCACATGACTGTTGCATGATAATAACGAGATGAACTCAACCAACAACAAGAACACCTCCTGCCTACCATGCATTCAACATTGAACTGATAGCACACCAGTTGTTGTCTTCTTTTACTTTGGCTATCACTACCCAGCAAAACGAGTTCAACAGTTCGATTTTAAATCGTTCGTCCTTGCTGAATCAAGTTCAGTGCAGAAGCGAGGTCTTGAACGGAGTTTGACTTCAATCAAACATAGCACATTTCTTTTTTGTTCCTGGGGCGAGTTACAATGTATATTCTGTTTGGCCACTCTGTACAACGATCATGTCCACATCAAGGCTGAATTCATTTGACCAGCCTGATGAAGGGGGTTATTTCCTAAAGAAACTATGGTAATGCGTCGGTGGGGAAGTGGTTCGCTCTGACGAAGGGCTAGCGCTCGAAACGTGGCCAGCTTTGGAAACTCCTTACAGTGGCCAATTTACGTTATCAAATCGGTTGATAAGACCACATTTTCGTCTTCACAAACTTTACTTCATCGTGAAAGAAGGCCTGACACAGTCACAAACCTAAGACAACACTAAGGTGATTTGCAGCGAAAATCAGGTCATATCATTATTGGGTTGATTTCTCTATATATCCCCGTATCTTAACTGGCAAAGCACCTGAGCTAAGTTCATTTTGCGTTGCCGCTCTCCAAGGAAAAGCCTTCCTGCTACTCATGTGATCACACTTATACTTGCATATTATTGTGTATTTTTAGAGAGAATTTAGTAGGCAAAAAAATGGACGACGACCATTAACTATAAAATCATACCTTTCTTTCTTATCACATAAATTGACTATGTCATCGCCGAGTGTGTCTAGTAACATCTCTGCACAGGTTTCGTAGTCGTTTATGCTGCGAGGAACGGGAAAAAAGTTATGTTATTTAATGAATACACTGTATCTTAATTGTGAAAATCATCAACTATGTCTCACAAGTAGCTACTGCAATACAATATTCTTCAAAGTAGAACATTCAAGCAGCAACTAGAGATAACGTAAACATCACCTTTCTTTCTTGCGCTTTCTTTTGAAGAAATTCATCAGGGTAAAAGTATTGAAGATTAGATCACATGATTTCTTTGTACATAGCCTAGGGATGAGGGAGCCTACACCAGCTATCCCCCATACGGACCCAAGAGATTCCCACCCCCAACTAGGAAAGAAGGGGAACCTCAACATAGTGACATTGCGCGCTTCGAGGTCGTGACAACGAACATCTGATGACGACTATTTGTAAAAACGATGGCTGACAGCTGTCGAAACTGTCAACATCTAAACTAAACTATTAGGCTGTGCAGTGTACAAAGAATTAATGTAATCTAACTTTTTGCACTTTCCTTATTTTCAGAGACCTTATTGCCTGTCCTATTCCCCATCACTGGGAAAAGGAACTGGTGGTGTCCTAGTTCATTTCTCCAGAGTCAAGCCCTTTCATTTTGTTTCTTTGCACAAAATAGGAACGGTTACTTGCAATATCACATGTGGAAGGACTTTAGGATGTTTAGCAACCTTATAACGTAGCTGGCGCTAACTGCTCCTGAGAATATGATTACAAGACACAAGCAAAGTGATTGTGATTCACCACAAATACAAACAGATATAGTACTTACACTGCACAGTGTAGAGGGGTAAATGGATTCCCATCAAATGCGTTTGAATGATCACCCTAAAGAGGAAACCAGCCCAAAAATTTTCATTGCCATGGCTACTTCGACGAAAGACATATTCTACATGTATATCCTTCATGAGTGAGATCAAATTTAGCGCTGGTTGATAACTAACGAAGCATTCAAAAAGGCTCCCCAAACAAACACACACACAAACAAGATTATTTTTCCTACCTCTAGTAAAATATCCACACATGTATCATGACCTGCCAATGAAAAACGACAGAAAAAAGAGGCAAATGCATAAAAAAATGTCAGCGTCACAATCGTTACTCTAAAGATATAAGTCCCATTACTGGCGTTACGAATACAGTTTGAATATGGAGAGCTTTAAATAAGACAACTAACTAAACGTTTGGAGCTGGGCTGGAGCGACATATGGTTGAAATGGAAGGAATCAGTTCTCCCAAGATTTTACAACGTAATAGCACTAGAACTACACATTTAGAAACATTTATTTCCAACACTAAGAACCGCTGTTGGTTGCAGCTTTCACTTGTTTTACGTACCATTAAAGCAAGCCCAATGAAGCGGCGTGTACCCATGATTGTCCATATGAACACCACTACCTACAACTTGTAGAAGGCCACTTAGAATACCCACGTGACCACAAGCAGCTGCAAAGTGAAGAGGGGTGCGGCCACTGCAATCCCTGACAAGGAAAGAGAGAGTTAATAAGCTAACTAACATGCTATCGTATGTTCCCTACAAGAACAACTGACGGGAGAATGCCAGTGTTAGTTAACGGTCTCTTGATGGTGAAGATTAAAACAAATACTTCAATACAGAGAGAAAGGAATATTCTGTTCTTTGATTGGTATGAATTTCAAAACACGAAGAAGATACGATGCTCTTACGACAATGCTTCAGAAGGACTTACCTACAAAGAGCATCTGCTTCTCTGTGTAAAAGGGATTCAGCGCAATCATCATGGCCATTTGCTGCCTTTTGGTGTGAAAAAAGAAAGAAAAAAAAGAAACTAAAATTTACTGAATTAATTTAATTTAATGTTAAATTAACGTCGGTGTTTGGTGTTTGTGTATATAAACAAACTACACAAAGCAAGCTCTGCCAAGTTTAGCTATATTGGGTACTTACAGCTCTGTGAAGTGCACTGCGTTGGTACATATCCAAAGCTTGTAAATTGGCTCCTTCACCCAGTAACAGGTTAGCACAGTCCACAAATCCATTACCAACTGCAGCCATGAGCGGCGTCCTGGAAAGAAAACAAACACACACATTTGAAAAGAAAGCCCATTCTTCGAGACAAACGTAAAACTAAGCATATTAATATTATTAATGTGGAGAGTTTCACATACATGTATTAGGGGACTTCAGATTTGAGTATGAGTACGAGATCAAGGACGAGTACGACTTTCAAACTTAAAGCCAGTCACCTCCACAGACCCCTCACTCTTCCTTATTGCTTAATAATAGAAAAGGAGATTTTAGAAACAGGATTGATGTACGAAGTGATCATGTAAAGCACACGAAGGAGATCTGAAAAGTCGTACTCGCACACAAATCTAAAGGTCACTGAATTATTAAATGTATTCCACAAACTTAATGCGATGAACTTTCAAATAAGAAACGTTTCAACAAAAATGGCCAGTCTTTGGGAATACCAGGTTGGATTCTTAGCAGTATATTCTCTTGTCCACGTGTAGTGTTTTTCTGCTCGGTCCTGTAACAATTACAGTGGTCACTTTTGAAACATCGCTACAATACAGCTATTTCATTTTAATGAAGAAAAGAGTGATCATCGCAGACGTGATCATCACCTTTAATCCGCATTTCAAATATATATATGTTATTTGCCGGCCGGGAGGTCCGTATTGGGTAAAACTGTGCCAGAGGTCTCGAGTATGGCCCGAGGCCGCAGGCCCGCGATGGCCATACTCGAGACCGTGGGCACAGTTTTTCCCAATACGGACCGACCTAACGCCGGCAAATAACGTGTTTATTTTTTTCGTGGAAAAACTAGTTATTAGGCGGACTAATCAATCTAGGACGACCAAACTCCGTTTATTACGCGCGAATTTGCATGGACGTTTTAGTCAGTGAAAAACAAAATACTACGGAACAAAAGTTTTCAAATTTCTCGCCTTACCGCGGTAAAAATTGATTCTCGAAATCTGAAACCTGAACTGTATTAGATGTAAGATAACCTTGCAGAGTTTTTAACGTTTGCTCGTATTATGCAACTGAAGGCAGTGACTCTAGCGTGAAACCTTCGCCTCAACACAAAGGCCTAAATTGAACGATAACAGAAAACTCGTTCCTTCTTGAATTAAACTTATCAAAACGCCGATTTAAGAATTGAAAAAGTATAAAATGCAAAGCAAAGAAACCATTAAACGCAGTAAAATATGGTAAAGCTCGTATAACGACGGTCATTGCTACAATAACGAACAACAACAACAACAAGCGCAAATTTTGTACAACACGGACTGACGGAATGTACAACAAAATACAAGCGTGTGCTTTCTTGTTTGATTAAATCGTGAAAACACCTCGATTATATAAGAGAAAAGGAAAAAATGACAGCACGAAATGGAGTTCACAACGCCAAACTTGCAATAATATATGGCGTAACTAAGCTATAACTTTGAAATTAAATTCGGATGTGTACTCAGTTGAGTGTACTCGCCTTTTTCAGAAATTGCAACGATTTCAATTCCACTGCTTGTTCCTTCATCCACTTAACAACCATTCATGGTTCATATTAAACATCATTTACGTCATTTTTGCGCATTTTTCATTTTTCAAAGTTTGCTTCAAAGTCGGCAGCGGTCCGTACTCGGGATCCGGATGGGGAAATCCGGACCGCTGTTGCGCGCGCCATCAGCCAATCAGATTCAAGGATTTTGGATTCCGGACCACTGAGATGCTTCACAAAAAAATAAATGATATTCATATACTCACAGTCTTTTATTTCATTTTATTTTTTTACCTAGGGAAGTCATCAATTTGGGAACTAATAGTGATGCATGAGGGTCGTCAACGCACCTTTCTTCAGAGTCTGTGCAGTCTATGGCACTGTCGGTTTGGCTATATTGCAGAAGAAGTCTTAAACAATCAGTGTGTCCATTGTAAGCTGCAAGTCAACAGCACAGATATGCGTTAAGGACTTGTTAGACCAGACACCAGTCACTGTCACGTATCAATCCCAGTCACGACAAATATTGAAAAGTATATACAGTACATTATCACAGTAACTAGCTATAAAAGAGACACATTCTTACCTGCTGCATGAAGTGGCGTTCTCTTTGTCACGATATCATACTCTAAAACTTTGGCATTGTGGTCTAAAAGACATTCTGCACAGTCACTGCAAAATTAATGACAAATATAATGTGAAAAGAACTCACTGCAATAGAAAAGTTTTTCTCGGCTCTCTAGTGTCTGACAGGTTTTAGGTACTGAGGTAATTTTAAAAGTACAGATGATCACGACAAAAGTGCGCTTTTAAATGCAACCTTCGAAAATGCTGCTGCTTGGACAAGTGATATAGAATTAGATGATTGCCTAACAACTTGCCCAGGATAGAAGGTAAGCAGAAAGGTTAACAATGGAATGGTTTTCAAAACCCTGTAAAATTTTTGCAAATAACAATAACGTCTTAAAGTCTCCTGTTGTACATAACAGTTTATGGGGTAAATACATGTAACTCCACAGAAAAATTTCAAGGCTTAAGGTGATGTTACACGAGCCGATTTTTAACGCCGATTTTGCATGTAGATTTTTAATCCATGATATAAGAGATAACTTTTACCGCAACTTTGGTGTGGCAACAGTAGGCAACGGTATGTTACACGAGACGATTTTTAACGCAACACTGTCTGCAACGTTTGAGACCAGGCTCCTGCTCGACAAATATGGCGGACAATGAGTGTATTCTGGCGAATTGTGGGACGTTGTCAACGGTGGGGGTGTTACACGCACCAACTCCAACAAAATTCGGGCAGCAATGTTGCAAGTTTTTTAATCGCCTGCAACATGCTTCCGCTACAAAATGTTGCGTTAAAAATTGCCCTGTGTGCCATGTTACACGAAACAACTTCTAAAGGGGTGCTGTCATGTAATTTGGGTCTGAACCCAAACATGTGTTTGCCAAGTGGAACGCTTAAAAAAATATGCACTTTTCCTACGAAGTACTTAATATGTGCATTGAAACTATTTGCGGTTGTCTATGGCCATGGATAATGAGGAGAAATGCAATGCAACTTGAAAAAAGTTAGGTTAACTTTTTTCAACATTGTGACTCGGAAAAATTGCCATAAAATAATACTACTTCCTTTTTCGTCCAAGTAGTTAGAAATCTACTTCTTTGTGTTAGACGGGCCGATCACGTAATATAACAGGTGCTTCCTCGCGATTTGAACAATTTATGACAAGAATTGCCGTGACAGTACCCCTTTATTTTTATTTATTTGTTTATTTATTTTACCACAAAATACAAATAACGATAAAACAAAACAGTTAATCAAAGCAAATGAAAGTGGCGAGGAAACCCAAAAGGAAACCATCAGGCTTATAGACATTAAGCTCCCTCAGAGTAAAAATAAAGTTAACAGTAACAGTAAGGCCAGGATCGAAAGTAAAATACAGTGAGGGTAAGTGTAAATTAACTAAATACATAGACTGAGTTGACAAAATATAAAGTATGGTACATGTAACAATGAGTATAAAAAATAATATCAGACATGTGAAGAAAGATAACTATTTACTACAAGATTTTTAACTAGCAATGTTGCTTTAAAAATAGGCGTTAAAAATCGGCTCCTGTATCATCATTACCTTTAGACCTGGTTGAAAACTTATTGCACTCATACATAGTCGATGTGTTTCAAGTAAAATATAGTAGATTTTTTTCCTAAGAGAATCACATCTTTGAGCAAAAATAATTAAACTAAATACAGTGTAACTGCCTATGCCGTGTATTAATCTAAGTACAGTACTTTGTAGAACTATTTTATGGGTTGAATGGTGACAAAATGTCAATTATACATACGCATGTCCTTGAAAAGAAGCAAGATAAAGAGGGGTATGACCTGAAAAGAAAGAGACTTAATAATTTGACATTAACTGACACCATACAGATGTATGACAAACAATTTCTTTAGCAGAAAGCTGTTGAAAAGGTTATTTTTGCATTAAATAATTTCCATTGAAGAATGTGATATTCCTCTGCGAAGTGACTTGGAATAAGTCACATGAAAAGTGCAGTTGTATAGAAAACAAAGAAAACAAAACAGCACTTAACCATCTTACCGTCAGAGTTTTTAATATCAATGTCAATAAAAGATTCTAAAAGTACTTGAAGAGCTGGTAAATGGCCATGGTAAGCCTACCAACAAACAAAAAAGCAAGAATTACAAACTGACAAGTCCTTGGGAATGAGCATAAGGAATCATGCAGTGGATTTAGTAACATTTTCAAGGTTTTATGGCCCACTGGGAGCTTCAGTGTCCTTTCATTATTCCAAAATAATGACATTTTGCATTTACAAAATTAATATATTGTTTCTAAATCTCGAAGGTGCCTCCTACAAGTATAACAAGGTGTTTACAATCATTTCAAAAACTCATTGCTAATTCATAAAGGAAAATACAAAAGGAATTAAAATGTAATGTAGTGTCTATATCTAATATAATTATACAGACAAGGCTAAATTTTACAACCAATTTTTTAGGCCGAAATAACCCAAAATCTAAGTGTTAGTGTAAGAATGGATACGTGTACAGTAAAGCTTTTGAAGCCATTCAATATCAAGTCCTAAGACACTCAGCTTTAAACTTGATAAAACACTCCTGCTAATTTATTAAATATTGCAAAGCTTTTGTTTCAGCCTATGCAGATGATTTTGGAAAAAATTGTCTAAAGTAGCCAGAATTGGAGTTTGGCTAACAGATTAAAGACATTCAGCAGGCAAACATTCTAATCACAACTTACTACTAAATGAAGAGGAGTCGCTGCTGGTGAGCCTGAGCTCTTATTTAAAAGATCTGTTGCCGCTACATCTAATAACTGAAAAGACACGAAACGATTAGCCAACTAAATGCTTGTCAACATTGCAAAACCAAATCAGTAATAACAAATATTCAAGTTGTATTTAACCCATTGACTACCAGCTGTTTTTACGTTTTCGGAGTGATTTTCCACCTATAAACGATGAATAACAATTCGTGACTCTTTATTTGAAACTACCAGGGAAAAGTGGTGCTGTCCTAAGGCACTGGAGGCTCAAGGTTTCTGAAAACGTCATTTTGACGTAGCTATTTTTATCCGTGAAGCAACAACAATGGCCCAAGTTCGGTTTGCTTGCGATTTTTGCTAAATTTACAGCCATTTTTCATCTTTAGCGGCTCCCTGATGAGCATCATTAAGCGTGACGATAGCTAAGAGTCCACTTTCTCAAAGAATCGAGCAAGGTGATGTACTTTGTTGTCAAATTTGGCTTGCTACTCGACAAACTGGGAATTTGGCCGGTCGGACTCTTAGTACCTTTGGGACTCGACTATTGATGAATTTCTCGACCTACCGCCGCATATTTTGGAATCTGTGAGCACTGAAGATGACCACAAGCAGGAAATTTTGGCGGTAGGTCGGAGTGGCTGTAGACTTATATGTGAAAGAATTGGGGGAAGGAACAGGCGCTGTCAAAAATTCTCGTTAGTTCCCAGCATGCAATGCGCTCGAGATGTTGAAAATGTCGGGAAGGCCCGAATGCACTGGAACAAAAGGCTGTATCTACGCTCGGGAGAAGAATATGAACAAAAAAAGTCATTTCTAAGCTAGAACAAGGACTGAATTTCGTTATGATGGTTGAAGTTTGGTTTTTCGACGATGATTTCCTTAAAAACATGAAAGCAAAAAGGGGCATTTTTGTCGTTTCTCTTTGACGTTAAAAACGGTCAGTTTCGTTCTTGTCCAAACTTGGTAAAAATCGCTACGTTTCTTGCGTTTATTGGATATCCAAATTTAAAGGACATTCCATTTCGTGCTCACAACTAACAGTTAAGGCAATATTCGTGTGATTGAGAAAGTTGCAATGTTTTGAAGCATGGGAGTTTTTTACGGCCGATTTTGGCCGGCACGGGTGCCAATGGGTTAAAATATGGTGGTAACATTTGCAATTTACTTACTTTCTTGTACGTCACTGCACTTCACTACAGTAAGCAATCATACTGATTTCAAACTTCTGCCACTTAAGCATTTTAAATATGTTTATTGGTTTTTATTTAAATATATTTTATTGGTTAGGAATATGGTAAAGAAGGCGAAACAGAGTTATTACTCTTCCATCATTTCAGAAAATGCCTCAGACCAAAAAGCTTTTTTTAACACCGTCGATTGATTACTGTACCGTAAGACTGACAGGCAGTATCCATCATGTGAGTCTTCTCTAGAGCTATGCAATAACTTTTCGGATTTCTTTGTGAACAAGATCACTAAAATACGGACAGAGCTTCCAACTTTTTCGACTGATGACATTGTATTGTCCTTCACCGAACAGCTGGACAGCCCTCGGTTCAACACTGCTCTTGATTGCTTCATTCCTACTACCGAAACAGAATAACGTGGTCTCATTCTTAAGAGTGCTAAGAAATCCTGCTGTCGTGATCCAATTCCTGCCAGCTTACTAATTCGGTGTTTTGATGACCTACTTCCGGTTATCACACGAATCATCAACCTCTCCTTCTCATCTAGCACGGTTCCGACATCCTTGAAACAAGCTGTTTTATCTCCTTTGCTAAAGAAACCTCTGTTGGATCATGATCATGAACTGTATCCTAACTTTCGTCCTGTTTCGAATTTAGAGTTTATTTCGAAAGCGATTGAGAAAGTTGCTTCAGTGTGCGTTCTTGATCATTTACATGAAAATGGTCTCCAAGAGTGTTTACAATCAGCATATAAGGAACATCACAGCTGTGAAACCGCCCTGGTTCGTGTACAGAATGATATTCTTCGTTCTGTTGACGACAACCGCTGTGTCATTCTTCTATTACTTGATATGTCTGCCGCCTTTGATACTGTGGACCATTCAATCCTTCTAAAAAGGCTGCAATCCCGCTATGGTATCTCGGGTTCAGCATTAGCATGGTTCAACTCGTATCTGAAGGACCCAACGCAGTTTGTGAGAATCGGAGGAACTTCATCCAGCGTACAGGAACTGATTTGTGGTGTACCCCAGGGGTCTGTTTTAGGGCCCCTCAAGTATGTTCTTTACACAGCTCCGGTTGGAGATATCATCCGCAAGCATGGTCTGTTCTTCCATCTATATGCAGATGACCAGCAACTGTATACCTCCTTCTATTTTGAGGATGAAACTGAGATGGCAACGGAAACGAGACGAATTGAAATGTGCGTTTCTGACATCCATTCTTGGATGGCTGTAAATATGCTAAAATTAAACACTGATAAAACAGAGCTCCTCTACTTCCACTCAAGATTTCGTCCACGTCTACAACTGAATCCCATTAAACTTGGATCTGATGTCATTTCCCCATCCTCTCATGCAAAGAATATTAGTGTTATCTTTGATTCCTCAATGACAATGTCACGACACATAAACGCCATTGTAAAATCTGGCTATTATCATCTGAGGGATATTGCAAAAATTAGGAATGTTCTGACATTAGATACCAAGATTCCCATTCATGCATTTGTGGTTTCAAAGATTGACAGCTACAATTCGCTTATATTTGGTCTACCCAAGCATCTGATTGATAAACTTCAGCATCTGTTGAACGCTGCAGCTAGATTAATTATGGTAGCAAATAAATATGATAGTATAACTCCAATTTTAAGGTATTCCTGGAGGATGACATGATCTTTCAGATCACAACGTTTCGTTAACATATGAGAGATTACTTAAAATGCAACCTGTACACCAAATTTCAGAGATCGGGACCGAAGCGTTTTCGAGTAAGAAGCGAGAGAAGTTCGGTTTCTACGGGCTCTTTCGCGGGAAAAATACAGACTGTGTACCACGAAAATCCTTGTGCGTGTTTGTGTTTAATTCCCCAAAGAGTATATTGTTGACAGATCTGTCAAATCATGCTATCTTTAACGTGATAGATGAGATCGTTCAGGATGGAGAAATAAAACTGTTGTCTTTGTAAAAGACATCCTTTTTGCAACCAGCTCACCAGCAAATGAGAAGAATTTTTAATTTTGCTGGAATTCCGAACGGGTTACGTCGCGTGATACAACGAACAGCTCTATTGAAGCCAGAAGGAACAGCAAAGAAATGCCGGCGACGAAAACCTATTGTTCACTATTTGGCATTCGCTGCGGCTGTAGCTTGCGCTCCATGTCTTTCAGTCTTCGAAATTTACGGCCGTCGGCTTGCGCTCCACATCTT
This sequence comes from Pachyseris speciosa, assembly GCA_016490735.1. Classification (NCBI taxonomy): domain Eukaryota; kingdom Metazoa; phylum Cnidaria; class Anthozoa; order Scleractinia; family Pachyseridae; genus Pachyseris; species Pachyseris speciosa. The sequence continues at coordinate 1,686,899 of JAEMWC010000063.1, forward strand.
TCAATCTTCAAAATTTAAAGCCATTGGGATCGATGAACGATAGGCGAACTCATGCGAGAGAATCATTCAACCAGTTTCTTCTACATGTAGTTTCAAAATGTTCAAGCGTATTCGAAAACCACGTCTAGAGCCTCAGGCTTCGTGAAGGCTTCGCGTGAGCAACCCTTTTGCTCACTGTCCAGCATAAATAAATCTATCGGTGTAATAAATAAAGCTTTCTATCTCTTCGCTTCAAAAAATAAATCTCTAGTACGATTCACGCACATTCGAAATCGAATGGCTGTCAACACATGCTGACAAAAGGCGAGCGAGGTGTCGTTGCTAGGTGAAGCGTTCATATCACACTGTGATTGGTTTCGCGGGAAAAATGGATACACAAACATGGAGAATGTACCCATATTTGGAGGAATATTTTGCGTTTTACCGCTGGTTTTAACTAGTGTGGACACAGAAAACATGGCTGCCACTGAAATACAACAGCATCGGTCAAAAATGAGCGATTTTCTGAAATTTATGGCCGATTTTCAGGCAAAAAAGGCTAATAAAATACGACCAGAGGACACGTTTATTTAGTTTACTTCTGGAAGATGTATCGTTGAGGTTTGAAACTTGGCAGGGCCGAACTTTATAGGAAAACGAAACTTTTCACCGCAGTGCGCACTCGAGAGTGGAACAGCACATGAGTGAGGAGAACTTGAATTTTAGGAAGGTAAAATTTCTGACTTTTTCTCATTACAACATAAAAAATCAAAATGACAATACGCACTGCGGTGAAAAGTTGAGTTTTTGTCCATTTTAATCGTGTTCCAAATCTCAGAGCTAAATAATAAATTCCAATTTAGATTTAATCATTATTGTGAATTTGCTTGCAGATGACCACACCCCAGAATTTTTGTAATTCTTAACATTCCTTAAATTTTTCCAAAATGAAAAATATTTTTTAAGAATCTAAGTTTCAGTGGATATGTGATGTTAAAATGAGTGCAGTATCTGTAATATATCTGTAAAAATAACACCCTCAACTATTGTCCAAAAATGACCAAATTAGGGTCCAGGAATACCTTAAAAGAACTTCACTGGCTACCGATTAATTTAATTACTTTTAAGTGTCTTAATAACCCCCTGGCTCCGTCATACTTAAAGGGACTGCTAGATAGATAGATAGATAGATAGATAGATGACCTTTATTTAAACACGATAAAAATTAAAGCTACAAGCTTGTGGGGTCGTGTATAAATAAAATATTTACAAGATTGTCAACTAATAAATTAAGAGATCGACGACTAATAAATTATCAATTAAAATGATAGAATCATACTTAATTCTATGAGATAAAATATTGCTAAAATGTACATAGATAATCATACCATATTAATAATGTTAAGAACATTTCAACAATGTCGACTGATAGGTTATCAATTGTATATAAAATCGGCTCACTCTGTACCGGCCCAATAGAACCCTCCGATCATCCTCAGATAAACTTAGGCTTGTGACTGTTCCCTACAATCTTAAAACTTATGGCTATAGATCTTATTCAGTTCAGGAACCTATCCTCTGGAACTCTTTGCCTTTTCATATTAGATCAGCTGATAGTACTAATTCTTTTAAATCTAAACTTAAGACGTACCTGTTCAAATCAGCATATAACCTTTAGTTAGTTTGTTTGTTTGTTTTATTGTTTGTATCTGTTTAAGCCATAGCTGTGTATATTAATATGTATATTTTTGTTTTATTATATTTTATCGAATTTATGAATTGTAAGGCGCTTAGGACAGTTTGTATAAGCGCGGTATAAGCTTTTATTATTATTATTATTATTATTATTATTATTATTATTATTATTATTATTATTATTATTATTATTATGTTCCGATACTTAAAACAGAAACCCAAAAAAATTACTTTGCATTTTTCTTAATAAATAAGACAATTCATGGGAAATGGGAATGAATCTAAAAATAAGAAAACAGTACTGTAATTAAGTTATACCATTTCTAGTGCCAGCTTATGTCCTTTGACAGCAGCATAATGCACAGGACTGTAACCTTGTTTATCTCTTTTACTTGCATTGGCTCGATTTCCGAGTAAGTGTTCCACGCATCTGCATGAGACAGAATGGAGAAGATAGGATTTCACAGCTACAACTCAATATCAGATAATGATCAAGTCTTTTTTTTTACCTAGAAATGATAACACAATTAATAAATATGAAACTAAATATAAAGACACAGTATTTGCACAGTGGTAAACTGATTTAACAAACAATAATAAACCTCAGCAGCTTGTGGTGGGTTTCAATTTGTTGCCCAAGAACTACCTTGAAATAATCAATGATTCTTGTTCACAGCACACAGTTTCGAGATTGCGAACAGTCGTACGTTTTTCCTCAGATCACTTGCATGAACGCACAGTAAAAAAGGCCTTGTTTTGATCGTCTTAAGTATTGGTGGTTGAAACAACAAAGGAACTCTAGAAGTCAAGAGAATCTGTGTACTATTTGCAAAAACAAAAGTTGCATCTACAGCAGCTATTTACTCTCCAAAGCTTAATGCAAAATAGTCAGGCGAGAATCAGTGAAAACAATTGCATAAACATTAATTTTACTACAGAAAATGAAATGCTTCCCAAGGAACTCAGTCTAAATCATTGGTTTTACATGTAAAGGTACCACTGGTGGTTCAGTTTTTAAAGGCTGTTAATTCTGTAACTTTCACCAGAAATACAAATTATAAAAAAATTGCACACAACAGACAACTAAGCTCAAGGGCAATGTATTGCAGTTGATAACGGTGTGAACAACGTTAACCTTACTTCGCATCTCTATCAGCAGCTGCTGCATAGTGTAAAGGAGTGCATCCTCTTGTATCAGCTTTATTTACATTGCAGCCTGATGCCACTAATGACTTCACACACAAGTAATGCACATGACCAGAAGCATAGTGAAGAGCAGTTCTGCAAAAGTAAAAAGAAAATAATAATATAATAAATATAAATACAATGAAATCACAATCATCATCACTGTTGTGGGAGTCAATTTTTTATTTATTTTGAATAATTAATGTGAATAGTTTTACATGTACATTGCTACATGTATTTAGTGCAACTAAGGACTTGAAAACAAGTACTGTACATGAATGATCAGCATCAAAGAACCATGACCACAAATGTCAAATGGGTAAGTTCCTGAAGCTATAGTATAACCTTGTTACTTAAATGACTTGTCATACTACAAAATTCAGAAAATTAGCCCCTCCACATAAAACAAAATGCATAAGCCCCTGGAGAATTATATTTGGAATTACTTTGCTTTATTTTGAAATTACACATACAGTGTACATAGGCTAATGAGATAACTTGAAGCCACTGACGCAGAGGAAACTGATGAAACCGATGAAACCAATGAAACAAGATCATAAATTACATATCACGCATTTATCACACGCACCATGCAAACTGTACGAGACTGAAGCCTGGATGTGAGCTTTCACAGTTTAGATTTTTATCCACTTTGAGTTGCTATTCCAGTTCATTAAAGCTTATTGCTGTTGTGTTTAAAGTTGGCATGTTCAAAAGGCGTACATTGTTGTGACTTTCTGTTTATAATTTATAACGCCACTGAAAAATTTCCACACTGAAAAAATTAATAATGCCTACACAAATTTCCCTCCAGTTATAAGCTCAGTCGATTTCTAAATGAAAATTTCCCTCCTATAATAAGCCCCCCTGTATGTAAGCCCCTCCAAATCTAAGCCCCTCAAAATAGCCGTTTGAAATAGATAAGCCTGCTCCAGGGCTTATTTTCAGAATGTTACAGTATCACACCAAAGATGGACCCTAGGTAAGTGTCTTGTTTGTTTTTCTGGTGACAAATTATTATAAACCTGAACACAAATGTAGGAGAATAGGGAGAGAAGGCACATGAGGAGAAGAGTGGAGTGTAGTATGTGGCATTATCCTTTCATAATGTCTGGCACCATTGAAGCTGTCTGATACATTTACAAAGCTGACAGCACATACCTTCCTAATTTATCAACAGCTGTCAAATCAGCTCCATTGTGTACCAAAAGTCCCAGGCATTCTACATTTCTACAAAAAACAAAATGTTGCATGCCAATTAAGTCATTAATTTTTCCACTTTTAACCAACATTCTCTCAGTGACAGACCTGGCTGGCAGGCCAAGCAGGTAATAATACGTAATTATTTCCAATTAAGGAGGTTTGTTCAAGGTGTGCAAAGAAACTTAATTTTGGGCATCTACTAAAACCAGGAACACCAGAACACCGGAACACCAGAACACCCCGGAACACCAGAACACCGGAACACCGGAACACCCCAACACCCCGGAAACCAGAACAGCCGAAAAACCCCGGAACACCAAATTTGATGGTGTTGTTTTGTTTTCCGATTACAGACCATGTAAAAAATAAAATGTAAATGTAATTTAAAGGTCGATGAGTAACCAGGGGGCATAATTGAAAAGTTAAAAAGACGTTCTCTGGTTAAAAGTTTAAAAAACAAATTGCCAGTCTGCAAACTTTAAAAAGTGAGGTGTAAAAAGCGGAGGTAAAAATATATATGCACAAAAAGGTGAGAAAATAACGAATGGATATAGATAAATACAATAATACAAAAGGAAGAAATACTAGTGTGACAATGAAATGCTAATAACATGGATAAGATCACAATAAGATTGAGTATTGTCTTGGCAACTGCTTAGAATTATTGTCTGCCTGGTTAGTAATTGCAGTGTGCCAGGATTCCAGCGTTTTTCTTACGCGTGAATTGCCTCTGTCGATGACACGTGCATTCTCAAAATCAATAGTATGGCCTTCGAGCCACGCATGGCTGGCAATATTGGAACCACTTTTAAAAACTTTAGTGTTTCGTATGTGTTCCTTTTTTCTAGTGTGTAAACATCTACCCGTTTCTGTGATGTAATTCCATGTGCAGTCCGCACAGGGGATTTTATAGACAACGTTCGTTTGCCGATCTGATGGGGGTCTTGATTTAACTTGTGATGAGAGTTAAAGTCCAGGTATCTGTCAGTGTGTGTGGGCTTTCGATAGACACCGATAGTAACTGCCCCATTCTTCCTGGTTATCAAGGTGTCAAGAAAGGAAATTTGGCCATTGTTCTCAGTTTCAATGGTGAAAGATATGGATATCTCATCACAAGTTAAAACACAAAATAAGTACCGCCTCTACCCTTCTAAATCGGGCACTCAACCTCCCGAGAACCACTGAGGGAGTAAGGAAAGAGCTGACCCACGTTTCTAACGCGTTAAAATCAAATGGCTACCCATCAGCAACTATATCAAACATCTTAAAGAAGAAATCGACCCCTGAAGTCATCTCTTCCCCTGAAGAGTTAGTGGGAATGTTCTTTAAATGGACAGACCCACCAGACCACCAAAATGGCTTCGCAGTTTTACCATACATCAAAGGTGTCACTGAACCACTTAAAGAATTCTCAACAACAACGGCATCCGAGCCACCACCAGACCCTGCAACAGGAATTTGCGTCTCCCAAATCAAGACGCCCATCAGATCGGCAAACAAACGTTGTCTATAAAATCCCCTGTGCGGACTGCACATGGAATTACATCGGAGAAACAGGTAGATGTTTACACACTAGAAAAAAGGAACACATACGAAACACCAAAGTTTTTAAAAGTGGTTCCAATATTGCCAGCCATGCGTGGCTCGAAGGCCATACTATTGATTTTGAGAATGCACGTGTCATCGACAGAGGCAATTCACACGTAAGAAAAACGCTGGAATCCTGGCACACTGCAATTACTAACCAGGCAGACAATAATTCTAAGCAGTTGCCAAGACAATACTCAATCTTATTGTGATCTTATCCATGTTATTAGCATTTCATTGTCACACTAGTATTTCTTCCTTTTGTATTATTGTATTTATCTATATCCGTTCGTTATTTTCTCACCTTTTTGTGCATATATATTTTTACCTCCGCTTTTTACACCTCACTTTTTAAAGTTTGCTGACTGGCAATTTGTTTTTTAAACTTTTAACCAGAGAACATCTTTTTAATTTTTCAATTATGCCCCCTGGTTACTCATCGACCTTTAAATTACATTTACATTTTATTTTTTACATGGTCTGTAATCGGAAAACAAAACAACACCATCAAATTCGGTATTCCAGGGTTTTTCGGCTGTTCCGGTTTCCGGGGTGTTCCTGGGTGTTCCGGTGTTCCTGGTTTTAGTACATGCCTTAATTTTGAGGTTGTCAGCACAACAATTCATGGTGGCAAATTTCACACTCAGGTTACAGTGTAGGGCCAGGAGACTAATCCATAAGCCACTTTTTTCCATTAGGTACTAAACAGCTCCCTCCATTTTATTGATTTCCCTATACACTTATTGCAGCTATTAGTTCTACAATCTTCAAATGTTATTAGGACCAAGGAACCCATTCCAAAATTCGAATAATGTGTAGCTGGCATCCAGGTTTAATGCATTATTCCACAGTGTAAAAAAATGCTGTATGAAATTATTGTAATACCACAGCTGTTACGACATCTTTACAATTAGGACAACTTACCCACTACATGCAGCAGCATGGACGCAAGTGTGGTCATTATCATCTTTTGCATTAACATCATTACCTGAAAAACAATGGATTGAATACATTAACCAAAGACAACGGGAAACTTCCTCGATGCCAAAGCTATTGTGCAGCCCTGACCTAGGAAGTGAAGGTAAATTCAGCTGTACTTACAGCAAAACTAATTTGATTTGCTAATACGTTTTAGGAAGGTGCCAATTTCAGTTGATGGCAGGAAGGTTTTGTGCTCAGATTATTATATAAATAAATTGTAGTTAGATACTTGGCCACTGTTTCTACGCTGTTTTTGTGCCCAGTGGATAAATGTACCTCTTGGCTTTATGATCATCTCTGTCACTTTTACAAGCATATCTGAACAACCAACGATCTAGTGCACACGTCATACAACTACAAAAATTTTGATCATGGCTAGAGTTGCCAGCTACTCACCATAGGCTATAAGTTTTCTACAGCAGTCTGTATATCCACCTAAACTCGCCATGTGAAGAGGTAACATACCAAATGAACCCCGTCTGAAAAACAGGTGGACTCCTTCATGTTTGTAGATAAATATCATATAGTCTAAAGTCAAGCTAGGAGCTGATCAGTAATCCATATGTAATCTTATGCTGGGGTGCCTTCAGGAAATTTTAGGGGAAACTGCTTTGCCTGCCATTGCTAGCTTGCTTACAATTCGCTCGCAAGGCAAGGCAAGGCAAGTAGGCAAGGTAAGTATGGGTTGCAGTGAAGTATGTCAGGTTTTGCACTGTGCCTCTCAGTGTAACAGGAGCGTGAGTGGTGGGCTCAGACTGAGCTACCATGGTTACCTCCAAGTACCTGGTGGGATGCTTCATACTATGTACCCCCTCTCCTGAAATCACCTAATCCCAAGGCAAACCTGTGGCGATGAGTTTAAAGTGAATACCACACAATTCTCCACTACTGGAAGACATATTATGTTGACTACAGTGTTGCAGAATGAGGGAGCAAGATGCAAAAAAGTTGTTGACCCAGAACAAACATAACTATCTTAGATCTGAACTTCACAAAAACAGCATTTAATTTCCCTTTTACTTGATCAAACACATGTACAGGTGACAGCAACCATCGAAAAGATAACCAATATAAAATTTTGATCCTTGAAAAGGGTTTCCCCTTCCGATGAAAAATGATGCAAATAACGTCCTACCGTAGCTTCTTGATTTGGGGGCTTCAAGGTTGAACACTATGAAACAAACTCAAACTACCTGTACTACATGTATGTACAACAGTAGGTAAGTAAGAGTCTCAACTTCTGTTTGTACATACAGTGTACTTGAAAGGTAATAGATGAAACCCAGCTGTTACCTTGCATGGGTAGCTCCACTGGCCAGCAGCACACTGAGCAATAATTCTTGACCATACAGTGCAGCTATATGAAGGGGAGTGTTACCTCTGATATCTGCCGCATCCACATAACAACCTTGATGGGCAAAAGAGACACAATGTAAACAGAACATTGCTAGACAAGGACAGCTTTACTTGACAAGGGTAGTTACAGTAATAACTGGAACTAAAAGAGTAAAATCTTCATAGAGCAAGAATGAGAAGCAATATCATATTATGATGACAACTACACCAGAATTTGAACAATAAAACAAGAGCAACAAGCACTCTAAGCCTACTCCCAATTTGGCAGTAGCGTAACATAACATGATTGATCTTTGCAAATGAAAGACAAGTCAATGACCTAATCTAACAGACAACCACAGTGCAACTAGTAAGATAATAAAAGTTCACAGATAAGAAGACCCTTACCATTTTGCAGAAGTGTTTGGGCCCTTGAGCAGCGACCATACAGGGCTGCATAATGAAGAGGTGTCCTTCCACTTTTGCACTAAACATGAAGATAGGTCTATCAAATTTAATTTATCTAACAAGAAATATAGATACTCAAGAAAATGCATGTCAGGTGGATTTGCTGTGGTACAATAAGAAATAAAGCTTAGCCAGGTACACTAATCTTGACCATGCATTATGCATAAAAAAAAATCACAAGGTACATGTAATGTCAGGTTCAAGTTGTTTCAAGAAATAAATAATTTATTTCTTGATAACAACTTGAACCTGAACATTACCTTGTGATTTACATTAATTATGATAATAATTATACCCCAAGACAATTTTAATACCCAAGTTTGCTTGAAGACACATACAATCTAAAACCATTACAGCTGTACCTATGTGTCAAGGCACATGTACACCAATAAATTTTCTGTGATGAGGGGAACAAGTTATTGCAGACCATAAGCACAATTCATGTTTGATGGTTTACCACAGTACACACCTTCAAGTTGGGACTGGCACCATCCTTTAACAGAAGCTCAAGACACACATCCCCTTGCCCTGACACAGCGGAATAATGCAAGGGAGTCTGATAAGAACAAAAATAACATGGCTTAGTATTTGCATAATGGCTTTTACAAGACTTGTAAAAGAGATTTATGCAACTTGAGAGCCTCAGTCATCCCAAGAGTTATGCCCATCAGGATGTGCATTCTGGTATTTCAGTCTCACTGGACTAGTAAAGGGAAGAAGGCCTGACAAAGAACACCCTTTGTCCTGCAGGATGGGGGTTGAAGTGTGGGGGTTCAAGAAGGAACCAAGTTGAGAAGTTCTAATGATACTAAAAGGGAAAAAAGAACACAAAAGTTCTTCTTTGGGCCTAAAAATGGCACTTCGACCTACAACATATACACATTTATCTTATTCCTTTGGAAAACACATTTTGGGATTTTTTCTTTTCCTCTGGTCTTGGACTTTAACATTGTTGCCACTGTGGAAGAGTGTAGCAAGGTCATGCACTCATGTGCCCTCATTTGGGTGCTTGAAAGGGACTCTAAAACAACATAAACTCAATACACTCAGTACAGTGGAATTGTACACTGTCACAAAACATAACCTCATACCATGCCTTTCTTGTTAGTTGCATTTACAGAAGCACCATAGCTCATAAGCTCACTGATAACAATGTCCTGCCCATTAAGACATGCGACATGAAGAGGAGTGTTACCATTCAGGTTTTGTGCATCCACCTGAAAATGTGAAACATTGGCTAAGCTCTTTTCACATACACAGAAGGAACAACACAGGGTAATAGAAGAAATCTCCACATGAATAATAATACATGTAATAATAATAATAAACTTTATTTCTATCGCATCGGCTGTTCTAGGTGCTTTACAATATTACTAAAATGCATTAAGATACAATTGAAGTGCTTAGAGCATAAACTGCCTATGTGTAATTTTAGGTAGTTTTTCGATTTTGCTCAGAAATGAAACAAAAATCAGTGAATAAAAATACCAGACAATGTTTTTGAATCGAATTGCTTGCAAGTCACATGCAAAAATTTGTTTCATTTCCGAGGAAAATCGAAAAACTACCTAAAATTACACATAGGCAGTTTATGCTCTCAGCCCTTCATAAGTTTCCCTTATTAACATGCATGAAGCAATGCCCAAGGGTATTCTTTATGTGCAACATGCCTTTCTGACTCATAAACAGCCCACAAGATGCCCATCAGACTTGGAAATGGTCGACTTTTTTAAATGCAGCACTTACTACCAGTGTTTTGCTTACTGATAGTGCTTTTGATAGTGCTTTAGATTTTGCCCAACTTGAAAACTGAACAGCACTCAAAAGATTTAGGGTTATTGTTAAGTTTAGAGTTAGGGTTAAAATTAGGGCTAGGGTTAGCGTTGAGGGTTAGGGCTAGGGTTAGAGTTAGGGTTAGGGTTAGAGCTAGGGTTGGGGTTAGGGTTAGAGCTAGGGATAGGGTTCGGCCTAGGGCATTGTAAATGTTAACATTAAAGTAAGCGGCATATTTTCAGTCTCGCACAGGTTTCTTGGTTTCTTGTTTCCTCCAAAATGAAAAGAGCACACAGGTTTCTTGGTTGATTCTTAATTCTTTCAGGAAGGTTTTGGCCGATATAAGTAAAGTGTTGAAGAGGGTGTTTTGGTTGAAAACGGCATACAGCAGGATCGGACTTGATTCTAACTCAACGCTTAAAAAGCTTGCTGTCGGCTGCGAAATAGAATAAAATATTAAAGACAGCTGTTTTTACTTGAAGGATAGGTTTTGGCCAATACCAACAATTTCTGTTCGTGAGCAACACCAAAAATTTGAGTTAACGATGTTCAAGGGCAAAATTAAGAGTTAAAAGAGTAAGCTGTTTCCTGTCGGTTTCTGCTTCGAAACAGAGCTTTGACTGGCGTTTCACGTGCTTTGGTCATTATTGAAACGATTTTGAAGAGTTCATTTTCGTCGTCAAATGGAACCAGTGGAATGAAAATCACATCACAAATCAATGTAAATGACGACAGTGAAAAAATTGGAATAAAATACTTAACTATTTTTGTTGGCTTCAAGACGTAAATATTTGCATAAGATGTGAAATTTAATCCCTATCGTCTGATGCGTAACACAACGACTTGTTAAAATATCTCGCGTGCGAGATACCTCTGCTTTTCGGAAATTCTAGCACTACAACCTATCAGAAATGGACCAAGACTAGCAAAACCAAGCCGCTTTTGAGACGAGAGATGTTTTCAGAGTTTTTTTTTCTGCCCGGCTCTTAACCTCTACTCCCAAACCAGAGAGTCAAATTAATCTCTCTCTTCATGGTTTGGCAAGTAGGGAAAACATGACTGGCTTCTTTCAGCCGTGTTAGACTTGCAGATCTAAAGACTTCATGATGTCCTTCAACCACTGAGCGAACAGGCAAACTGACATAATTCGATTAAACCAAACAAGCTAGCGCGGATCGAGTCAGGAGCTTCGGGCAGACACGTCGCGTAAGTATCAATGTTTTAACCGCCAAAACTTTTAGTCTACATGTACGTCACACTATGGAACAATCGTTTCTACCTGTCAATCATTTCATGTCCAGTTTCAGTTTTACCCTTCAGTTATGAGCATTTGGCACTTAGTTTTCAAATAAAGAATACCCTTCGGCATTGCCTCATGAATGTTAATAAGGCAGACTTATGAAGGGCTTAGAGCATAAACTGCCTATGTGTAATTTTAGGTCGTTTTTCGATTTTGCTCAGAAATGAAACAAAAATCAGTGAATAAAAATACCGGAAAATGTTTTTGAATTGAATTGCTTGCAAGTCACATGTAAAAATTTGTTTCATTTCCAAGGAAAATCGAAAAACTACCTAAAATTACACATAGGCTGTTTATGCTCTCAGCCCTTCAATTAATGCTTTGATGCTGTCTCTGTACAGTGTAAATTGCTAATATCAATTCTTTGTAAACAATAACCTACATTATTATTCAACACATTGTGCAAAGTCCAAATCAACATGGTCATGTCTCTCTGAACATTTGTTGTGCACACTCAACAGATATCTTGCTGTATACGTAATTTTGCGTGTCACAGAGAAAAATAGCAGCCTTTCCTGTATTTTTTGCAAGAAAGGTAGTCAATTGTGCTTTGTTATCAAGGTGTTGAATAATAAAACAAAACAGTTTTTTCCTGCTCAATCTTGCAGAATATATTGCCTGTTTTTAGCCAATTCAGCTATGGCCTCATCGGCTACATATAAGTATCAGGTGATATTCTGTGCAATTTTGCAGGATAATGGTTAAGTTTAATGTACCATAAATAGTTTTACCGATGCTCCTTGTCTTAACAACTGTTTCAGTGTAGACAACTGGCCTCCAGCTGCTGCAGCATGAAGAGGAGTGTAGTGCTGGAAAGAAATAAAAAAAAATCACCTTGGATGGGCCCAACATCAACACAAATTAGACTACGTGTTCAAACAGTTTCTAATGTAGCTTTATTTAAAAATTGAAGGTCAGAGGATTTGAGCTAAGGAATGTTTGTCACCTAAGGAAAAAAACTGGATGTTTTTACAATTTGGCCTGAAAGTTTTAATTATTATAAAAAAAAAATAATTGCCTTTAGTTATCACTTTCTTGAAAAACTGAAGTGATTCTTGAAAATGAATCATCAATAACTTCTTTTGCTTTCTGTCTGAGTAAACCCAAACCAAACAAAAAGAACCAAGCATCAAGTTCTCTTTTCCTTAGGTTTGTCAGCTTTCTGGCAAAAATGTTATGAGCTAATTCATTTAATTCATCTTTTAACACACATTCAGTTTAATTCAGTTCTGCTTGAGACAAGATGAAACAGGATAAGCAATGATGAAAGTGTCGCATTGCTCCGAAAGAAGAAATTTTAAGCATGGTCACAGATTCAAAATAATATAATAAACTGATGTCATACTCAGCATCAAAGACATAGTCATAATTTATCTGTAAAACAGACTCACTATAAAGGATGGAAACACTTTCTATTAATTTCAACCTCCCCATTTACAGTGACAATTTTTGACCGCATTAGAGACCAGTTAAGTCAAATTTTGTACATGAAAAGTTGAAGCTGAAATACAACAAATGGCACTGCAAACTTAACAGAATCACTACGTAGAAGCGAAGTGAACAGTACAGGTACCTTCTTGTCTTTGCAGTCAATCTCTGCACCGGACTTAAATAAAACTTCCAAGCACTCAATACGACCTAGAAGACAACAATGTAAATCACAACACGGTTAAAATGTTCGGAACTGTCAACAATGCTGTAGGAGGGAAAAAACCTCTCCCTAGTAATGATTGTTGTGTTCATTTAATTCATTAACGTCTGCGTCGCAAGTGGAGATTGGGTGCTCAGGGGCCTGGGGGCTGGTACCGCCGACCCAAACCCAGGTCGGTAGAACACCCCATAAGCCTGCCGTACCCGCAACCCAGCCACGAGCCCCGCCCGCCACACCAGGCCCCAAACCAAGCACCCGTCACACTGAACTAGGAGTTCGGTGGAAGAAAAAACAAACAAATAAATAAATAAATAATAAGAAGAAGAAGAAGAAGAAGAAGAAAAAGAAGAAGAAGAAAACTAAAGGGAGGGAAGGGAGGGGAAATACTCGAAAAAACACGAGCTGTAACGCCCCGTACGCAGAGCAAGTAAAAACTACCAGCACGTGGAAAAGGTGCACGCATAAAGTAAACAGGACCGCCGCTGACCACTGGACAGCCTGAAGATGTCAGACATAAGCCAGAAAGGCTAACAGCAAATGCAAACGCTATGCCATGCCAATAAACTGAGCAAAGACTTGCTCCTAGACGTTAACTAGGTTAAATTGCATTTAACCCCATTTTAACACAACATTGTTCACTTACACAAATGTGATTTAATTAAGCAGGCTCACATCAGTTTTTTGGCTTTGGGGTGTACTGGTACCTGTTAAAATCAAAATTACCTTTTGAAGACAAGTCTTGATTTCCCTGACACTACTAACAACATCTTTTTGAAGTATGATCAAAGCTTTTTTTCTCACTGGTTTCCAAGAAACAGCTGTTACCATAGCGACAGTAACATGTGACCACTCATTTTGAAAAAGGTTAATTATCTCAAAATCCAATCAGACACTTCATAACGAAACTAGAAGAGTGTAAACTACTCAAGCCCCACAACTTGTAGGCCAAATTAGAAAAAAATCCGTAAGAGCATTTACCAAGCAAATTGCAAATAAACTTTTAAAGGCTGGTTTTGCTAATTCCCATATTTTTCTTCAAGCTTTACGAGGAAATGTTACACTTGTTACACTCTTACAATTTTCTCTGTTCAAGGAATTATCATGATAGCAAAGCATTTTCAATTTACATTAATAAGCCTCCTACACTGTAGATGGCTGTGCATGATTGTAAAGATATTTAAGTTAGAAAACGGCTAATTTATGCAAATTACAAGCTTTTTGACTTGTCAGGGCTTTCAATTTAGTCATTTCCAAACTTAGATTTTGATGTCAACAGGTACATGTACACCCTAAAGCCAAAAACACTGATGTAAGCCTCCTTAAACCACTCCCAATACTGCTATGACAAGTGATGCACCATTAATTTTACTGATTATAATCAACTAAAGTAATGAATATTCATTAGTTATGACAAAGACAAGCGTAGGGTACATGTATCAATGATATGCTAACAAATACTTAACAATAACTTAGCCATCCTGGCAACTGCTGTCTTTTTGGAAGCAAAAAAAGAATGAATACTGTCCACAATAATATATCCTTATTGAACAGCATTGGCAAATTAGCACACCTTTAGAGATACAGGTACATGATTGTGGTTTTGATAGACTAAGCTCCTATGGCAGAAGAAAAACACAAGGAAGATTTACCACTGAGCATAATTTATAATTTATATATAATTTATATAACTCATATGATAATGAGCACTGGTGATGACTGATCATTATTTTGGGACAAATGTTCTCACTTACCCATGTAAGCAGCCCAGTGGATAGGCTTTCTGTTCTTCTTGTCACTGGCATTAACATGAGCACCTTTGGTTATAAGAAGTTGCGCCATCTAGAACACAAACAGTACAGATTAATAATTCCACCAGTTAAAAACTGAGGAGCTGTTCACAAAATAGTATGGTACATGCTTCAGCCTGTAGTATTTTCATCTAACACTAGTGGAAATTTTTCACTCTAAAAGAGGGATGTAAACAAGTTGTTCATTTATCACTAAAATATTCCACACCCCTGAAACTTAGAGTCATGAAAACTCATTTTAGCACTTTTCAAGCTTTCACATTTGCCCCTATGAAAATTTTTATTAAAAGAGATTTGTTTAAGCATACAACGTCAAAAAAACGATAATATCCAACACTTTGGAGTGATCATGACTCCATTGTCAAGGGAACTATGTATCAGGTCATGGAATTTACAGCATTTAAAGTGGTCTTGGCGCAAAAATTATCATATACTTTCACACGAATGGAGTCTGATGGCACGCTAGCAAAAAGCATTGGCCAATTTTTTGTATGCTTGTTGCTAAAAATATTCACTTTTTTTCAATTTTATTAGTATAATCCATATTATTAGTAGTATTAGCAACAACTGTAATCTCAAGTAAAACTGCTTTCTTACTAGTACATGTACATCAGGGGTTTCAGTAAGTTTGGAAATAGCCATCTGAGCTAACTAAAGTAGGCAGCGACCTGATGAATTAATTTTTTGAATAATTTGAGTGAAAATACCGTAAAAGCTCTATTAAGCCCCCAGAGGGGCTTATTTAATTTCAAGCCTCATTGATGGGGGGCTTATTAGAGAGGGAGGATCAATATACAGGGGGAGTTTATTTCAAATCTTAAACCCTTCGTTTTCATGTTGAAATTGTTTTTGTAAAAAACTCAAACAACTGCAGTGAAACTTTATTATTTCATACTGAACAGCAAATGGTGTTATGTGTTTGAGTGTATATTATTTTGTTCAAAAAACAAACCAACTGGGCCTCATAAAGTGGATTTCATAAGAGGGAATAGGAGGGACTAATTACAAAATCTCATGCCCCATAGGGCAGGGGGCTTATTACAAAAACAGACTTCCAAACAGGGGGCTTATTAGAGAGTGGGGTTAATGGAGATGGGGGGCTTAATAGAGCTTTCACAGTACAGACAAAGTAGGCGGAGGTAAGAAGTACAATGTAAATTCTGACAAAGTAGGCGGCGATTTTTGCTGGTTACCGGCTTCTAATGAAACCCCTGACATATCATGTACATCCTTGCAATTTCCACTTCAACAGTAAACACATTTTAAGACACAAACACTGAAAGTGTTTCAAGTCTTAAATCGCTAAGAACATCATTATTTTTTTTACCTCAACATGGCCATTAAAGGCTGCATGGTGCAGACTTGTCCTTCCTGCTCGGTCAGTCACATTCACATTTGCAAGATGAGGAATAAGCACATCTACAAACAAATATTCTTATCAATGACCTGGGCTCTATTTCACAGAAGCAAGTTTTTGTTTGCAAATGTAATGTGATTCCTCTGCAAAACAATTACCGGTATATGGATATTGTGCAAGACTGTTCTATAACAAAAGTTTTTTGAAGCCCAAAACTGTGAACCTTTGAAATCCAGGGCACCCAGTATGTAAATTTTGTGCAAAAACTACAACTGTTACATGTAAGATTTTCTTGTCACCTAAAGGCAGAAGTACATGTAAGTTGCCAGGGGTACCAGGCACTGCTAGAGCACAGCCCTGTTCTGCTCTTAACCACAATTGACCTGCTCCCAACGTTGGTGGCTTCATAGCTCATTTGGTTAGAGCATCGCACCAGTATCGCAAGGTCAAGGGTTCAAAACCCCCTGAATTTTTTTCAGGCTTCTTTTTGCAATTGCATAAATTGCGTTCACAGCTGCAAGGATTCTGCATTTGATTTCATTGCCGCAGTTCATATATGATTTATTTCCTATGCATCATTCACACTCTTCTCTTTCACGGGAACATAATTATGTAACCACAATTGACCTGCTCCCAACGTCAGTGGCTTCATAGCTCAGTTGGTTAGAGCATTGCACCAGTATCATGATGTCACGTGTTCAAAACCCATTGAAGTCCTGAATTTTTTTCAGGCTTCTTTTCGCAATTGCATAAATTGCGTTCACAACTGCGAGGATCATTCTTCATTTGACTTTTTTTTTTGTTTTGTTTTGTTTTTTGTTGTTGTTGTTGTTTGTTTTTGTTCTTTTTTTGTTTTTATTTCACTTCACCTGTGTGAGAGGAGCTACATGCAAGATTTGTTTTGTTTTGGATAATGAAGAAGATACTACGTATGACTAAGAATAAGGTGTTTCCTGAGTACAGCTCTAGAGCTAAGGTTGAAAAACAAAACACCGACCTGCACATCTCAAGTGATTATTGCCTGCTGCTACATGAAGAGGTGTTTGCCAGTTCTTATCCCTTGCATTGACATCTGCAGAACTTTTTATCAATGCCTTGACACAATCCTAAAACAACAACAAAGGGAAATGTAGCTTTGGGAAAAAAAAATTAAGCTCTTTTCAACTGCACGTATTTGAAATTTAATGAATCTTTGTATTGTGTTGAAATTTCAGCCAGTGATGTGACCTACACATGTACCCTTCATCTGGTAAAATTTTCCAGTTGTCAGCTGTTAGCGACAACCTTAACAACATTTACAAAGCTGGGTTACAGTACAAGCAAACTATAATAAATGAACAAGTCAACAGCACATGTATACATCTAATAGTTTTCCCTGAATGGAAAAGAGCAAAGAGATGATTCTGGCTGAAAATGCATTGTTTTAATACATGTATCTACAAGACCCTCAACTGGTTGTGAAACTTACAACCACATCCCATCATCGACTTGGGATCATTCACCATTAATGAAAGAAACAATCAAATGTTGTAAAGCTTTAGAATCTCTTACCACATTGCCTGAAGCACAAGCACGATGCAAAGGTGTCATCCATTTGCTGTCTTTGGTATTCACTCTGGCTCCTGGTAAAATATATTATTTGATTGAGTCCATGCTACCTTTACAAAGTAAATGTGTTGTGGTTCAAATTTTATCCTTGGTTCGATTTTTATTTTCCTTTGTTTTGTAATCATTATCATACATTGCCATACACAAGAACAAAGGAAACTACAAATTGAACCAAGGATAAAATTGAACAACACATGCATGTGCAATTTAACAGCAAATGCTTGTATATGTTGTAGATTCATGAATAATAATATTAGGGTTAGGGAAAAAAGGAGTTTCATTTAGACCAAGGTTAAAATCATTTTGATCTAAATTTCATTTTAACCTACAACAACAACAACAAATAATAATACTAATAATAATAATAAGCGTGTCCACTAATTTTAGAAAGTGAGCTTGTAACTTACAGTACCGCCTGAAAGTATTGACCCCTTTTCCGCATCTTTGCCGCGTGACCTCCTCGCGACTTTCCCTCGGTATTCCCGCGGTAGGCCGCTTTTTTGCCGAGGGAACTTTTCGGTCAGGCTCCAAAGTTGCCGCGGGAAACTTTACTGAGGTAAAACCGAGGTAATAAAATACCGCGGTCGAGTTTGAATAGGCGTTTGTTTCCTTTGTGTTTCAAGTGACAAAGTAGCACCTAAAAGTTTCGGCAGGAAATCTTGAACAGGAAAGACAGTCATGGTCGCTACACATAGATCTATCAGCTTTTTTGATACATGGGCAGAAATGATTCTGTTGTTAGAATCCGACCATAAATAAAAATTTTTGGAGAAATATTTTGATTGTAAAACTTGTAAGAGCATGTAGTAGTAGGTGGGATGAGTACTTCTTGTGCGTATAGTGTGGAGAACGTCCCACGAATTATTTTGATATTATTTTGATATTAGCGATTGTCGTGACTATTTTGAATCGAATCTTCGAAGCGCATTTATGCTCGGCGCCCTCGCGTGGAGTTCGGCTTCAAAGTTTTATTCATTTACAGTGTGTGCTGACCTGTGGAATGTGACCTGTAAACAGATCTGTTGGCATCTTGATGGAAAGAAAGAAAGGAAAGAATATTTCGGCATGTTTTGTGATGCTCAGAGCACGAATATGAAATTTACATGTTATGCTGCTCATAGCATGAATAGCAATTTACATGTTATGTCTCAATGTCCGGCAACCGGACAGGAATTTTGAATTAAGCTTATCACAGATCCAAAACGTTGTTAGATTGACTCGAAGCTATTTAGAACTAAGATATTAAGGGAAGCGAACAAATTACCAAGAAATTCTAAGTAAGGCAGGCCGAGATTTCAAAGAACAAATCCAAATTCAATTGGTCGTTCGTGCGTATCGGCGTTTTATGCAAACTCGAGCACGGCACGTGACGACAACACAACGTGAGCTCCGGAGCAAAGATGGTTCGAACAACAGAGTATGTCAAGTTAAGAATTTTGTCGTTCTATACACGAAATTTTAAAATTTCCCAAGTTGTCCGCGAATGAAGTTTAGAAGGTCCGAAGAAAAGGCCAGCCGTGAAGAACGCCTCAGCCGATCCAAATGAAATCAGCACGCGTCGTCAGAAAAAACTAAAATTAAAAATTTTGAGGTTTTTCCTCATCAGGTTAAAGACATTTTAAAGATATATCTGCTTGCATGTTTTCAGCTCGGTAGCATGCTTTGTTTTGAAAATAAAGCAGTCTGAATTTAAATTTTTTACAATGCCAGACATGTGGTTGCGTCTGAGAAACATATCACGTACGCGAAAATATCGATTTACGTTGTGTTTTCGAGTTCTGAATAACCAATATGTTAAGAGAAGTGTCTATGCGAATGTTTTGAAGTTTAGCAGAGAGAAAAAATCTTTTGCGAGAGGAAAAGTGAGCTCCAGATGTTTCCAATGGATTTCCGACCGCCATGTTAGGGTTTCTCACAGGAACACGGTGCCAGCATGACGTCTGCATGCTAAAAACTATAATTTTGAGTAGTACCCTTTATCGAATAACTCGAGTTCGGAATATCGCACAACGCTGAAACTTTGATACGTTGTTTATTTATTACTCTTCTACACTATCTCAGCTTCTTGACTTAATTTATTGAAAGATAAGCGATTTTATTTTTTATTTGCGTGATACTTGCGTGACGTGCAAGTCAAGAATTGGGGCAAATGCCGTACTTCACATGTGAAATACGGCGTTTAACCAAGGCAGGCGTTTAACCAGGGCAAGCCCCTTAGCTTTTCAAAGACTTCGATTTTACATTATATAGAGGTCGGTTCAGAAATTACGAGTCCATACGCAAATCGCGCAGAGCGTTATTTTTCTGTCCGTGAATCTTCGCACCTTACAGTCCTTCCGCTTTTTTGACACCTGGAATTAACCGTCATTGTTCTTTCCCCGCGGAATTACCTCGTCTTTTCTCCCGCGGTATTCCCGTGGCAAAATTGTACCTCGGTTTTCCCGCAGAAACAATTTTTTTATACCGCGGTGGACGCACGGCCACTACCCGCGGCATAGACGAGGTATCGCCTCGTCCCGATGGGTCAATACTTTCAGGCGGTACCGTAGTAATTTTAGGATCTTTTTGATATTTTTATTTCATGAAAATTTTTTCCTAATGATAATGCGTCCGCTAATTTTAGAAAGTCTAATTATGGCATTGATTTTGTAGATTTGTATTCTAGGATTTTTTAATATTTTCTTTATTTCATCAAAATTTTTAGTCTATGATAGTTGTAAATAGGTATAATTTTTATTGTTATTAACCCATTGACTACCAGCTGTTTTTACGTTTTTGGAGTGATTTTCCACCTATAAACGATGAATAGCATTTCGTGACTCTTTATTTGAAACTACCAGGGAAAAGTGGTGCTGTCCTAAGGCACTGGAGGCTCAAGGTTTCTGAAAACGTCATTTTGAGGTAGCTATTTTTCATCCGTGAAGCAACAACAACGGCCTAAGTTCGGTTTGCTTGCGATTTTTGCTAAGTTTACAGCCATTTTTCACCTTTAGCGGCTGCCTGATGAGCATCATTAAGCATGACAGTAGCTAAGAGTCCACTTTCTCAAAGAATCGAGCAAAGTGATGTACTTTGTTGTCGAATTTAGCTTGTTACTTGACGAACTGGGAATTTGGCTGGTCGGATACTTAGTACCTTTGGGACTCGACTATTGCTGAATTTCTCGACCTACCGCCGCATATTTTGGAATTTGTGAGCACTGTAGATGACCACAAGCAGGAAATTTTGGCGGTAGGTCGGAGTGGCTGTAGAGTTTATATGTGAAAGAATTGGGGGAAGGAACGGGCACTGTCAAAAATTCTCGTTATTTCCCAGCATGCAATGCGCTCGAGATGTTGAAAATGCTGGGAAGGTCTGAATGCACTGGAACAAAAGGCTGTATCTACGCTCGGGAGAAGAATATGAACAAAAAAAGTCATTTCTAAGCTAGAACAAGGACTGAATTTTGTTATGATGGTTGAAGTTTGGTTTTTTGACGATGATTTCCTTAAAAAACATAAAAGCAAAAAGGGGCATTTTTGTCGTTTCTCTTTGACGTTAAAAACGGTCAGTTTCGTTCTTCTCCAAACTCAAAAGGCCATATTTGGTAAAAATCGCTACGTTTCTTGCGTTTATTGGATATCCAAATTTAAAGGACATTCCATTTCATGCTCACAAAACAGTTAAGGCAATATTTGTGGGATTGAGAAAGTTGCAATGTATTGAAGCATGGGAGTTTTTTACAGCCGGTTTTGGCCGGCACAGGTGCCAATGGGTTAATAAAGTTGTCAATTTTATTATTTTAGATAATAATAATAATAATAATAATAAATAACCAAAGTGGGGTTAAATTGCGGTGGACATTTGCCGAGCAGCGAAGCAGCAAGGAAAATATCCACCACTTTGACTGACACTGCAGTGAATACCGTAAAGACTCGCAGATAAGCCGCACTCACAGATAAGCCGCACCCCGACTTTAGCAACTCAAATTTTGGAAAAAAAGTTTTTCTGGTCAAAGTTGAAAGAAATTCAAAGTCGAGTCTTAAGTCTTCTGTCTTCTTTGAACGTAAACTCACCAACATTGAAATGGAAAATACTTCGAATTTGTACCCACAATTTTAGCTCTTTAGTAGAATAAACATCACGTCCACAACTGTGACTTATGATTGATGTTATTCTTTTAGTTGTTGATAGGTATTTCTTCATTCAATAGACAGTTTTCATAGAATTTTGCGTGTTCAGGCTGCGTGTTCATCGTTCTGAATGTTCGTAGCTTAGTAGCCACGCAATAGTTCGGACGATAGAAGACTGGACACCGGCGAAGAAACAGTGGGCCATTCTCCACACAAATACTCAAGAATAGCGTGTTATTTTCAATTTCTCACCCATGGAGGATCGATTGCCGTTGAAGTTACAGACCGTCATCGATGCTGTAAACAATTTTGTGGGGGAATGGAAATTCCATGCTGTGCACGTTCTTCTGTTCAAGAAAAGCGACCATAAAGCATTCAATCTGTTAACAAAGGTTTAGCACTGTTTAACAGTGACAGAAATGTGAGCTTGAAATATAAAGCTAATACTTGCATTACCAACGGCTCTTCTAGGAGCCACCAAACTTGCAAAAGCAATGATCAATACTCAGTTTTAGTTTTATGTAGTATATATTAATGTACTTTTCCATAAAAATGTCAATTCACGAAAATTTACGGCGCCTTCTCCAAATGGTCTCACAGATAAGCCACACCCCCGATTTCGAACAACAAGTTTTGGGAAAAAGGTGCGGCTTATCTGTGAGTCTTTACGGTAATTGTTTTAGTATATACCACACAACCTGCAATATGTTCTTCATCAATTTAATTTTAAAATCTTGGTGACTCATTTTTTCACTGCTTTCTTCAAAGATTGGCCAACCACAAAACATGCAAAAGTAACTTCCTTCTGACTGAAACCTTCATTACATGTAAAATGTAAATAAAGCTTAATTATAACATACTGTACATGTTAGTACAATGTAAGTACTTGTTACACATTCATACCAAAGTTTGGTTCTACAGTAGTATGTTGTACAATCTTTGCTTTATACCAAAACTTATTATTCAAATCTTTGTGACGATGTCCAAACATGGTCATAGCACACACAATATTCATCAACAGATATCCTGCGACATATGCAATTTTCTGTGTCACGGATAAAAAAAGGAGGCTTTTCCAGCTTTTTTTGCAATAAACGCAGTAAATTGTCCTTTGTCATTAATGTGTTGAACAAAAAAACAATTATCTGCTCAATCTTGCGGAATATCACCTGATTTTAGCGAGCTCAGCCTACGGCCATCTCGGCTAAGTATCAGATGATATTCCACGCAATTTTGCAGGATATACAGTACCGTTTAAAGGTAAGTTGACAGTCTCGACTCGATCCTCGCGAGAATCCAGTATCGAGGATCGAGTCGAGAATCGAGACTCGATTCACTCGAAACTCAACTCGATCCTCGTTACTCGATTCTCGCAGGAAGAATTTTATTGTTATTCATCGAGTACGCGATTCATCGAGTACGCGATTCGACCTTACGAGTTCTTGAGGAAAGAACACAGTTGTTCTGTATGCAGTTTCCGTTCGAACAACGCAACGAATTCAAGCTAAAGGACAGCGCGGTCAAGAGGACGCCGTGTACTTCTCAAGGAAATATCGTATACTGCATAAAAAAACAAACAAAAAAAAAACAAGGTCAAAAGACATTCAGTTTCTTTCGAGGTTACAGCGTTGTGCTTTTCTGCATAAAAGTTCCGATGCTAAATTTACATTCATATGGCCGCTCGTCCATAAGCGCAACGAATCATGATCGCTGTGGTTCGTTGCGAACACTGTCATCAAAAGCGATCAAAATTTCGAGAAAGCGGCTTATTTTTCGACGAAAATGCACAGTGTACAAGTAGGCGAATAGTGTAGTCGCTAGCCAGTAGCCGCTTGGCAAGCGTAAGGTATTCAAGGCTGGCGCGATTGATCAAACAAGATTCGACAAAACCGCTCATCAACCACGAGGACGGAAACGCCGACTTTGAAAATCGCTCCTCGCCTTTGAAATAAATAAATTGATAAACGTTCGATGAAACAGTAGTAAAACTTCAAGGAAACATCCGAAGTGAAATACGTGTATAATTTGGATAGAAACGTTGCCGAGATGATCTTCACTCTTCGGCCAAAAATAGCGCAAAGTAAACATTGAATTAAAAATAGACTTGACAGATAACGCGCGTGAGAACTGAAAATTTGCATACCACAACGAATTACACACATTTGTGTTTCCAGTTTGGAGGAGTTACATTGTAAAATTAAATCCTAAGAACGGTCGAAGAAATCCCTGTTTCAACGAAATAAAGTTACGAACGAGCACCATTCGTGAACATGTGTATTGACACCTTCGCGTGTCGAATTTCATCTTAAAATTATGCATGTCTGTGACAAAAACATGCAACGTATACATGTATCGTATGTACCAGTTAACGAGGATAACTTCAAAAATCGCTCCTCGCCTCTCAAATAAATTGATAAGACTTCGATGGAACTCTCGTAAAAACGTAAGTTTGTGGAGCGACAAAGCCAAAATGTATTGCAACGAATTGATTGGAAATGAAAGCCCACATTCTGTGGTGCATCGATCGAGCAACATCACGTACAGAACGACTACACTTGAATCGTTTGCGTTCCTTCAAGTAGCTGAAGGAATAATTATAAGGTGCTTTTCAAGATGTGATCCCCGATTTGCTCGAAAGGTCTATCGAGTGATCAGTCAAGCGACAAGCTCATTATCTCTGATCTTGCGAGACGCGATCCTCGACTCGATTCTCGATGGTTGAGCCTCGATCCTCGATGCTCGAAACTCGCAGGGATCGAGTATCGAGGATCGAGTCGAGAATCGAGACTCGAAAGAGACTGTCAACTTACCTTTAAACGGTACTGTAATTACATATTGTTAAGTACTGCACAGGTGTGCACTGTGTGTTTTGCTAACAGCATAACAAATTTCACTTCCTGTTCACTTTCAAGCTGATATTCCAAATTGTAATAAATCAATAAAAGGCTGGAAGAATGGTTCTTTGCTGAAAGCTCCATCTTACAGGAATTTCACAAAAATAAACTTTAAAAAAAACATTTAGCTTTCTCCCGTTTTTCCAGCGTGCAACCTTCAGCCACAATGTGAACACAGGCCTTTCACAGAGGCCCAGACACAGGACAGTAGTCAAATCAGACTGCACACGAAAGGTATGAATTCACCACAAACATACATGTACATGTTGCAGATAAATATTAAATTCAGGTAAAATATTTTTAACCTAGGTTGAAAATTAATTTTCTTTTGTCTCCTACAGTGTAGCCCTAATTATTCATGTAGCTATAGCAAGCACACATGGGCTCCACGAATGCAAGCCATCGATACATGACAGCCAGCAAACCAGTGAAAGACTGTCTTAAATTCAACAAGAGGCTACAATTAGCCTGAACTTGGGCGTGCAAAAATACAGTGTGTATCCCTAATTTGGCGGGAAACAAAGGAAAAAAGAGAAGACTGTCCTTCTTACATCAGCTGCATTGCACTTATGATGTTTGAGTCTATTTGCTTTTAGTATTAATCTACTAGCGTTCTATCACGAATGCCGTTCTCTGATTAGCTAAGCTACTCGCTATCTATTCTGTGATAGATAGTGAGTAGCGGTTGTCAACAAAATGGCGACCGCTTCTTCATGTATTTGAAGTGTCTGCGAGGAGGATTTAGATAATTTACTTGTTTAGTTTTGAACAACTAGTAGATTTATACTAAAACAATTAGATTATTTGCTCTCGATTTCTATGCGTGATAGCTGATTCGGGCTGCGCCCTCATCAGCTATCACGCGATAGAAATCTCAAGCTCATAATCTAATTGTTAAGTTGAGAATATCCATACAACCCTATCAATATAATTATATCCATTTCAAATTTCCAAATTGCTTTACGGCTCAACCATTGATAACAATAACGATACTTGTAAAAACAAAACAAACAAAGCAATAAAAAGAGAAAAGAAAAACCTGTGGAGGTTGCCACTACTGGGAGCCGAACCTGGGTTATCTACACCAGAGGAAGCAACAATGACTGCCAGACCAAATGTTTTCAGCAAAGCTTATGAAGTGAACATAGTTTATTTATTCCTAAATGACCAATCACGCAATGGATATTTCTGCCTTGTTTAAGAAACCGCTTACCAAACGGTTTAGGGTTCATGATATGGTCAGAGAAACCTCCAAAATTACACACTGAAGCATCTTTTGCATAAACAAATGAAAAAGAAACAAAGGAGAAGTTTGAAAATATCTTTCCAAGCTGACCCTGACCTTGTGTGCAGTGTAGCATGAAAGACCACCCAAGTCACGTGCTCGACATGTGAAGATAACCGACCTTCTGTTAAACCCTTCTGTACAGTGATGCGTGCTAGACATGTGCGCTGGCAAATTCGCAACACAAAGACGAAAAATATAAAGATTCAGAGCCCATTCCTAGAATTGGTGCCTTTCAGGCCAAAGTAATGAAAGACCAGTGGCACATAATTACAAATTATGACAGCGTAAATTTAAAGTCGTTCATCACTATTTTAACAAAAAAATGCCTTAACTGTGATTTGTTCTGTTATGAGCCACGCAAGGAAGTGACAAGAGCATGAAAGAAGTAGAAAGAAGCACGAGCCGCAGGCAAGTGCTTCTAACTACTTCTTTTAATAGTTCTCTTGTCACATGCCTTGATAGTTCGCTTGTCACATGCCTTGAGTATGGTATGGTTTCCACATTTGTAGATAAGCAATGAAAACGTAAAGCTTGTGGGATGTGGCTGGAGTGACAAGGATACTTCACAAATTAATGTGATCAACTAAGCTGAAGCCACTCAAAAGGCACTAAGGCCACAAGGTAGCGGGCATTACCCCTTAAATCTAAAGGGGTAATGCCCGCTACCTTGTGGCCTTAGTGCCTTTTGAGTGGCTTCAGCTTACTTGATCACATTAATTTGTGAAGTATCCTTGTCACTCCAGCCACATCCCACAAGCTTTACGTTTTCATTGCTTGTTTTATTGATATGTGGGTACTTGAGCCTGAGCATTAGCTATGCCATGCTGATGAGGCCTAACAAGGCCGAAACAGCTGTCCATGGCTGCTAATGCTTGGGCTCAATCTTTGCTTTGGTAGATTTAAGGGGTAATGCCCGCTACCTTGTGGCCTTAGTGCCTTTTGAGTGGCTTCAGCTTACTTGATCACATTAATTTGTGAAGTACATTTGTAGATAAGCTTGTTTGAATTTGTGAGAAAACTGAGTAAATTTTATTCTCAGCTTGAGAGCATGTTGGCCATGTTGTGTTAACACTGTCTTGCTGTACAAATTCTTTTTAAATGTGGCTAAATGTAATTTTGGTGAGGTTAAACTTGAGACAATGCTGGTTCGCTGTCGCTTCCCTTGAGCAGCTCAGGGGCAGGCTTACCCCCTTTACAAGGGCTCTTTGTGATTTGCATTTGCATTCGCTTCCTTGCTGGCCTGTTTGTAAGGTCATTTTGCTTGCTCAAATTTGTCCCCTCTCCACCCTCCCTTTGGTGAGTATCAGGTTTGGTAAGTATTCTACTGACTGGTTCAGTGTGACAGTGCCTTTGGTGGTAACCTCTTGTTGGATTCCCATGGAAACCTCCTCTGTGCTTGATTCGCTAACCAGCACCACCAACCTTTAAGGCACCTGCTCCCAAGCTCATATATTGGTGATGAGTTTAATGGGGGGCTAAAACCATTCAGTTAAAACAAATAGTGCTTAGAATTCGTGTTGTCAGTTCTATGGTATGACGATGCTATTTTAATCCAGAAGTCTAGTTTTTGAATTGTGAAAAATGCCAGATTTGTACTCTCATAAGGCATGGTCACTTTCGATGAAAAGACGTGTGAGATATATTATAATATGCTCCATGCTTTGCAGGTATGAGATTTATAGCACTGTTAATGACATTTGTGAGCACTTACCATTAGCAATAAGAATACTGATACATTCACTCTCCCCACAGTGAGCAGCTGCATGCAAGGCAGTTCTTTTCTCTTCATCCTGAATTTTAAAAATAATAATACTGCTTTCACTTATTGGTGTAAGCAATGTTATAAAACTGCATAAAATTACCTTTGATACCTCAAAATGGTAGATACAAGTACTGGTAATTTTCTTTCAGATGTAACTAATTTTACATCCTCAAAGAAAAAATTAAATGAGGATACAACTTGGTTTCCAAGGAGTTCCCAAAGTGAGGACCCAAAAATTACACTTCAGGAATCGCCCTCTAAAAACAATCTTGAAGGTTTCCAACATAAAAATTATTCTAAAAGCAGCATTTCCTTTCTGCAGGCAACACCTTATGAAAGCAACAATCCCAGACAAAAGATGAGTCTCTTCTTAAGTAGTCAGAGAGACTAGATACTGAACTCTTCAAACAAACCTCCTAGAAAAATTCTGATCTCTTTCAATTTTGTGTTAAATCCGCCACACACACTTGGGGAATATTCGCAGGGAATGGTCGCAGGGAATATTCCCTGTAGCATTCAGACGATGAAACCAGTTACTGGGACAATTCCCTTGAAGGGTTTACACGGGGGGAATCATTGGCATCGTATCACTTTAGTCTTTTTGACTGAAATTCATGAAAAATACAGATGTAGATGAGAAATGAGCTGCAGAGTCAGGATGTCGTAAGCTCAAGCAAGTTAATTAAATTATAGCATGCAGTAAATAACGAACTGCAAAATACATTGATATAAGTCAGGGTATGCTCATAATGCCTCGTACTGTTCACCTATAAACTTACTAAGTGTTTGTAATTCGCAGTTTTGATAAGTTTTTGTTTTTAGAGTTGAAGGAAGGATGTTTTATTCAGCACAACCAGACAAAAATCAAAGAAAATCTAATTAAAGTGTGAAATTGTTCACAGGGAATATTCCCACACACAGTTCACACAAAGGGAACAAGTATTTTTCAGGGGAATGTTCCCTGCAAACAGTCCCTGGCACGAATTAAAACAGGTTTGATTTCATGGGAACATTCACAGGGAACAAATTTTGGTCCCTGCGAATAGATTTTTGTTAATTCACATTGAGGGAACTGGTCCCCACGCCCGTTCCCTACAACCATTCCCTGCGAATATTAATACCCTTGTGTGCTGGCCTTTATAATAGACCGAAGCAAAACCCTTGAAATAAGGATGGGAACCAGCAACAAATGCAATCGCAGCATCAAGATACTGTAACTCTAGGATTTCACCAACCACCAGGTGGTACAAGCACCTGTAGGTGGATAGTAATCCCACACTCATGGTACCCAAGGCCCTGAAGACAACTAGCAACCATTTGAAACTGTCTGAGAAAATTATTCCTGGGAAAAAATGTCTCAGAGGTCATATGAAACCAACAAAAAAATCTTACATCATAATCAATTTACAGTGTGAAATTTTTAATTGAAGAGTTTAGCAAATTATAAGTATTGTTTATTGGAACCAGGAAATTTTGTTTATTTTAGAGTTAGCTAAAAGTCATTATTTATGGCATTTCATCTACTCTCTAAGAAATAAAACAAGAACTTAAGTTCCACTAAAGCATAAACCATAACAACACACTACAGAATGAAACACAACTGGTAAAATATCAGGTAATTAAGTGAGCATATGTTGCAGTGTATTCTTTCCCTTCAATGGGTCAGTATCGAAAGCCACAAACATTGCACAGATAACTTTTAGTTCTATAGTGCCAATATATAAACATACCAATAAACATAATTACATTGCAGAACACACACAGACATAAGGAGTACAATTAAACCCTTTTCACTTTTAGTTGCCATTATTCTTTTTCAGGTGGGTTTCCTATTTAATTTAACTAGGAATACTGTATCTGATGTCTTTCTAACCCACTAGTAAGACCACTGTCATAAAAAAAATTTGGTCCAAAATAACTTGATACACATCATCCTTGGATTTCAAGCTTGGATGACCTGGATGACCTTATAATGAAGTCTCCCTAAATCAGTCATGTTAACTCCAAGGGGGTTCTCAAAAATAAACATGTAGATGGCCACATGGTTTAGATGCCTATTAAGTCATATTAGGCTAGCCAGCTGGACCCAGAAATGATTCCACAAGCCAGAACACAACCAAAATAAATGGAATATCAAATGATAATGATGACGATAGTTATACTATACCTGCCAACTCTTTCTGAGTCAAATGCATGAGATTTTTGTCTCCTCATGACCGGAATTTCTGAAATATAATGTTCCAGCGACTTCCCTCTGATGATTTCTCAAAGACTTCCCAAAGCTAACAAATACGTCTGAAGACACTTCCGAAGTTATTTGCTACTTTTCCAGTCCCTCAAATGCGAACTAAAACACAACATTTTAGCGTGTTCTGATACAATAAGAACTCAAACTAGTCATTCAGTGCCGTTTGTTGGAACATTTACGGGAAATTTAGTTGTTAATGTGTTAAAGACCTAGTCATCCAGATTTCTAAGTCAGGCATGAGAAATTGCCGTCCATGCATGAGATCGATGTCTTTGGTCCACAGGCGTAAGACTCACACATAATGCGTGAGAGTTGGCAGGTCTATTATACTGATGAATACATGTAAACACTAAATGATGGAATGGTTTGACATAAAATTAAAAACCTTTCAAAGTTCCTACCTGAGAACAAAAAAAAATGCATATAATGAGACTTTTCCTGTATATAAAACATGCACTCTGCAATCACTAGTTTGTTTCAAGGAAGTGCTGACACTGTAATATTCTTAGATATGGAGTGCCAGCTATTTAAGCTACAACAGTGGCTAATATTAATTTCCCTTATCAAATCCAACTTTATCATAAGCCTTACAATTCACTTGCAACGTTATTGTGGTTTGTAAATATTTTAGATTTTGTTTATATCGAGAAGGCTCTTGATTTA
Source organism: Pachyseris speciosa (assembly GCA_016490735.1). NCBI lineage: Eukaryota > Metazoa > Cnidaria > Anthozoa > Scleractinia > Pachyseridae > Pachyseris > Pachyseris speciosa. Next base: position 1,717,796 of record JAEMWC010000063.1, read on the forward strand.
TCAGGGAAGTTCCTTCCATTCAAGATGCCCGACCTCAAACCATAATAAAGCTGCCGCGAAATACATGGTTTTTTTTAAGAGTTACCTGAAGATTTACATCCTCCTTCCTGCTTATTAAAGTTCGCACCTCTGCTGCATCACCATGAAAGCATGCTTGTACGAGGGGAGGCTAAAAAATATTGGAAAATATAAGACTTAAGCTTAAGTTCAAGTGAAAGTATTAAGCTTCCATGCATTTTGTATCTTCTCCGAGCTGCAGATCCAAACCTGAATTGGTTGGGAGTCATTCTGATGGATTACAGCGATTATGAGCATTGAAGCACATTTATTCCTTACCTCGTCCAATAGCTGTTGAACAACCATTTAAGCTTATATTCCATCAAAGAATCGGTGAATATACAATTTCACGCGTGCAACCAAATCCCCTCGAGCTCCCCAGTTGGTGTCAATTAGCATGCACAAATCTACCAGAGTTTTGCCTTAACTGTCACCTTGTCGAGGATTTAATAAATTCCACTAATTGACCACTTCCAAAAAATTCAAATTGAGTCATTACTTTAAAAGCATTTGCGCCATATCCAACCCAAATTGTTTAGACTTGGTTGCACCTCATACGGAGCGTTAGCTTCAAGCTATCCGCCATCTTGGTCAACCACAGCAAAGGATCTGATTAGTAGAGAGAAGTCACGTGAGCATTTGTGCTGTGTTTGGGGGAACTGAAGCGGAAATTGGCGCCATTCTGCTGACAAGGGTTACCATGTTTGGTCGGGGTCCTAAATATTTTTGGAACAACGTAACGCACACATTTAAACTGCAGGGTTCTTGGATGTGTGAAACTATGTGGCGTTATTTTGTACTGTAAACCTCTTCAACATCTTTGGGGGAATTTAAATTTTTTAACAAGCAAATTTGCAATGAAGGGGGTGGGGATGGGGGGGGTTAGCAAAGGGACAAAGTGAGTATCATGGGAGGGGAAGGAAAATTTTGTGCAAACAGGAATAGATGTTTTAAAAATAGCAAAAATAACCAAGGCAAGTGGAATTGCAATAAGTACAAACAAAAGATGCAACAGGGCTGGGATTTCAACATTCATAAAGTTTGAAACACAAAGAGAAACCAAGAAGAAATGCTGAAGAAGAAGAGGGCACAATCCATTCAGCAAAGATTTCTGGTTAGACTTTAAGAAATTTTCCTCTATCGAATGGAATATCATTTTCCACTCCAATTTGGAAATTCCAGAGATTCCCTTGTTCCATTGGGCCTTTTATTTCGGTCAGTTTTGCAATGGCACAGGAACTTTCAGGAATTTCCAAATTTCTGTTAAAAAGGACAAGCTCTAGCCTCCTTCGCAGACGTCTTTGGACTCATCACGCGTTCCTTGCCCATGAACGTCTGCTGAACTGAACTGCCACTTCCGTTCGTCAGCGGTTAGCCTTTGTTTTGAAGAAACCAATAACGAGCTGCGTAAGAATGGAATTAGACACCCGATTCACGTGCATCGTCTGTGAAAATAATCCAGGGGTCGAAGTCCTACTTTCCATAAATTGGAAAATGAACTATGATTGGCTAACCGCCGCGAACGGAAGTGGTAGTTCAGTTCTGCAGACGTTCGTGGGCAAGGAACGCGTGACGAGCCCAAAGACGTCTGCGAAGGAGGCTAGACAAGCTCAAGAGGCTGACCAAAATTTTTGTAAAAGAACATTTTGACAATTTCTGTTCCATTCAATTCTGTACCTAAAATTCTGGAAATTTCTGTTTATATTTGGATCACACCAAAAAATGTCTCTCTGCAGCTTCACCCTTCATACAGGCATCAATCCTTACATTCACCTTCCCTCTAAAAGTACAGTCTTTCATAGCAAGGGACAGATCTATTGTCTGCTTTACGATAAGTCTGGTGGATTTGGATTTTTCAATATAATTTCTCATAAACTGTCTTCTTCGCTTTTTCTGTGTTTTTTTTTTTCGGAATTGAAAGGGCGAAACAGCTACCAAGGATTATTAAACACAAAAGGAACAAAATTTACGAGCAAGAACTGCCAATTAATCCTGTACCTCTTCAACAGCTTCTTTTGTTATCAGGGTTCGGGGTAAATGTTTGTGTTGTATCAACAATGAATTGTTTCATTCTCCAATCACAGACCACCTCTAGAAAGCTACAGGCTCTCTCCAACTGCCAGGCCTCAACTCAGTCATGCTTTAGTTTAATAGAGGAGTAGTACTACCTCTCCTCAGAAGGAAGTCAATGCAGCTTCCCCAAAACGAACAGTGTTGCAAGACTAGAATTGCAATGGACCCAGAGGGAACTAGGCATACTGTTTCCATAGATGGCCTTACAAAAGTTGTATTCCAGAAATTATTAAATAACCAAACACATGAAGCAAACTAATGATAAATAGACAAACATGTCAAAAGGCAATCAATTATTTTATTGAGCACTTCTGTCACTGAAATCTCAATTCCCGCTTAAAGAGGCTAAACTATCTTGAGAATAGTCATGGACAGTCTGTCGTAGCAGAACATGTATATCTGTACAGCCTTTCTTGGCTAAGTCCAGCACTTTTTCCAAGTTATCCACATGAAGTCTCGAGTCCATCTGAAACATCACAATATTCCCAGATTTAGGTAAAACTGCCAGGCTCAGTTGAGGTCCCCCAAAGCTCTCTTCCAGGTAGTTTATGTCCATTAATGGTTTATCATTAATGAAGCTCACAGTGCAGGCACTCACATAGTCCTTCATTGGAATCCCAGCATCAATAAGAGCCAAAGTTGCAGCATTAATACAAGCACTCTGATTGGAACCATCTGCTTGGAGAATCTGTAAACGTAGGAAAAGAAATTGGTGCAGGTACATCACAAACTATAGTTTAAGGGCTTACCCATAATTACAATGTACATACTGCTATGTCTACTATTTCGGCAATATTTTGCTACCGTCCTCCACACAATACAAAGAGTCTACATATGTCTGGACGTCACTGGAAAACTGTCTCCAATTTTTTGTACAACACAGTTTGTTAGGTAATAAAATTTCACTGTAGTTGTTTGAGTTTTGTACAAAAACAAAAACAGGGTGTTTAAGATTTGAAATAAGCCCCCCTCTCTAATAAGCACCCCCCCCCCCCCCCCCCCCGTTAATGAGACCTGAAATTAAATAAGCCCCCCTGGGGGCTTAATAGAAAGGAGAGCAAGTGTTCTAAGACAGCTTCACACTTACAACAGAGGGAGGGAGGCTCTCTTCCCTTACGTTAATGCACATCCACTTCGATATGATATCAATCTGGGCAAAGAGGTAGATTTGTTTGCCCAGAGGCATTCAAGGAGGTTTAAGCATAAGACACACTTCTAAAAGATTAAGGGGGCACTAACTTAACTACAGACTTAGTGCTGTTGCCAAGGGATTTTTACGGATTGTATTTGTAAAATACAGTTTTTCAGTGTCTTTGCCACTATATTTGGTGAAACGTGCGAAGAGGTGAACATGCAAAAATTTATAAACTGTTATTGCGCATGCGCAACTTGCCCCAGGCCCCAACCACACTTTAGAGAGAAAAATCCCTAAAACCTGGAGAAAATTATGTGTAGTTCAGAGACTTTTTGCCAATCAGAAATATTCCAGCCTTCTTTACAAGCCTACACAAGCAATTGTTGTTAACGTACATAACTGCAATGATAATGACGAAATGGTATGAATTTGCGTGCTTATGACAGGGTTCATACTCTTTTTTGAACTAAAAATTCAAGAACTTTTCAAGGACATTCCAGGTCACAATTCCAATTTTTCAAGCACTCCATCCAGTAAATAATGCCATTAGAATGAGGTACTAGATGATCGGGTTTAAGGGATAACTGCCAGATTTGTCCAAGTCTAAGTCTTTTCTAATTCTTCCACTAAGTGGAAACAGTCAAACAGCAAACTTCAAGGTTTTTCAAGGACCCAATGTATTTTTCACGGACTTTCAAGGCCTTGAATTTTGATTTTCAAATTCAAGGACTTTCAAGGACTTTCAAGGTGCGTGTGAACCCTGTTATGACGTCATAAAATTTCCAAAACTCAATACCAAGAGTTTTGCACCTTGCAATCATTAACCATTGGCACCATTTTCGATATCCAGAAGTGTACGCCACTCAAGTTTTAGGCCTTTTTCTGTACTGGTCACTTGACTTACCAAATATGGTTGTGACTTGAAAATCTTGAAAACCTTTTTGATTGTAAAAACATAGCTAGACAGCTTGCCTGTGTAAGTTAGGGTTTCCAAGATATGAGGGTTGGGAACTTTCCATAGCAACAATGTTAGCTAATTTTGTAGTTAAGTTAGTCCCCCCTTAAGCCCAAAACCCATTTCAACCCCACCCCCTACCCAGCCCCACCCCACCCCCAGTCAATGGCCTGCATTGTACAATGTATCTTCTACTTTCCAGAGGAAGAACCACCTCACACATACAAATCCTAAAGATGCCGAAATTTTACCTGCACGTAGATATCGATCTGCGATCGAGGATAAAGCTGCGTCAGAATAGCAGCTTCAAACGTTCTTCGTATGAGCATAGAGGTTTCAGTCGATCTCCTGTCACCTTTTGGTCTTTTCTTTCTTTCACCCGTGCTAAATGTGGCCATACTGAACTGGCAGTTTAAAAGCACTCGATCGTGAAGGCTTTTCGACTTATTCGTGACTTCATGAGGTCCGTAGACCGTCGCTAAAGCCTTTGTGTTACCCATTTCGATGTACGCAGAACCATCAGCCTGTTTGAAGACTCCCATTCTGCAAACGATTTTTCGAAGTTCGTGCGGTCTTCGGCCATCGAGACGTAGACCTTCTGGCGAAAGGATCTCCAAGCCAGCCATATATATCTTCTAAGAGTTGAAAATCAATAGAGAACTAAGCCGCCAATGCTGTACGCACATGGAATACTCTTTATGTAAATCAAAATACTGTGTCCGCTGTTGCTAAAACGCGAGTGAGGTATGGCGGGTAAAGGGATACCTTCTATGTCACGCATTTTATGGCCAGTGACTAAAAGTGGGACGGGGACGGACGTGGGACGTGGGACGCGAGGACACGGGACGCCGGGACGTGGGACTCGGGGAACGGGGACGTGGGACTCGGGACGTGGGGACGTGGGGACGTGAGGACGCGGGGACGTGGGACTCGGGGACGTGGGACTCGGGGACCCGAGGACGTGATAAACAAACAACACCCGAATTTTCCGCTGAATTTGCAATTTACAGTTCTCGGTGGTTAAGAGAAAGGTATTACATGATGGAGTTTGTCAGCAGACCAGTAGCCATCGTCCTTGGTCTGCCGGATATGTTTGCTTGCCTATTTTACCGTGAGAGCCCTGGGAACACAATAGCTTCAGCGCAGGGGATCTTATACCTCGTGGGCAGCCATGGAGGACTTTCCTGGTAAGTAACTGTGTTTTCTTGTTTCCACTCACTCAGTTCCAGCTCGAGATCATTACGAGAGTTTATATCCACACATTCAAGGAATGAAAAATCAAAGAAATATGTTGTCCAAATATTTTTGGACAACAGTTTTCCTGAAGTAAACATCAGCATCGAAAGTAGCAAGCATAAGCATCATGTAATACCTTTCTCTTAACCACCGAGAACTGTAAATTGCAAATTCAGCGGAAAATTCGGGTGTTGTTTGCTTATCACGTCCTCGCGTCCCCGAGTCCCATGCCCCGGCGTCCCTAACGGCGTCCCCGAGTCCCACGTCCCCGAGGTCCCCACGTCCCCACGTCCTCACGTCCCCGAGTCCCACGTCCCCGAGTCCCACGTCCCCGAGTCCCACGTCCACGAGTCCCACGTCCCCGAGTCCCACGTCCCCACGTCCCCGAGTCCCACGTCCCCACGTCCCCACGTCCCCGAGTCCCCGCGTCCCCGAGTCCCACGTCCCAGCGTCCCCGTGTCCTCGCGTCCCAAGTCCCACGTCCCCGTCCCACTTTTAGTCACAGCCTATTTATACGCTTCTGGCTACACCAAGTCACGCCTTGCGACAACGATTTAGCTTGTTTCCTATGCGTAGACCAGTAAAAAAGTTAGGACTTACGTTGAAGTCCGCTGTAAGAATCTTCACTCCTGCCCTGAAAGGATCAAGGCCCAGCTGAGGAGGCTTTAATCTTTAATCATGGTACTCCTAAAACAGTAATGACTATACTAGGAGAGCTAATTACAGAATAATACATAAATAAATATATTCATAAATATTCATAAACTAGAAAACGATAAAAAAACAAGCAAGGCTGGTTACACGGCGAGGAATATATATATTTAAACCAATATTTCGGGAGGCACAGCCTTCCTTCATCAGGGTGTTACATATTGTGACCCTAAGGTGAAACGACGTTACAATTTAAAAGAAATATATATATGTAAATACCTTACATACATACATACATACTTTATTTGATAAGTAGGTTGTGTTAAAGGCAGCCAAAGGGCTGATGTGGACCTACTATGCTAAACATTAAGAATTACATGTATGAAAATTGCAATAATAACTTAGAACTAATGTATACAAATAATACAGATAATACAAATAAATACAAATAATACAAATAATACGGTATTCACTAAGACTAACATATAAATCTAAAAGTAGATGAAATGATCCTTTTTGTTAGCGACTACTGTTGCCTCTTTGTCAAATGAAAAATTGTCAATAATCTTAACATGTTTACGTAAAATTTGTTTAAAAGAATAAAAACTTTCAGGTATTTTAACTAATCTATTTACAAAATTCCAAATAACAGGACCTCTATATCGTAGGGAGTTCCTGCCAGTCTCTGATCTAAATCTAATGATATTAAATTGGTTAGGAACACGAGAAGATCTAGAAGAAACTCTTTTAGAAAACAGTTCACATATCGATTGGGTCGTTGTTCCATAATATACTTTGTGCAAGAGAGACAGTACGGATTTTTTATAGAAGTAAGAGATGGGCAGCCAGTCAGATTTCATGAGACATGTGTCATCTGCCAACGTTGAATGGAGGTTATTCACAAGACGAGCTGCTCTTGCATGAATATGGTTTAGAGAGTTCAGTGCAGAGGGAGAACAATTACCCCATACTGAAATTCCATACGTTACACTGGGGATAATTGTCTTAAAATATATTTCCTCAAGAACCTTCTTCGGAAGGGTTCTCATTCTCTTCAACGCTCCAACCTTCTGCGTGAAGGATTTCTTCACTGAGTCAATGTGCACAGACCATGTCAGCTTGTTGTCAATTTTAACTCCAAGGCAAGTGGTGTAATTAACCATGTCGATGTGGCCAGTGTTAAAGTAGAGGGGACGTATAGGCCCAACAAAAGAGGTTTTACTTAGTATCATTGCCTCAGTTTTAATTGGGTGGATGGTTAGCTGATTCCTAATGCTCCACATGAAGACTTGCTCCATTGTTTTATTTAGTGATAACATAACCTGGTCAACATTTGGTCCAATACAGTATACTGTAGTGTCATCTGCATACATGTATAGATCTCCCGAGTCGATGTGGTCAGGGAGATCATTAACATATATGGTGTAGAGCCGGGGGCCAAGAAGCGAGCCTTGAGGGACTCCATAGCGTACATAGTCAGTGACAGACCTGCAGTTATTTACTTCAGTAAATTGGCATCTATCAGTCAGATAGCTCATTAGCCATTCATGAAGAGATCCTGATATTCCAATGGCGTGTAGTTTATGCGATAAAATGTAATGAGGGACTGTGTCAAAGGCTTTTTGGAAATCTATAAAGACTGCTCCAACTGTCAGACCACTGTCAATTGCAGTCTTCCATCCTTCAGTCATTGAGGTAAGCATTCCTTCAGTCGATAGTCCCTTGCTAAACCCCCACTGTTTACAGCTTTTTATGCCACAGCTGTTCAGATGGGTATCGATTATGTTGCAGATCTGGCTTTCGAGCAGCTTACTGGGGATACTTAAAAGTGATATTGGCCTATAGTTTGAAACATCTGCTGGGTTTCCTTTTTTAAAAGCGAAGCCATGAAAGCCGTAGAACAATATACTAAAGGAACCATGCAAACACAGTTTGCCACTCAGCTTTCGAGTTTTCCACTCAGCTTTCGACAGCAGACGAGTGTCGAAAGCTGAGTGGCAAACTGTGTTTGCATGGTTCCTTTAGTATATTAATTTAAAAGAAGTTGTTGATATAGTCTGACGCTATAATAAAGGTAAACAATACAACGTAAAATGAAAAACGTTAAAGTTTGAAAATTTGAAAAATACGTAACATGAAAACAAAAGGAAAGGTATTATATTTCTTCTTTTCTATTGATACCTAAAGTTTCACGAGTTTGACCTCTATCAATTAGATGTGCTTCTCTAGACTGCGAGTAGTCTCTAGTTTCGGCGATAGATTGTGGGGCGGGCGAAAGACGCGCGCACGAGGTTGCTAGGAGACGCGACGCGAGGAGAGCGCCAAAATTTTTTGGCGTTCCCCTCGCGTCCCGTCTCCTCGCAAGTTCGAGTGTGCGCGTGTCTTTCGCTCGCCCCACAATTCATCGCCGAAATTAGAGACTACTCGCAGTCTAATGCTTCTCTGGCTTTTCGTACACCATAAATATTCATGGCTCCTGGGCCAGGCATAAATTTCGCTGGTCAGACCCAAATTGGAATATGCGCATGCATGTATATCGTAGGACTATGGGCTCCTGGTGGGACCCTTAGAGGTAGCCGAGGAGCCGACTCTTTGCTAGCCTGCGTAGCTGGCGGTATTGTAGACGTGTGAAGGAGGAGGTGGCTGAGCCGTTGAAAGCGAGCGGCGAAGCCGCGACAACGAGCGGCATAAGCCGCGAGAAATACCAAACGCCTCCTTCTTCTCTCGCTTTTAGCGGCTCTTTTTTTTCCACGCGCCTACAATACTGCCAGCTACGCAGGCTAACTTTTTGTAACTAGAACCTACTCAAGAGAAGAAAGGTGTGTCACTCATGCATTGAACCATCTCAACTGGGAACATAGGAGACAGACAGCCAGACTACGCATGCTCTACAAATCCCTTAACCAACAAGCGGAAGTGACTATTCCAACCAACCATCATGTGATGCGTAACAAATTTAGTTTCCAGGAGTGCTCGATGGAGCCGATCTGCAAAATAACCGCTCTGCAGGCCGATTTTGGGCTGGCTGGCAAAATGTTTGCTGAAATAAAAATCTTGCTGGCAGTGTTATTTTAACGAAATCTTGCTAGAATTTGTGTCCGTAATGAGTCTTACTGGCTGACAGGAATCAAAACACGTTATTTCTGGCAGTTGTCTTATTTCAGTTTTTATGCTGGCTGAGAGTACTGAGGGCGCACTTTTATCTGCGTGAGATTGAAAATAAAGTTAATGAAAAACAAACTGTCTTAATATCATGGGCTCGTAACGCAAATTTCAAGAGTCTCAACGTATTGAATAGCATGTGCTGTCAGTTGGCTTCGTATTTTGGTGGATTTTTATCTGCGAGAAGATAGGACTTCGGGGAAAAAACTAAAAGTAAACAACACGGGATACAGATAGAAGCCTACTGCCCGTCTTGGGAACGATCTGACATCCGAAATAAACCATTCGAGATATTTTGCCCAAAAATTAAGTTAAAATCAGTACTTAGCTAGCTGGGTATTGTTCTTCCTTACTCGACTGCTGGCTGGCAAACTGGAAAGATTCCACCCGTGCTGGCTGGCATTTCGTGTTTGTGGCATTTTCAACTTTGCTGGCTCGTTAAGAAAAGACACGCTCGTAGCTGGCTGGGATTTTTATTTCTCAAAAGTTTTTCTCGCTGGCATTGAAGAGCGGTTAATTTTTTGCCAGGAAAGTTAAATATTAACGAAGATTGACAGGGGGACACTCAGCTAGTGTTTAGTACATCGTACGATAAAAATTCTCAGAAAAGGTCGTTGGGTACTCCTGAGTTTCTGGCCGAGGACAGTCACTTATTGGAACAACTTACCTGTTGAGATAATAACATCCGATTCCTTTAGCCAGTTTAAATCCGCTTTGAATTCCATGTAGACACCTCTGTCATATTATTATTATTATTATTATTATTAATATTATTATTATTATTACGAATATTTTTTGTATTATTTTTAGCATTCTAGTAGATCAATAATAATTATTGATCTACTAGAATGCTAAAAATAATACAAAAAATATTCGTAATAATAATAATAATAATAATATGACTGAGGTGTCTACATAATAATTATAATCTTTATCAAAAAATTCTCAAACAATCTTAAGTTTACAATTATTGTAAACTTAAGATTGTTTGAGAATTTTTTGATAAAGATTATAATTATTATTATTATTATTATTAATTTTTTCAACAACTCTTTATTAATCAAAAATGCTAAAATTCGTGTTTTTTTTTTTCGTTTTTCCCACTCGATTTGGCATTTTATGGGCAAATTGGGTTGTTTTATTTTTTTCAGAAAACTGCACCCTTTGCTTAATAGCAATAAAAATAATACCTATTTACATAATAATCAAACATATAAAAAGAAAACAAGATAATGGCTCAGCTTCCAAAAAATTGTGTCCAAAAAACTAGGCTAAAAACTTCTTTTATAAAAAGTCTAAAAAATCGTATTAGGTATAAAATAATGTCGACTACAAAGCTGCTAAACACTTCTTGGCTCAGTATTCCTGGCTATGGCTAGAGTTCCCCAGAAATAGCGTTCTCAATTGCCTTAACAAATATTAGCATGCCCTTTTTCAATATCCAAGTCATTGTCCGACAACTGTAAATGAACTCTCCTGGAAAATCGCGAGCCTCTTAAGCAAAGTAATGCTGATCTCAGCAGCGCAAAGGAAACTCTTGCCCTCATCCATCACATGGTGGTCACACAGCTTTCGCCCTTTTGTAGCAACCAGCTCAGCAAGTCCACTATGGTATCGTTCACATTACACCGCCATTCCACCTGTCGTGCTGAAAACTAATGGAGTGAATGTAGCTTGCTCCACTTCTAACACTCGGCTAGCGTACTGGCGCTTCTTCTCTGTTTCGTGTTGCCTGAATATCTGTTCTGGATCCATATCTTTATGGGAGGCTGCATTTGGATGGCAAACTCTCACATCAAAAAAAGCCGATCTTTGCCTCTCCCAGAATCCCCTAGCAACTATATCCAGTCTTGCATCAGGGGCGGTGTTGGCACCCCTATTCAACTCTTCCCCTGTGATGTCTTGCAAAACTGATTCGATTTCAACACCTTTGCACACCATGCGAAGCAGTTCCGCCTCCAAATCCTTCAGTTCATTATGGCGTTGGATGATAAATCCGCGCCATTTGCATATCATAACATGATCCACATTGAAGATGTCCCCGCAAACACAGACGTTATTATTATTATTATTATTATTATTATTATTATTATTATTATTATTATTATTATTGTTGTTGTTGTTGTTGTTGTTGTTGTTGTTATTATTATTATTATTATTATTGTCTCTTTTATCACAGTCTTTGCTGGTGTTCTTTTTGTGTATCAGCCGGGCGCAAACCATGCACCTAGAGCGTCAGTCACTCAAGTCAATCATTATTATTATTATTTTATGCCTATTTTTTAGTAGTCAGGTGGTAGTAGTAGGAGGAGGAGGAGGAGGAGGAGGAGGAGGATGTGGGATGCCTGTGGCAGACCACGTTTAAAATTGGGCAGCATTTAGTTTTCATCGTAGTCGCAAATCGACACTGACGTTTTTTTCACGTTTTTGCATTGTCAGTAGCCGTGAGTAACCAAAGTTTACGTCACACTTTCAAGCCTTTTTATTCCAATGTGACAAACGCGCTGACAGAAGTAAAATTAAAATAACTTCACTGCTGGCGAACGAAGGTAAGGTCCTGCTACATTGCCGAATGCTTTTTCTTGCGGTTTATTTATTTGCTTATTTTTTCGTGTTCAGTGAACTGTGAACAGTTGAGTAAAGTGTTTTTCGGAAGCGTGCTTCAACAAGTTCAGCATTCCAACCTGTGTGTTCACAGAGTTCCGAACGCTTTGCCGATCGATCCTGTGTGTTTACTCAACTAGCGAGCCAAAAAGTCGACAGTCTTCACTTGGCCAGCGTTCCAAAAGCTTTGTCTAATAAGCAAGCCTCCTTTCAACACGATACCACTCACATAATCAGCGTAAGATAAATAGTGTTGGTGATAAGGTTATTTATTGCTTAACCTATCCAGGAAAGTTTTCGTGTGTCGTGTGCAGTAGACTGTCTTATTGAGCTTAACTTTGCTATTTTTAAAGATTCTCTATGTCAACCGAAATTAGTTTTTGAAATGTTGTTTCAGGCATGCTTACAATTAGAAAATTATGATTATGACAGTCCTTCGTGAACCATTGTTGAAATGATCGAAATCGGTTTTGCATTGTCCGTAGTGTTGGTGATAAGTTTCATTCTAATCGAGGCTCACATTGAATGCTTGTTCTTGTGGTTTATTTTATATATTTACTTTTGTTTTCCTTGTTGAACTGTAAATAGTTGAATAGAGTGTTGATCAAAGTACCGTGTTCACCAATCGGTCTGTGTATAGATTGCGAGCAGTCCCTCTTTCTCTGCCTCGTCGATCCTGTGAGCGAGCGCAAAGCGCGAGCGAGCGGAAAAGTCAGCCGACAAGCGATTCCTGCAGCCAACCCTGCAGCTACAGCCTTTTTTCCGCTCGCTCGACTGACTTCCGCTCGCCCCAATTTCCGCTCGCTCGTCCTTTCGACGAAGGAAAGAACGATGGACTGCTCACAGTCTAGTCTGTGCAGCGCAGCTGAAGCGTGCTGCAAAAAGCATTCCAAAATGGAAATGCAAATGTAACCAATTAGTGTAGTATTATAAACGTGGTGGATAAGTTGATAAGTAAAAAAAAACACTCTGGTTTGATTAATTAGTGAACTCCACGACACGCTGGCCATCTGTCAGTGAAGTTACTTTACCCTGTTGGCCGGGGTTGCCACTTGCATAGGTAACCGTCTACAAAAATGTCCTCTCTGGTTGGCTTTTCAAACAAGGTATATAACAGATTACTCTTTACCAATTTTTTAGTGGACGTACTATTCAATTTCCACACCGTTTATTTCGATCGCGTCTCCTTTTGGTAACCATAAAACTGACAGCATCCCGCGTGAACGGTCTTGAGCCGGTCTTGTTTTATAAAACTCGCAAACTGTCCTAATAAGGATTTTGCAAGTTAGTTACTGATATAAATGTAGATGTAGTTGCGGTGACGAAACGCGAAGGAGATTAAAAGTCAGTTTTGCAAACTTCAGTTTGTGCTCACTAGTTAAGCTTCAAAAGTTGTTTTAAAAGTTAATTACCCACTACTCTCCCGCTCCCCAACCTAACATTGGAGCAGCCTACCCGTTACCCGTGTACCAGTCACCCCTGCCCGTACCGCGTTTTAGCGACGCCATGCAATGCACCTATCAATGTTAGTCCCGAGGGGGGGGGTATACGGGATGGGGTAGGGAATTTGATCGGAAACGCAAATTTTGAGTCAAACCTCCCCACCACTGGGATAAAGTTTCGAGCTCAAAGTTCCCTACTGTGGATTGAGATCCAACAGGCTGACCTGTTAAATGCTTAAACAATTCAAACACTCCAGGTTTAAAAATTTCAGTGTAATTTTTTCTTTTAACAACGGGAATGAAAGAACAGCGAAAGAAACCGATGGTTATAGTAACAACAGATTGGGCAAATTTTCCTTACCTTTCTTTCCTCCATCTTGTTCTTGCCTCACGTGGAGTTTTAATTTGGGTATTTTTATGATAGCAAGTCACTCATATCCAGGCTCTGCTCTGCTCTGTCGGTTTTCAAGCAGCAGCATTGCAGCGTGTATTTTACCATGGCAAAGTCCTGAAAGTCTAAGCTTAGGAAACAGTCTTTGATGAATATTATCTCAGTTTTCAAGTTTGATCAAACTTCCCCACCCTGGGGCCAACATTCTCTTCAAAGTTTGTCAAAGTTTCCCACCCAGGGCAGGAAATGTCAATACATACACACACACACACACACACACACACACACACACACACACACACACACACACACACACACACACACACACACACACACACACACACACACACACACACACACACACACACACACATACATACATACATACATACATACATACATACATCTGTCTGGATTTGACAAAACGTACGCTGCGCGAAAGTGGCTCTTCTTGGTGCGGTTTTCTCCAAAGTAGCCATTATAAGGACTAAAAGAGTGATTAGTGCTTTTTTCTCTCCTCCTGCGCCCCTCCTCCTCTCTCACTCTCTCATTCCCTCCTTCTCAGTGCTGTGGAGTGATTGCGGGGCCCGTCCGATGCAAAAAACGCCAGTTTTTGGACCCATT